>JAHWFO010028238.1:309194-384928 GCA_023313115.1 Rhysida immarginata | reverse complement strand
ATTATTATTTTATTTTTCATTTTTATTTAATAACTATTAGTTATTGTATTCCAGGGTTTTTGTGTCTCGTCCTTTTCTCTTATAAAATATGGTATGTAATATATCAAACATCTCATAACAACGTGTGATGAGTGAATATAAAGAGCAAATAATGATAGTGGGATTGCTTAGTAGTACGTGTTTTAATGGTACCAAATGGTACCTTTGGAACTTTCAATACTAAGATATAGCATGTAATATATTAAACAACTCGTAACAACGTGTCGTGAGTGAATATAATGAGTAAATAATGATAGCGGGAATTGGTTTCGTAGCACCTGCCCTAAAGGTACCATATGATACCATATAGTACCGTTGGTAATTTCAATGCTATGATATGGCATGTAATATATCAAACAACACGTAACAACATGTCATGAGTGAATATAGCGAGTAAATAAAGATAGTGGGAATTTGTTTAGTAGCACGTGTGCTAATGGTACCATATTGTACCATCTGTACTGTTGGAACTTTCAATGCTAAAATATGGCATGTAATGTATTAAACAAGTCGTAACAACGTGTCATGAGTGAATATAACGAGTAAATAATGATAGTGGGAATTGGTTTAGTAGCACGTGCCCTAATGGTACCATATGAAACCATGCGGTACCGTTGGAGCTTTCAATGCTAAGATACGGCTTGTAAAATATCAAACAACTCGTAACAATGTGTCAGGAATGAATATAACGAGTAATTAATGGTAGTCCGAATTGTTTAGTATTACATGTTTTAATAGTGCTGTATGTTACCTTTGGAAACTTTCAGTACTAAGATATTGTGTATAATTTATCAACGAACTCCTTACGAGTTGTTAGACCTATTGATATCCATAGCTTATTGTTCTCAAGAGCCTATTGCTGTTAGGCTTAATAGTATCTAAAACTAAATACTGTGAGATATACTGCTAATAGTAGTAGTTAATCGCTTGCTTCAATACTAGATGATAACGTAGAAACTCTTTAGTAATTGAATATGAAAAAATAATAGATGCTTACACATAATGCTTCAGGTTATTTCGTTTAACATTCTGTGGGAATGCTTACAAATTAAAGAACTTTTATTTGTTCAAATATATAAAGAATAACTTCACTCTCCATTTAACCTTTCAGTTCTTTAAGTTTATTCATTTAAATTCTCTCTTTACCGTAAATGGCATTGGTTTTCTTAAATATTAATTTACAACTTGCTTTTCATATTTATATATTTTCTCTAAAATTGTTTTAAAATGTTGGTTAATTCTATATATCCATAACATGAAAATGTGCTCCCTTTATCCGCTTTGGCAGTAAAACCATTCTTGTTCTTATTTAGCAGCACTACGTTCAAATTCCTCTTTTGCTTCTCGATGGGCAACTGTATCATTCTTCGTTTTGTGTCTTCTCTATATGTTTGCATGAATCGTTGACGTTGGCTTGCATTCTCTGTCACGCTTTTCCGATTTTGATTGGGCATTTTAAACAAGAAATTCGAGTAATATGTTGTCAATGTGCGCGTACAATAAAGATGATATGTTAACAATACGATCGTAGTGGACGCATGCTCCAAGCCAAGAACAACAATGCTTAATGTTCAACAGAAAACGTTGTAGCCATTCATAACTCGTTAGTACAAAAAAAATGTCGTTCCTGTTTTTATTCGCTATATCTCTGAGATAGTTGAGCATCGAGTATCACTAATTGTGTTAATTAAGCAATTCGTATTAACGAATTAGAACCGTTAGAACAGGTATCATTGCACGATTTCGGACATCCTCAAACTGCTCAAGCTCTGATTCCTAATTATCGGCGAAAACAGATTTTGAGTATCTTTTATGATTTTTGAAACTAGAGCAAGAAAACTGGGTTCCAAGAAGAACGCTATGAGAATATAGATATAAATGAGTCCTTATTAATAATACAGCAAATTCATTCATAGGCTTTATTTATTGGAAAATAAACCTTCTAATTCTTCTATCCTTGCTAGTCGCATCTAACCGTAAAATATTGCAGCTCTTCGTTCAGGTTTTTATTATATTCATCTTCAAATCCACATTAGCAACGTACTGTATTAGTATTAGCACTTTGTTTTTAATCTTCTCTTCTTATTCCTTCATCTCTTCCAAGAATAAACTTTGAACATTGCCAATTTCATTGTCTTGATCCTATCATCGATCTATATCCTTCTGCAAAAGATGACCGAAAAGAAGATGGCTAAATGAAGAAAATGAACTGGAACGTTTATGCAAAATGCAATCCACATGGTTTAGAAAGGAAACGAGTTTGGGCAGGAAACAAAATATCACTATTATTCTCGAATTTTTTGCAGAACTTAATGCAATTACACTCACTCACCAAATATCATGGCACACCAGCGCCGTAGTGAGAAAATTTTGGGCCCTGGGCCAATCAGCTTTTATGACGCCCTAAACAAAGTTTACCCAAAAACAAATTTAACAAAGACCTATCCAAAATCCAAGTATTGACCATATGTGCCAATCATTACTTCACAGAAAATAATTGTGACATTTTAGACTGGGACCATACATTGAATGGGACCCCTTTCTACAGGGGGCCCCGGGCAGGAGCCTAGGCGTCCCCCCCCTCACTACGGCCCTGCCTGCCTAATAACGTGTTGGGGCCCCTCTGGCCCGGATAACGGCGGCGAACGTCGTGGAAGAGAGTCTACCAGTCCCCGGAACACATCCACAGGCACTGACAGCCATGCCGCCTCTACTGCACTCCATAACGATTCTGCATTTACCAGCTGTGTTGGTGACGACCTGACAGATCGTTCGATGGCGTCCCAAAAATATTCAATGGGATTGCAATCTGGGGAACGTGGAGGCCAAACCATTGTCGTGAATTCGGTAGCATGTTCCTCCAGCCACTGCCGTGTCACAAGGGCCGTGTGTGGAGGCGCATTATCTTGCCGGAAGATGCTGTCGCCCGCGGGGTAAAAATACTTCATGAAAGGATCCAGATGGTCCCCAAGCAGATCGACGTAGGAAGTAGCACGTAGAGTGGATGTTAGATGTACCAATAGACCCATTGCATGCCACGAGAAAACACCCCAGACCTGTATGGAGCCTCCACCTGCCTGAATGGTCCCCTCCTGACAAGGGGGGGTCCATTATTTCGTGTGGCCTGCGCCAGACACGGACACGACCATCGGCCCGATACAGCTGAAACCGTGACACGCGGACCAGGCAACCCTTCGCCAGTCCTCAGCGGTCCAATGCCGATGTTGGTAGGACCAGGCTAGGCGTTGCCGTCGATGTGCAGCTGTAATTAATTACCACAGCTCAATTACTTTCACAAGACAATGGAGACAATTGTTGCATTCAAAAAGAATGTGGACAACTCCATAATGAATGCATTACATTACTAATTTAGGTGAATACTTTAATGTTTTGTTACCTTAGAAATCTCTTGATATGTCTCACAAAATGCTCTGAGTAGCTAAAACAAAATATTAAAAACAATTTTGTTTTGTTTTTAATCTTCTATAGAAGATGATTCAAAATTTCCGAACTCTGATTTCAATAATTTACTCTTAAAACATATTGAACCCATATTTAGAACCCATATTCCTCATCATTTTGTGGATGAGTAAATTTACCTGACGACACATGCTATTGGACGCTCTTTACTAGTACGCTGGCTGGAATGACCACGGTTTCCATTACGGTAAGCAATCAGGCTAGATATTTTATGAGATTTATTATCGTAGAAGTCTTTAAGTATCTTTATTATGTCAGTGGGTGTGAGGCATATTGCGCTGCTTGTTGGAACTAGTCAAAACGTTCATTCTCTTAAAGCAAGGCTATAAATTGAAATGATTATGTCTGTGTAGGCCGTTGAAGTAGCAGTTGTGTCAAAAAACAATTAGTCCCGTACATAGCACATCACACATCATTTCTTAGAGTGAAACAGGGCCTCATGTTATACGGAAGGAGAAGATACAAGCGCATTAACTACTATTTAAATGGAATCAATGCTTCTTTACTGAAAATGAAATCATATTATGCTTCGCACAATGTCTTAATTTTGCATAAGACTTGTGATAAGATGAGTTAATTCCCTGTGTAAAACCACCATTAGAGCATGTTTGCCAGCAAAAGTAACGATATCAAAGAATGTATTCTATTGTTTCAGAGTAAATAATTTAAAACAAATTAGAGTACAGGGAATTTTCGATTCTGCCTAAGTTTTACAAAGGGTCCTGCAAATCCTTTGAATTCTTTTTCTTAAAAACTTCTTAGAACAGAGTTACCATGATAACCGCGATAATGTATGTAAACTAAATCTTTCTTATATTTCTCGCAAATTCTTCAATCCTGTTATTTTTTTTTCTTTAGCTGATCTCCACACTAGTTATAAGCTTACAACAAAATAAAATTTAATATTACTTTCTTCTGATAGCTCTATCTTCCTTTCTGATTGAACAAAAACTGCAGGGGTTTAACAAATAAATGAAGAGATTTCGTGAATTTCTTGCAGCCGTTCAGTTAGCATCATGGACTGAATTGTGGTTATGTAAGAAAAGCAGATCTTTAAGTTTTGTTTTAATTGCCCGTCATCTCAAAATTCAAAGGTAAAGATGACGGGCCCGATTTTCTTTGCTGGAAAAATTGTGACAGGGTACACTATCAGAACATGTTTGAAAATTGTGCAAAATTACAGTAGACCTAACTTAACCTAACCTAACCCCCATCATATGATGCTCGCCGCATTTCCACCATCAAATCCGTAACCTTTTGAAGGCCAGCTTGCCAACCCCACTACAATTTGTCAAATCGCTGCAATCATTTGTAAGCTTCCGGTACTGTTTTATCTTAATTGTCCACTGATAAATGAATGATATTAAAAATAATTGAAAAAAGTGTCTAAAAACATCTTGGAAAAGGCAGACAGAAATGTCATTTGTTAATTAATGAATTAATGCTTTTTTTCTTTTTCCTCCTAGCATTCGAATATGCGGTCCGCAATTTTCCTAATAATCATCACTCTCTTTGCTGTGGGAGACATTGGAGAGGTCTTCGCGAGTAATAGTTCATCTTCAGAGCCCCACCGGGTCGGGGGAACTGACATCACTGGCAACTTACAAGAAATGCTTTTGTTCCCAGCCAGGGCTTCCTTGGAGACTCTGAATCAGCTAATAGGAGACTACGTTCCTAAAGCCTCAGACATTTTCAGTGAATTATCACCATTGATTATTGCAGAAAATTTTGGTTCACCAACAGGCTCAATAAGTATAGTAAGGGAAATGCAATCATATTCCTTTTTTTTTCTTTTGTGGAATAAGAATCGTATTAGACACGCCGCAGTAACTGTAACAACATTTATTGGCCTACTTTAGAAGTTTTTATACAGTTGGAACAAAATAAAATATCCTTATTCAAAACACTCTGGAGTGGAAACCATTGATCGTAACTACACCAACTTTCGGTATCATGAGGAAAGGATTGGTGAAATAAAAATATTACATGACCAGTACCGAATTGTGATCTTCCATTCTCCTCGACTTGATGGATCATTCGGCACACACATGATAACATTAAGTTTTTCCGCAATTATTCCAGGCGCCTGTACGCGCAAAAAGCTAAAGCAGTGTTTTCGTCGTTCTTTTAACAGTTAGGCACATTCGGGCAACGAGAGCGCCATCGCAATCGTCGTTTACTTTTACCTTTGTATGTAATGCGAATGAAGCGATGATCTTCCGACACGTAATGCGAATTTCTTCACTCTGTGCTGTTTCGCAAGGCCACATCTTCAGAGTGCTTTGAATAGAGATGCTTTATCACACAGTACACAAATTAAGAACTTATGGCAGGAAATGTAGGTTTTCTTCTTTATTAAATAAATAATTCATAAAATAGTCAACATTAAATTTTTAGTAACTTTGCAGTATAACATAGGGACGACAGAGATTCCAACTAGTTTCGCCTTTTATTCCCGGCTTTATCAAGGATAACACAACAAGAGGCTCGCAGGCCTTATATACAGAAACAAGGTACATAGTATGCAAAGTGATTGGAGAATGGAAAGAATGGAAATAAAAACGTGAACCAATAAAGAAAATACAGGAGAACCAATAACAGAAATTACTATATGAAATCAAGAAATTACTATATACGGACTGCTGCCATTAGGACCTGGGTAAGCCGCTCTACATCTATTCTATATGTTAAAAAACAGCGCCTCAACCAAGAAGTGTTTCGACTCCACCTGCATTTGTCCACCATCATACCGCCCGGCATTCTGATGGCTCTTATCGACGACGATGACATCAGATTACAATCCTTCAAAGAGCACAAGTTCCAGACTCTATGCAGGAAACTTGATGACCTCCGCCACTCGACCCCTTCCGTATGCCCTGCTCCGAAAGACTGTGACTTCACTTTCCACACGAATGTGGTAAATCTCACCGCCATCCAGCTGTCCGATGACGAACAACACCTCCTCGACAAAGGCCTGAAACATGTTTTGCATAAAAAACCAGCCCGCCACGACCTACACACGGTCATATCAGACACTGAACGTGCCCTGTGTCTTTTACCCAAGACTGATCGCCCACCAGCTCGTGCTATCGCCGGACACCTCATCCGTAAAGCTTACAATGACGCCTCTTCATCCAGCCCACCCCAGGAACAACTTAAGGACATTGCTGCCTCATCCACCCTGAAGACTAAGTTATCTGAATCTGACGCCATCATCGTCAAGGCAGACAAAGGTAACGCTTCAGTCATCTTATACCGATCAGTTTATAACAGTAAAGTCAACGACTTCATCTCCACCAACAATTTTACTATCCTTCCCTCCGACCCCACCACCAAGTTTCATAAAACCATTATTTCGGCCATCAATTCGTCCCCTCGCTTCAAATACCTCCGACCTCTTATCCCCCCCCAATCCTCGCCCCCCTAACCTAAATGCCCTCGTCAAGATCCACAAGCCTAACATGCCTATACGCCCTGTGGTTAATTACTCCCCTGCCCCTGCCCATCTCGTTGCCAAAAACCTCTCCGCATTTCTCTTTAACCTTAAACTCCTTCCTAATACCTACAATGTCCGGAACTCCCTCACCCTTGCTGATTCCCTCTCCTCATTTCCTACTAACGAACACATGTCCCTTATGTCCCTTGACATCACTAACCTATATACTAATATCCCAGTTCCCATCTCTCTTAAAATCCTCAAACGCCTCCTACGTAATTCCTCTCTTTCTAGAACTGATGCTATCGACCTTTTATCCATCCTGTCTGTCATTTCCTCACAAAACTACTTTTCCTTTAACAACACGTTCTATTCTCAACCTACTGGTTTGGGTATGGGCTTTCCTCTTAGCAGCTTCTTATCTGAAGTCTTCCTACAAGACCTCGAACTAACCTTTGTCACCCCCCTCCTTGCTAACTCCAGTATCATTTCATATTTCCGATATGTGGATGATATCCTTGTTATTTACGATTCCCGTTCTTCCTCCCCCACTGACATCGCTGACACTTTCAATTCCTTCTCTCCCCATATCCAATTTACCTACGAAACAGAAATTAACAATTCCATCCCGTACCTTGACATCCTCATTACTAACAACCTCCAAACTAACCGTTTCTCGTTCTCTGTCTTCCGTAAGCCTACCACATCGTCTAATCTAATCCACTGTTCTTCCTCACACCCCCCCGTCCACAAACACGCTTCCCTACGTTTCTTCATTGACCGTGCCCTGAAGTTACCCCTCAGCCCCCCTTCCCGCTCCTCCGAACTCCGTATCATCCACACCCTCGCCCGTATGAACGGCTTCTCATCCTCTACTTTCTCCCGTACCCTCCAACGACGTAGACGTGCCTTCCAGAACCCGAGTCCTCCTCCTCCTGATATAAGCCGACGAAAGAAGTGGGTTTCACTATTATACCTCGGCCCCCATTTCTCCCGCCTCTCCAATTTCCTCTCTTCCCTTGGCCTCCAAGTTTCTTTTCGTTCCCCAACCCCTTTTCTTCGTACCTTGCGCCCATCTACCCTATCTGCATCTGACGATTACGCCCGATCCGGGGTATATCGCCTGAACTGCGCCTTCTGCGATAAGTTTTACATAGGCTTATCGACCCGTAATTTCAATATACGTTTCAAGGAACACGTCAACTCCTACGAGAAACAAGATGGCAATTCCCACTATGCTAACCATCTTACCGATTCCGGACATACTTTGAAAACCAAAGATGAAGTGATGTCCATCTTACACAAATGCAACGACCCGTTCAAGACTGCGACCCTTGAATCAATAGAGATATTTAAAGCCAAGAGATCTACCCCTGGCCTCATCCTCAATTGCCAAACGCCATATTCTATGCCATACTTAACTCTGTCTCCGACCTTGTATAATTTAATTTATTTATTTTCAAATTGTTTTATATAATTCTGTTTTCATTCTCATTTGTAAATCTTTTTTGTCTTCTGACAAAGGATATGCTCTCTTTTCGGTCCGCGATTTGTTTGCTTTCCTCTTTTATCATTTTATTTGATTTCATATAGTAATTTCTGTTGTTGGTTTCTTAGTATTTTCCTATTCTTGATTTCATATAGTAATTTCTGTTATTGGTTCTCCTGTATTTTCTTTATTGGTTCACGTTTTTATTTCCATTCTCCAATCACTTTGCATACTATGTACCTTGTTTCTGTATATAAGGCCTGCGAGCCTCTTGTTGTGTTATCCTTGATAAAGCCGGGAATAAAAGGCGAAACTAGTTGGAATCTCTGTCGTCCCTATGTTATACTGCAAAGTTACTACCAATTTCGTTGATAGAAACAGTATTATGAACCCTTATCTCACCGATATTAAATTTTTGTCGGGAAAAGCTATTCAAGCAGTACAGCAAAATCGTACAAAACTATATCGTTTGAATTTTAAAGAAAATTTATATTTTTGAAAATTTTCTTGTGCTATCAATGACAAACTAATCTTTAATAAATTCAATCCTTCAAATTCATTTCATATGTTGAAAATATTACGGACCATTTTAAGAATGCTTCATAAAATGAGAGGGTTAAATCACTTTAATAGGATCAGTCAAGATAAAGTTTTTGCTGATAACATTATTACAATGCTTTACCAGCTGTGTTCTATGTTCATCATTAGATCTAATGAAATGATTTTGTATTTTTTAAATTCCTGAATTGCTATCGAAACTTAGTTGACATTCATATTAAATTTGAGGTCTTGAGCTAAAGAACATTCCCTACTGTTTCAAGTAATACAGGATGATTCCCTAGAAAGAGAATGCCCCAAATATTCTGTAATAACTCTCGATAGGACGAAGCAGTCTGAACGAAACAACGTACAACGTACTCCTCAGTATATGGAGCTTCGAACACTCCGGATGCCCCTGATACGAATGTCTCGGTCAGCTCATATTCTTCGACACAACCGTGAACACCGACGTGTACCTGGGCTTTTTGAACACATCGTGAGTTAATGGTAAGTTAATTTCAGCAAGATGGAGCAACGTGTTACCACACATTGGCGAGGAGCCTGGCAGAATTCGAGTCCTTTTTTGGTAACATAGTAATTTCAAAGGTTTGGCATCACAAAATTTCTTCCTTTGGGGAAGGAAAGGTCTGTCGGAACATTGTGGAAGATATGAAGGAAGACATCTCAAGTGAAATTGCTGCTATTTAAACATTTATTTAAACATACAATTTCAATTTCAATTCAATTTCAATTGTTATTTACAATTGCAAATACAATTAGTTGCAATCATAGAACAATACATTGGTAATAATAATAATATTCAATTTAAAAAATCATTTAATGAAAAATTTATATAATCAATATAAAATTTTATAACTTTGTATGATTTTAAACAACAACAATATTAATTAATAGTAGAATAAACACAGGACTGCGTAAATTAGTTAACATTTAATAGTAAACAGAAGTTAAATCAGATGTAATTTGGCCCGAGCAAATGCTTTTAAGGAGAAGACGTTCTTTAGTTAATTTTGACTAGAGTTCCTGTAAGTAAAACTTTTGTTTTAATTTGTAAAAGTTTTGTTTTACTTACAGGGACTCTAATTTTGACCAACAGATAGCGCCAGAAATCGAGATTGATCTCTTTGAAATGGGATTATTTTTTTCTCTCTCGTGTGATAGTGATGCATGGATTAGTTATCATTGGGGGATTTCTAATATAATATACGTTATGTTTGACTTTATATATAAATTGAGCTAATTGAATAAAATAAAGTTCATCAAATTTTAAAAGGTTAAAGTTTTTAAATTCTGAACTGACGGAAGAGAAAGCGGGCCTATTTAACAGTATACGTAAAAAACGTTTTTGAAATTTAATTTTAAGCTTTATACTTTCCTGTGTGGTCGATCCCCATAAACATATTCCAAAGCATAAATTTGTATGAATTAAGGTAAAGTATAAATTTAATAAAATATTATGTGGAAGATGATTGACTCTATAAATAATGCCTAAAGAATGGGATAGTTTAGTAGCTAAATGTTTTATATGAAGGCTCCATGATAAACAGGGGTAAAATAAATTCCTAAATATTTATAGGAAGAAACTCTAGTTAAGACTTTATTATTAGCACAAAGCTTAATTTTATTATAATTAATTAATTTATTGCGTTGATGAAAGATCATGTAGTAAGATTTGTTTAGGTTAAGTGGAAGTTGATTTAATAATGACCAGTTATAGATTTTACTTAGTAAAGCGTTTAATACATTTTCAAGTTCTTCTTCGGAATCAGCTGAGGCTATAAATGAAGTGTCTTCAGCAAATAATAAGCATTGTGCATTGCCAGCAATATTGGAAATATCATTAATAAAGAGTGAGAACAATAGCGGCGATAGAGTAGAGCCTTGTGGTACTCCCTGGATACTGATTAATTTTGGTGAAAGAATTGAATTGAGACAAAGAGAATAATGCCTATCTAAAAGAAAGGAAGCTATCCAATTCAGTGGCAGCGCCCTAATACCATATAATAATTTTAATTTGTTTAATAATAATGTATGGGGAACCATATTAAATGCTTTTTTGAAATCAAGAAATAAGGCTAAAACCATTTTCTTTTGAACCATTTGTATATTAATATATTCCGATATTTCATAAAGAGCTGTAGAGATGTTTTTCTTTGGGCAAAAACCGTGTTGTGCAGGGGAAATGAAATCATGGGAAAATATGAAATGACTTAAGCGAATAAAGAAAAGTTTTTCGAATATCTTTGAAAAAAAAGGTAGAATAGAAATAGGTCTATAATTGTTGAAATCATTGGAATCTCCTTTCTCGAAAATTGGAATTACTTTTGCATATTTTAATTGTTTAGGGAATTTTCCTTCACAGAGAGACATATTAAAAAGAGTACAAAGGGGATAAGAAATATAGGAAGCGATACAGATAATCACATCTTGGCGAAGACCATAAATATCCGTAGTTTTAGATTTTGAAAATTTGTTTATAACAGCTAAAATTTCGTTGGAGGTTGTTGGAAGGGGAAAAAAAGATTCAGTTAAAGAAATGGGAGGTCTCTAAATTGAATATGAGGGGGAAAGTCACTGTTGATATCAATATTATTATTGTCAGCAAGGGAGCATGGGAAAAGTGCTTTCAAAAAAGAGAAAAGGCTTGGTGGAGAATAATTACTGTCAAAGCAGGAAGGCAACTTATGATTGTTTGGAGGATAAATCGAATTTGATACCATTTCTCTTTGGGATTGGTAATTGAGGAAAACAGCTCGGCATAATATTTCTTTTTGGCTGCTTTAATGGAACTTTTCACTAGTCTGGTGATAGCTTTAAGGTGATTTCTTTTTATGGATGTAGGATTTTTGATATATTGTTTATAGATCTTGTGCTTCTTATTAATTAGTCTTAATAATGTTTCTGTAATCCACGGTTTTTTTGGATAGGATGGGGTTCGAGAAAAGGTTTTTAAAGGAAAATATCTATTGTAACCATTCACAAAATGATTTTAAAAAATTTCAAAATTTAAATCGGAGTTGTGTTCTTTCCTCCGGATATCCTTACCGATACGTTCAGGGATATAGAGCGCGCATCGAAACGTCTCTGGGAGAAAACGAAGCATAAAAGCTGTTCAAAGCGCATTCCAAAATAGTTCTGCCTGAGACACGAAACGGATGTTGCATGAAATCCTCAGCTGATAAAACGAGATGACGGACACATAGTCGTTCGCGATCAGACTGTGACCTCACATGTTATGAAATCGATTACACGTATATCAAGGTATGTTTCAGATTGTTTCATCGCAGCTGGAGTTATTACAGAATATTCGGAGCCTCTTTGGAGTGACTTACCCTATATTTACAGATACGTACGAGAGGCAGTCAAATGAAAACGACTGATCAGGAATTGTGGATAAAGAAAAGAACACAGGTGATAAACAAGTGATAAGCTTCTCCCGCTGCGTCAGACGTCGGATATAATCCCGCTAAAATCCATCGCTGGGAGCGAAGCCAATCTTCCACCGCTATCTTGACACCTGCGTCCGAGCTAAAGCGCCGCCCTTTAAGCTCCTTCTCAGGGACCCAAATGATGAAAATCGCATGGGGAGAGGTTGAGACGGTAGGGTGGATGTTCTAAGACCTCCCTGTTGAGGCGTGCCAGCGTATTCATGGTTTTCTTTGCATCGTGTGTTCGTGCGTTGTCATGGAACAGGATGACCCCCGCGGGACAGAAGCCCAGTCTTCTGTTCCTGATTGGCCGTCGCAGGGTGTCTAACTTCGTCGTGGAGCTGTCCAAAGTAACGGCGTGGCCATGTGAGGTGAACTCTTTCAGAATTGAGCCTCGGTGATAGAAGAAGACGGTTAGCATGACTTTTCATGTACTGCCGGCAAAACTTCTTTGGCGGCGGCGATGAGCTGTGCTTCCTTTCCAATTAGGCCAATGGCTTTCCGAGTTGTCATGATATCATCCGTTACAATACCCTGCAAATTGTACCGATCGAGATGTTTCTGAGCTAGTTGTACCCACTCGGATACAACTCCTGATGGCTTGAATGGGCTCATTCAAATTCCCTATACTTGCTGGAGTGATGACATGATGCGAGCGACCAGCCTTCGGATCGTCATCCAAACATGTTCACCCAAAATGAAATCAGGCAAACCACACACTTCACTTTTGACTCACTTGTGTGTGACCATAGGTAGAACACATTCGGCGGTGAATTTTGGCTGCCGACTGCTTTTTCGCGCTCAAAAATTGAAGTACTGTCAACACCTCCTAGACAGAAGGCCTGATAACGGAAACGTCATATATTGTTACATTATCATTAGTCGACCAAATTTAGAGCTAATTTAGGGTAGAAATAAGATTAACAATGGTCGACTAATGATGATGTAACAATGTATGATGTTTCAGTTATCAGGCCTTCTGTCTAGGTGGTGTTGGTACTGCTAGATGTTCTTGTTTGGTCGCTTTCATCTTGCACACTTCAAGCGTTCATTGTTGCCCAGGCCGACAACAAAGTCGCTGCTGCCATTTGTTGCATGCCATCGTGATCGCTCTAAATGAGGGTTACTAACCAACCATAGGGTTTTTGCCGGTGAATTTCCTGCTCGCTGCAACAAGGTTCCGGTCATTTTCAGACATTATTTAAGGAATGAGCTCCCTATTATGTATTGAACAAAAATTTATTTATTGATGAAAATAGGAAAGAAAATTTCAACATCTGAGGTTTGGCGTGAAAAACATCCTCTTAAGACCTTTCATTTAATAAAAAATTATTACAACATGGCTTCAGAAATGCATGGTTTCTGAGTTATAAAGATATCTATGACACATTTTTTATATTTCCCTAAAGGAAATACTCAAAATGTTCATCCCCAGTGCGGATACTGCTATAGACCTCATATCAATGTCTCATGGCCTTGCGAAGTCGATCCCAAATTCATGGATTATTACGATTTCCTCACAACCTGTCACAATTCGATTCCGAGGGTTTCGATACAACAGTGATTTTAAATGGCCCGATAGGGTTCATACAAGGTGAGCGTGAAAACCAAACAGTTGGCCCACGTCTACCTAACCATCTATCTGGAAACTTTCGATTCGAGTACCTGCGTGCCCTATGACATGTGTACAGAAGCGGTGAACATAATGGTTTTGAAGGCCATAATTCGGAAACCATACATATAATCTGGAATAAAAGTCTGTTGTTTTCCACATATGGAGAGTTCATTCCTGAAATAATTTTGAAACACCGTGTAAATATTTATTCTAGATTTAGGAGGTATTAATTTCACAGTTTAATTAGATAATCAGTTTGAGACGAATGCTCATTTTCAAAAAAGCAACGGATGAATATGTCAATATAAAAATAAACACTTTTCATTTCATTTATGCATCCTTAAAAAGACATAAATAAGGAAAAACACTAGAGCCTGCATCTCGACAAAATTTAATGAGCTTTAAATTTCAGACACTCATTCTTCAGATTTAACATTTATTGAATTAATTCTAAAGACTTTAACTTATATTTTACCAAAGTATTCTGAGAGATATTTTTACGTGCAAAAAGAACTGCATTCTAGTTATTTTTATAATAGATATACAATGGTTGGCCAAAAAAGGAAACACTTTTACTTAATATTAATTGGATCGGTTTTGGCAGCGAAGACGGCCTCGTAGGTATTGTCCTGGATGGTGGATAATATATTATATTACCATACTCGTGAAAAAATTGTTCAAGTTTTCGCAGAGATGCTGGAGACGGAAAACGAACTAGAATCTTTTTCTCCAAAATTGACCATAGCGCTCTATTTATCGAGGTTCGGCGACCATGGCGTCCTGAAGATGCGAGACTTCGTCCACATGCCAAATCATGATCTGACAATACCACCTATGAATCGGAGCTTTGTCGCGCTGTCTTAGGGGAACAATGTCTGCACATGGTCGGCCAAATTTTGTGCATAGTAGGCGGAAGTGATTACCGTTCAAGGTGAATATTGAGTTTCCTGAAAAATACCAAAATATACTTCCCAGAATATAAAATAACCCAAAACACCCAGACCAGCAATGCGCCTCCACCGTAGACACATACAGTCTTTTTCACACGCTAACACATAAGACCATATTCGAGCTTTTATAGCAGTCGTTTTATTATACCGGGTCAGAATCCTAAATGTCCTATCTCTTTCAGTCAGTTGACAATGTTGTTCACACTTATGCTTATCAGACGATGTTTTTCCGAAACTTTATGTGCAGTCATAAACTTTGATACTGTATTCGTGATACCGCAAATAAATTGGTTACTCGCTAACTCACAAAGAAACCATTCACAAACTTTCCTTTTGGCCTGCAAGCATTTTTCTAACTAGCTGTAAATCTGCGTCTTCAGCTGTCACTTCAGAGACACGTTATATCATTTGTGTAATGAAATTTTCTGATGCTATTACTCGTTCTTCTACATTATGTACATGGGTGATTCTATAATCACTAGCTGTAAGGACGCTACCTTGATATACTGTCGCGACAACATATGTCCACAATAGTTGTTTGCCGGGTACGAACTAAGGTGTAGTCATATTTCAACAGCCTGAAAAACTCTCTTTGTACACGCAATGGAGCATCAGCCAACGGTTTCTTGCTGAGCTATAATGGCACCAACAATCTTCCCTCTTTGAAACTCAGTAAACTGACATGACTCTGTATAATATTAGCATCGCAATGAATAAATCGAGCCTTCCCCTGCCTCTTCATCCCAAAACATGTCTTCGATTTCATACTTGTGAAAAATTTAGTGTTTCCATATTGTTTGACAACCCCTGTAGTGCTACCACTTTTACAAAGCTACTTTTAATGACTTTCAGTTTTCATTCGGTCATTATTAAGAATAAATTTATTAGGGTCAGTTCATTATCTACTTTCTCAAGTGAGTCTTCTCAAGTGAGTGTTTAAAAAAATGGACTTACATTGTCGAGATGAGGAACACTTGGGTTACAACAATGTCATTGTATTGTTGCTGAACTCACAGTTGAGAAATCTTAGCTGAGGAAGTAGATAATGAACTGGCCCTTAATGTTCTAAAGTTACAATTGATAACATACATTTTTATATTGGGGTTTTCCCTCATCTTTTTGTCATCTTTAATGTTGTTTTATTAAGTAAAAATTATAAAATAGTGGAATAAAGTGGCCTTGGTAAAGCAATATACGATTATTTATTCTGACCGACGCGTTCCGACAAGAAAGACAGACCTTGGCATTCAAAAGTCATCTGACCATAATAGTCTGAGCAACAATCCAAACTTTAGTATTTCTATCATAGAGGAAATATACTGGAGGCGAAACTTCCTATACTTTCTAGGTTATTTTTTACGTACAGTCAACCGCTCTAGTGGTTGGCAGATGAATTAAATATCCCAGTATTCAACACAATACTAACAAACGACAACTAATTTCCAGCCAACCCCACCTAAAGTTAAGGCGTGTGCGCGGAAACGTCATACATTATTACATCATCATATACGAGTCATGTTTAAAAGTATTTCTACCAATAATAGAGAGGTTCAGCAAATCGTTAACGTGAACGTGAACGCGAAAATGAGTGACATCATCCAAGTTCACGTCCACACACTAACCAAAACTACTTCACCTTTAATAATTCCTTTTACTCTCAACCCTCTGGCCTGGGAATGGGCTTTCCTCTCAACAGATTCCTCTCTGAAATCCATGGGCGTAGCCAGGGCAGGGGACCACCGGGTCCGGTCCCCCCCGTCGGAAAAAATTCAAGAGTTAAAAAAAGTATTTATAAATCTTTAAGTATTTGGTCTTGAAAATCTCCTTCAGTAAAGCGTTACTTCCCCTTACGAGTCCAAATAACGTCACATACGAGGCCAACGTGAGACAGGCCAGTGCACTCAAAAATCACATGATCATCGGGTCCTGGCAACAATTCATCCTTCATTATCTCCATCTTGGATTTTAACAATCAGTATTTTTTCGTTTGTTGGAAACAATGAAGGATGAATTGTTGCCCGGACCCCGATGATCATGTGATTTTTGAGTGCCCTGGCACAGAATGGACAGCTTTGCCGTTTCCCATGCTAAGCGTTGGTAGTGAGCAGACGGTGGCGCCCTCCAACGCATGGGTGGAACCACCGGCTGTTTAACCTGGAGCATGCTACAACTTTTTCTAGATTTTTAATTATTTTTCGGTCTGTAATTAACTGAAACCACCAAGATCACAGGCAAGCTTGAAATGAATGACATGTAATCTATCGGCGTCAAGAAAAAAATCTTTTCTACAGAGGAAAAATAAATATTCGCTTAATTAAATGCACTTGAGTAACTTGCTTGGTGGAATCGTGGGTTCGCTTAGCATAGCATAGGAACAGCATTGGGAAATAGGCGCTTTTCGAATATATTTCATTATTAAATTTATTTTTCGTTCTTCATTTTAATTTCAATAAATAAAGTTAATTTTAAGTCTGTATATGAATTTGTTTCATGTATACAATGAAAATAAAAACATTTAAGACATGTTTGCTTATCTATTAAAACTTTCAAACTGACCCGTTTCTTAAACAAAAATCAGAATCATTAATATCACAGAAAAAAAAGCAGAAAATATCTGAAAATCACTCATAAATAAAATCTATTTGAATTATAATCAGTTTCATATGAATTGTAATGCATTAAGAAATTTAACTCTTCAACAAGATAAGGCAACAAAATTCATAAAAAAATAACATTTTATTGTAATAATTTACATTTGATTTTAAATTCATTAGGAAAGAATTTAGCTTTAATTTTGTGATTCATAAAGGGCAAAAAATTAGAATTTATGAAGAACCAAAAATTTTAGACATTTTGCAAGGCAAATAAATTTTTTGGAATTGAATAACTTTATATATTTTGAGGCTGAAAAATAAAACGCTGTGTAGTTGAGCATAAGAAATATCTTGTAACAGGGCAAAGATGTTGAAAAAAATCCTTAAGCGCCATTCTCCTAGTTGTAAAAAAAATGTAGACGCTGGAAGAATGCTAAGAAATGTCCAAGACTAACTTGTGCTCATTTGCCCTTATATAATTAATTTCTCCGTGCTCAGCTAAATAATGTTATATTTTTAATCCCCAAGTAAAATTATTAAAATGACTTTTATTCAAAATAAAATTTATTTTGCTTGGAAATTGTAAAAAAAAATTATTTCTTGAAAATTTTAATTTTTGGCCTTTTATGAATTCAAAATAAATAGTAATTCGTTTCCCATGGAGTTTAAAATGTAAATTAATTATAATCAACTGTCGGTTTTCTATGAATTTTTTTTTGTTATATTATTTTGTTGAAGTCTGAAGTTTCTTAATTTTTGTCAACATCATTTACTTCAATGTAATTTTGTCATTAAAATTGACAGTGTATCTAAATGTATATCTTTAAGTGTATATAATAGTTAAAAGTTGCATTCTAATGGCTTATCACTTTTTCAATAAAAACAAATTAAAGTAAGTCAAATTAATTCTGTTGAAATTAGATTAGTTTGAAGTGAAATTACTATATTTGCGGAAAATATATTAATACATTTGCAAAGTCAAAATGGTTTAGGTGTATGCTGTAAACTTAACAGCCAGTCAGCTGATTGCCAAGCAAGTTACTCAAGTGCATTTAATTAGGCGAATATCTATTTTTTTTCTCTGTAGAAAAAAAATTTTTCTTGATGCTGATAGATTATATGCTGATAGAGTCATTCATTTCAAGCTTCCATGTGATCTTGGCGGTTTCCGTTAATTACAAACCGAAAAATAATTAAAAATCTAGAAAAAGTCGTAGCATGCTCCATAGAAATGCAGGTTAAACAGCCGGCAGATTCCACCCATCCGTTAGGAGCGCTGCTTCAAGGTCACTACCATTGAAATGCTGAGCTGTCCATTCTATGTTATTCTATGGCCCTAGCCTGTCTCTCGTTGGCCTCGGTCACATACGTATGACATCATATGTTCTTATTACGCATGCGCAGAACATAAATATCCGCATCCGGTTCTTGCCTAGTGCTTGCATATTGAAAGTTCCTAGTGCTTCATACATTTCTAACCTTATATTCTAAATTGTTTGTACAAAAAACATTTATTCAATTTTCATTTCATAGATGTAAATCTAAAGAACACGTGTGCAAAGTAACATAGCATTTTATTTGTTCGTTTAGTAAATAAAAACACAGGGAATGGCAAACGTGAACGTAGCTGACTAAGCGTGGAGACGTGAAGCAATGACGTCAGTAGTTCAACGAAAAAGACAGGCCGCTACACTGAAAAGTCACCTGACCGCGGTCTGAGCAACAATCCAATTTTAATTGTCTCCATCTTGGATTTTAACAATCAGTGTTTTTTCGTTTGTTAGAAATAATGAAGGTTGGATTGTTACTCGGACTACTATGGTCAGGTGACTTTTCTGAGCCGGGACCTGTCTTTTTCGTTGGCTACGTTCAGACGTCAAAGCCAACTAGAAAGACAGGCCGGGGCACTAAAAAGTCACATGACCAAAGTAGATCTAGCAACAATCCAATCTTCATTGTTTCCAACAAACGAAAAGACACTGATTGTTGAAATCCAAGATGGAAACAATGAAGATTGCATTGTTGCTAGATCTACTTTGGTCATGTGACTTTTTAGTGCCCCGGCTTGTCTTTCTCGTTGGCTACGTCAGACGTTTTCTTACCTCATGTTGACGTGTGGCAGCGTGGAGCGGACGTGAAGCCTCGACCTAGATTACGTCTTTCCTGCGCTCTACGTCATTGCCATGCTACACGTTTGCTTTGCTGAACCGATCTAATAAGCTCTAAATTAAGTAGCGGCTAGCGACATGGTAGAACATGACGTCATGGCGAAAAATGGAAGGGAGAGCGTAGAAAAGACTTTCGCACAAACTTTTACCGCAAGTTCCTGTAACCGGCCGAGGGGAAACCAACTGCCCCCTGTAACCAAATAGGTTGGGGTATATATCAATTATTTACCCCCGGAGGGGGACGTCGTAGACAGAACGCCGAAGGCGTTCGAGTAACGGAAAACAGTGACCAATGAGCCTCATTGAATGAGGCCCGCAGGGCAGACGTGAGGCGCGAAGCGCCGAGAGTGGTACAAGTTTGTTAAATTTAAACACGGCCTACCAGATAGTAAAAGGCCTGTGCGAAAGTCTTTTCTACGCTCTCCCTTCCATTTTTCGCCATGACGTCATGTTCTACCGTGTCGCTAGCCGCCAGTCTAAATTAGGACTCCGTATGATGATGTAACAATGTATGACGTTTCCGCGCTCTGGCAACACCACCTAAAGACAAGGCCTGAGCGCGGAAATGTCATACATTGTTACATAATAAATGTCATCTTTTAATCGCATTTCTACCAATAATAAGCCCTAAACACGAGAAATTACAAGGCCCTGATGCGGAAAAGTCTCCTGACCATAGCAGTCCGAACAACAATCCAAACTTCATTGTTTTCAACAAACGAAAAAAATACTGATTGTTAAAATTCAAGATGGAAGCATTGATGGTTACGTTGTTACTCGGACTTCTATGTTGCTCTTTATAGGAGGCGTTGGTCAGGGCCTGTCTTTCTAGTTGGCTCTGTGACTTCGTATCATGATGTAACAACGAGGCCAACAAGAGACAGGCCAGACAACATCAGCTCTATTCAAAGCCTGAGCGCGAAAATTTCATACATCATCATACGGAGTCATGTTTAATCGTATTTCTACCAATAATAAGCCTAAATTATGACTAAGTATGATGACGTAACAATGTATGAAATTTTCGCGCTCAGGCTTTGAGTAGAGATGGTGTTAGGCCAGGCAACACCACCTAAAGAGGAAGTCTGAGCGCGGAAACGTCATACATTGTTAAAACGTCATAGGTAGTCATCTTTAATCGCATTTCTACCAATAATAAACCCGAAATTATGACTAGGTATGATGATGTAACAATGTATGAAATTTTTCGCGCTCAGGCTTTGAGTAGAGGTGGTGTTGGGCCAAGACACTCAAAAATCAGCTGATCATCGGGGTCCGAGCAACAATCTAATCTTCATTGTTTCCAACAAACGAAAAAACACTGATTATAAAACGCCAAGATTGGATTGTTGCTCGGACCCCGATGATCAGGTGACTTTTGAGCATAGTAATAGAAAAGCAAGTACAACAGCTCCCGAGCCGGCCATACCCCTTCCTGTTTCAGCATGGTCGCGCATTTCATTGAATTTGGTCACAGTTAGTGGTTATTATTCAATAAAAGCACGCCAATTCTATTATAGAAGGATCAGACAATGTAGCTATGCTTTCAGTTTAGAATTTAGAAACTTTTTTGAAAAGTAATAGCCCCCACTCTAAAGTAAGGTCTCAGCTCGGTTAAGCGCCACCCATGTTGTCAGGCGGATTTTTGCTGAAACTGCGGCGCTGCGATCGAATTCGCTCGTACGAAAGGTTTCACTGATAATCGCTATAATGCTGGAAACGCACGATTTAAAATTCCAATAATTCCTATTTAATTTGCCTGACTGCTCCGATTATAACGTCATAGGTGAGCATGTCTTCAATCTAAAATTGTCCACAATGTCCAAGTTGTTTTTAATTTAAAAAATAGGCCTCGCTGTTTTTATACTGATTTCATCAATAGAAATATTGTTTACTATTTGTGTGGTTATATTTCTAAATAAGTCTGAAAAATTTATAACTTGCAAGAAATGCTTGGAATTATTTGTATTTCTTGAATCTGTGCCATCGGAAACTAATTTTACTTTAAGTTTACAAAAATTACAATAGCTTTCTCGTCAAGCTTTTATTGGCATTTGTACATGTACAGGGTGATTACAAAAGAACTTCACATTTTTAAAATTTTATTACATCAAAGCTATTCAGAATATAGACACACCACCTACGGATTCTTAAAGAAAAACTCTTGAAGTTTATTGTGACACAGTTAAAGATGTTCAATATGCCCCCCGGTCGTGACACGGCATACATCAATGCGGTAGTCGAATTCGTCCCAAACCCGCATTAACATGTCTCCATCAATCCCACGTATCGCTACCGTAATGCGTTCTTTCAGCTCGTGTAGGTCACGGGGAAGAGGTAGGGTGAAGACCTTGTCCTTTACACACCTCCATAAAAAGAAATCACAAGGTGTGAGGTCGGGGCTCCGCGGTGACCACTTTGCAAGTTCCAGGTTATTGTTTGCTCGACCAATCCACCGCTGTGATTTCTTGTCTAGGTCTTCACCCTACCCCTTCCCTGTGACCTAGACAAGCTGAAAAAACGCATTACGGTAGCGATACATGGGATTGATGGAGACATGTTAATGCGGGTTTGGGACGAATTCGACTACAGGGGGGCATATTGAACATCTTTAACTGTGTCATAATAAACTTCAAGAGTTTTTCTTTAAGAATCCGTATGTGGTGTGTCTATATTCTGAATAGCTTTGATGTAATAAATTTTTAAAAGTGTGAAGTTCTTTTGTAATCACCCTGTATTTTATCAGTCAGTTTGGGAAAAAAATGAGAAAACAAGAATTAGCAACTTAGGAATCGTTTACAAAATATATTCGCTGAAATGACAACATTTTAACCTTTGTAACACTGAAACATTAATAACCCCTCCCCTCCAAATGAACGTGCATAATATATTAGAATACACCCCCCCCTTAAAAGAGGAAATCTTTTCACATAAAAAGGAGCCACGACGTGAACAACGAGAGAGACGACCACTTTTGCATAGTCCGAGGCGAATAATTAAAACTATTTATGCGAACGTTCATTATTCGATACCCACCCTCCTATTTAACCGTTCATTTTGTCACAGTTTGGAAATTCCCATCCTCCCCTCCCTGTCAAGCGAAAGTACTTTCTGAATGATCCCTTAATTGAAGTTAGTAATAAAATGTAAGACTACAACAGATTTCTGATCAAGCCTTCATTGGCATTTGTACAAGTATTTTATCAGGTAGAAGCCTACTTGGAAAAAACAATAAGAAAACAAGAGATTAGCAACTTGATTAATATTAGTAATGAAATATTTGAAAAGATGACAAATTTGAATGCAAATTCAGGCATTGCCAAAACTTTGAGGAAAGACATGCCCTCCAGAAGGAAGAGTACATGCTCCAAAAAGTTTTTTCAATTTGTTAGTACAGAATTTTCCTTCCTTCCTTGAAAGGTTTATTAACACCATTATCGCAATACTAGGCATACAATTTTTAAATGGGCTCGGGTAAAAAAAAAATTTATAACAATTTATTAAATTCTGTAACGAATTTGTGTTTTGAAATAGCTAAAAACCGGCAAAAAACACAGGAACTCAACCTGCTTAATGATCTATTTCGATCAATTTCGATCGAGGCGCCCTCACACGAGTGGATAGTATAACTCGGGAGATGTTCTACTTTCTTTTCTATTACTGTTTCAGTGCGGAGGCTTTCTTTATAGGAGGCGTTGCCAGGGCACTCAAAAGTTACATGATCATCGGGGTCCGAGCGACAATCAATCCTTCATTGTCTCCACCTTGGATTATAACAATTATTGTTTTTTTGTTTGTTAGAAACAATGGAGGATGGACTTAGTCAACATCATTGATATCTAATACTACTGGATGGCTGCTTAATAGCGAATGTTTCTGGCAAAAAATACCAAGCCCTCTAAGATTTTCGAGTAGTTGTGTCATCCCTGTCCAATACCAACGATAAGCTATGTATGCTAATTTTACGAACTTTGGAAATTTTCTTTATATAATTTTAATTGAAAAATAAGATAAAATATGCTACGTGGAGAAAATTATGCATTTTTTTAGAATTTTACTGAATCTCTTTGCAATCGCGTTCTCAAAGGTCATCGGTTACTTGTGTCAGATAACAATGGCAAACTCTTTGTTGTGTCAGATAACAATGGCCAATTTCAGGCAAAATCTTTTTCATGCAAACTCGCCTGTAGTGAGCCATCCAGTAGTATTAGATATTAATGGTCAATACCTCCTAGGGTGCATATACTTTTCAGCTAGTGGCGTTAGAAGCGCGCTTGAGGCGTATACTTTTCAGCTATTAGCGCACCATGGTTGCATATACTTTTCTACTGCTAGTGTGCCAGAAACGCCAGTATTTCTTCTAGCTAACACGGGGATAGCCTATAACAATAGAAGAAACGTCAGTATTTCTTCTGTTGTTGTAGGTTATAGCACGAGCGATTTCAAAGATGGCAGCTCCATGTATGAAGTTGTTTCGTGTTTAGAAGACGCCATCATAGAAAAACGTGTTAGTGATGCAGATACTTTTCAGCTAGAAGCCTATACTTTTTCCAAAGAAAGAAAAACTGGGCATATCCAAATACATTTCTAATTTCGATTGTTAGACATTGTTAATTTACTTAGCAACAATGTGTAACAATTGAAATCGGAAATTTAATTAGACACGTCCAGTTTTTCTTTCCTTGGACAGCGTATAGAACGCTAGAAGTCGTATACTTTTCTTCCGTGCTTATAGTGTGCTACTTTCATCACTTCCGGGTGCCAGTGGCGCTAGCTGCTATTTGAAAAGTATATGCACCCCTAGAAAGAAAGCCTGTGCACTGAAAATTCATGCATTTTAACATGATCAAAAGAAGTCATAAGTTTAAGGCTTATTATTGGTAGAAATACGATTAACAATGCCTTTTTATGATGATGTAACAATGTGTGAATTTTCAATGCACAGGCTTTCTTTTTAGGAGGTGTTGTTAGTACCAATACCTCCTAGAAAGAAAGCCTCACAACTGAAACATCACATATTGTTACATCATCATAATTCGACCATTGTTGATCGTATTTCTACCAATAGTAAGCCCTAAATTTGGTCGACTTATGATGATGTAACAATGTATGATTTTTCAGTTGTGAGGCTTTCTTTCTAGGAGGTGTTGTTAGTACTCGGTGAGAACTGCGTCATCAAACTGCGACAGACAATGCAACTTTCATTGTTTGTCTCACAAGGGGAGGACCAGGTCTGTTAAGCTTGGATTTAACTGAAACTTAAATATGTTGTTACGCATCTCTCCCACTATTATATGGCATAGTAACTCATGCTAATGGGCATTAGTTAACGAGATATAATCATTTAAAGTTAGTTATATAGGTCATTGATGTATATTTACAAAATTCAGAGACAATGACATTCAAGTAGTCAAGGTGGTCATGTCTGTAAGTCGAGAGATTCCGATGCTAAAGGAGCCGTGTTCAAAACCTGCTTCTTTAACTATTTCATTTAATTTTATTTTTTAAACCATGTTTTTGAACAAATTATATATGAAACTAATTTTAATTATTAAAAACATATTTTTATAATTTTTGCATATTATATTTCATTTGAGGAAGGAAACAAAGTATTTATTTTTAATAAGTTACTAGTGGTAAATAGGCCATTCCGTAAAAGTATAATCTCGGAAGCCTTGGCATAATCATTCGTTTTTTCGACAATAATCAGCAAGTTATGAGCATTGTTATGAGCAAAACCAACGGCTACAACAATGGTATTCAAAATTTACCACGCGAAACTCATTTTCATGCAACAATTCATGCAACAATGCGTTTTTTTGCGGAGAAAAAAAATAAATTTTTTAGTAATAGTAATTATTATGTTATTATAAGGGCGGATACAAAAATGAGCTCCCCCCCCCTTTTATTTTCGTAACCGAAACAGATATGTCAAATTTGATGAATCCAATGAATAGGAAGTTGATCTATAACATGGTGCACAATCACAATTTCAGGAACAGTGTAGCTTGCCATCCTGGAATTGTTCTGTCTTGTGTATGCTGACACATGTTTTTTATTTGCTTTTTATCATGAAAGTGAATGTTATTATTGTAATTTTTGGTAATTTCTTGATTTCCATGTTGAACATTCAGAATTCAATATGTGATTGTTGGTGATCCGTTCATCGGATTTTAAAAATTTTATTTTGATTTGTTCAGAAATTCCATGCTGAACAAGTCTTCAATTACAATTTTTCGTGTATCTCTTACAGTTTTTAAGATAGGATTTGAATGTGTCCTAATTTGCATATTTGGGATGATGAAAAGTGCACCATAGGATAGGTTACCCACAACTTCCTATTCATGGGTTTCATTAAAATTGACATATCTGCTTCGGTTACGAAAATAAAAGGGGGGAGGTCATTTTTGTATCCACCCTGTAAAATAATATTAAAAATAAATAATTTGTTACCTTCCTCAAATGAAATATAATATGCAAAAAATTATAATAATATGTTTTTAATAATTAAAGTTAGTTTCATATATAATTTGTTCAAATACATGTTTAAAAAAATTAGATTAGAGTCAGAAAATACGGATTTGAACCCAAGACCTTTAGCATTGGAATCTATCAACTTGCCCACATGACCACGTTAACTACTTGAATGACACTCTCTCTGAATTTGTAAATACACATCAATAGCCTACATAACTAACTTTAAATGATTATATCTCGTAAACTAATGCCCATTAGCAATGAGTTACTATACCATATAATAGTGGGAGGGGTGCGTAACACCATATTTAAATTTCAGTTAAATCCAAGCTTAACAGACCTGGTCCTCCCCTTGTCAGTTTGATGACGCAGTGCTTACCGAGTACTAAGGCCTTATCTTTAGGTGGTTGATTGAGTACCCTGGCCTGTCTCTCTTCGGCCTCGAGTTATCATTAATCGCATTTCTACCAATAATGAGCCCTAAATTATGACTAGATATGATGATGTAACAATGTATGAAATTTCTGTGCGCAGGCCTTCTCTTTAGGTGCTGTTGGCTCAGGCCTGTCTTTTTCGTCGGCTACAACAATGGTATTCAACGGCTACGACAAATGAAGATTTGATAAGTCGAGCTTGCATTCAAGAATTTTTCTATATCTAATAATTCAAAGATTAAAAATCATTACTTAAAATATAAAGAATGAGCGGCATCATTTAGTATATAATATTCTAAGTTATTCATGTTATTATTGGAGGTTTAAATGATGATGATTTTGTCACCGTTGTGTGTTTTGAATTTATAAATTTCCACGTTTCCTATACTCCATCCAGCTTTAGTTTGCGCGAAATGTGATGGCCGTTTCAATTGTTGGACATTGTTACAACAGAAATTAAACAATACATAACAATAAACATGTCCATCACATTTTGCGCAAACTAAGGTTGGATGGACTATAGCAGACTAAAGCCTCTTGAATTTTTGTTGATCTTATGATTTGGATTACACTTTCTATATTCCCAAAATGGTGTTTATGGTAAGTTAAATGTTCAGCAAGAATATTTATTGTTTTGTTTAAGTTTTATCCATGATCTTCCATCCGAAATGTCGAAACCCGTCGGTCAGATTATATAATTTTTTACTGCTTTACCAAGGGCGCTTTTTCCACTTTTGTCATTAACAGTATACTTGGCAAAGTCTCCAATACTGATTAGTAAAAAAATTATATGAAATTTTAATTCTTTGCAGATTGAAATCATTCTGAAGTTCATGAAGCTAATGAGAGATTTTTTTGAGGATGCTTTTGAGATGGTTATAAGGAAAATCGAGACTGAAATAGACATGCCTATGAATCAGTTGAGTGTGATTCCCGAAATTCTGCAAGCTGTAAATGGTATCGGTCTCTAGACCAAAGACATCACGGACTATCAAGATACAAAAGCAATGTCAGCAAATATATAGCACTTTAATTGTATAATGAAAGTTATAACTAAAGTCTCTAAACAGAATTATGGTATTATTTTCATTTCTATTCGATGTTTAAAAAAAAGGTGAAGTATTTGATAACCATAAGTATTAATACGTGTACATGATTTTTTAATTTATTTTAACACCGCCTAATAAAGGTTTCCATTTGACTTGAATAAATATTGTTTTATCATTAAAGCAAAGCTTCATTTTTTTCTTCTTTTTAAATGCCTGATTCTAAAACAAGACAGCACACATAAATTCCATAAAATTAGTAAATTTCAGTGAAATTATCACAAGGAAAAAAATACTCTGAATTCTTATTATTGTTTGAATAAACTCATCTAATGATAACCATTGTCTTTTTCTTTTTTCCATTTAGTGATTGGTTTTCGTCATGAACAGTAAGATACGGGGATAATTATAAATTTAATTTTAAATGTTCGCATGCTCTAAATTATTAGGCTTCTAAAAACCTAAGTGGCAAAGTGAATGAGGATCACTAATTTGTCTAATCGGGCTCTACGCATGTACAGTATTGATAACAATGTACAATATTGATAAAATTTAGATAATGCCCATAAAATAATCAGGTTTTTACAAATAATAATAACCTCCTTTATAATGTTTTCAAATGACCTAGAATCTCGTTGATCATGATCCCTCATAAGATGGCTCAAAAGATCTAAGCTTAAAATCTCGTTGTCAAAAGTCCGAAATAGGAAGCGTTCGCGTTTACACCAAAAAGGACGTCCATAGAAGATTAATATATTAGGTGGCCAGAAAGTGTATCGGTTTAGCATATGCATTGGTGCTAATGCCAATGCATATATGTTAAATTATATTTGAGCACAGTTTTCTCAATTCTGTCGAATAATTTTTTCTTATTGCTGATCGTAGATGTTAAGACAACTGATTATTCATTATATAGGTGTCTTTATTATACGAGTTCAAACTTGGCAAATGTGCAACCGAAGCTGCAAGAAATGTGAACAAAACATGGGACAAAAACTCAATCTCTGATCATGAGACCCGAAGATTGTTCAAAAAATTTGTTGCTGGTCCCCTATTTGCCTTCGGGACAAAACCATCGCTGAAATATACGAGGTTTAACATGCTCTTTATACCCCTGAAGTTTTAGGATAATTCGTCATATATTTTTCTAGATATTCGACAAAACGCCCAAGATCAAAGTATATTATTTTGTCCAACATATTACATAATATTTTACTCTGTGTTTTCTTTTTATTCTGCTTTAGTTATGCTAGCAGTTTATTGTCAATGGCTGGATTGATCCACTACAAATTTCTTTATAGCTCAGGTGTACTGGTAGCAACTTGATGCTTTTTACCAGAAACCTTTCAAAAAACACGCTTCACTTGTAAATACGAAAGAAGTTGTTCTCTTTCATGATAACCCTCGCCCTCATACAGAAAAATGAACCCAACAAAAATTTGATTTAGGATATGAAATTTTGCCCCATCCGCCATACGCTTTTTCCAACGGACTATCAATTTTTACCTAGGTCAAAGTTGTTCGGCTTCCTTACAATACTTCAATCCAGTGAGATTGCTTTTTTCCAGGTGTCCAGTCGAACACGCTTACTATGGGACGATTCCATTAAGTTTTATCTTAGCATCGGGGGTAGGCAAGTTTTACGTCACGTGCTCAACTATGTTGACAAAAAGATTATTTTGGCTGTTCTGTTGAGAACTTTTGTTTTATTAATAATACATTATTAACTGAATAGATTAGTTTAACATAAATGGTACACAATATCGGTATAATTATATGCGTAATCAAGAGATAAGTTGATGCAGCGCTCGTAATGGTGTGATGCGTAAGTGACTTACAGGAAGCTATTTTCTTTTGACTGCTCGAAAGGTTACAAGTCTCATTTTTTATGTGTATATAAAGTAATCAACGACAATTATGCCAAAACCAACCGAAAATTTTTTTAATTTCTTATATAATTATATATTTTAATAGTAGAGAATATTAAATGATTTGAACAAAAAAGTAAAAGTAACGGTGACATGAATTAGTGTATAATCTTAAAAACTAAAATCTATGTATTTTGCTTGATCCGTCTGTCAAGAAGCTGTGATGGCTAATTTAACCCTCACAGTCTTATGCCTTTTTATTTTGGTTTCTGTTAATTTTTTGTTTATTTTTTTTTTTTTTTTGTTCAATGTAAGCACTGTATTTTATTTATGATTATCTGAATTTTATATCAGAAACAATGAATGTATTGATAATTGTATATTTGGAATTTCCTTTGTTGTTTTTGACAATGCCTTTCCATAATAATGCTGGGTGATGGGGAATTGTTGGTTGGAATTCTAGGTAGTTTGGCACTAATGCTCCAGTGGCATGGAAGCAATTTTTGGACTGGCTTGCAGTTCATGTATGAATGGAACAATGCCAGCCATGATGGATTCTGGTAACTGTTTTAGGTTTCATTTGGCTTCTGGAAGTTTGTGAAACAGTTTTAAGCCGTTGTTGATGTTATTTATGTGGGGCCAATTTTAAAGGAAAAGAAATTCAACAAAACTTTCCTGAAAAAGGTTGGAAGACTTTCTTCTGGTATGGTTTCTATTGCGTATTGTGTTGTCTCAATTAAGGAACTTGAATAATTATATAAATTGCATATTAAATGTTATGCTATCTATTTTATATCTTGAGTATTTTTTAAGGATAAGCTTCACGTTTGCTGAATGGTTCCAGGTGTGATGAATACTAAAGCCGGAGAGAACTATGAGTGTATGCCAGCAGAATAAAGTGACGTGGATAGTCCTCAACTAGCTGAACTGTGGTAAACTAGATTTAGTAGGGGTTTCTGTGGGTGCAGAAAGGCATTGCCAACATCTGAGATTTGTAAAAATCAACTGAACACTGAAGTGTACCTATGTTTCTTTGAATTTTTGAATAAACTCCTTAGTTGAGTATAATGGAATAGAGTAGTCATTGGAACACACATTGAAGTTAGGATCCAGGATCTTCCTGTTATCCCCCCCAGAGGATTATTGTAAATCTCCCCTGGGCCGGGACTACACAAAGCGACAATGCATGAGCAACAATATGCGCGGACCAACAATATGTACATATCATGCAAGGTCAACACCACCTAAAGATAAGGCCTGGGCGCTGAAACGTCATTACATTGTTACATCACCTCAGTAGGGAAAATTCAGGGCTTATTATTGGTGGAAATATGGTTAACAATTCCTTACTGATGTGATGTAACAATGTAATGACGTTTCAGCGCCCAGGCCTTATCTTTAGGTGGTGTTGGCAAGGTAAAGTTTCTGCAACGATAGGCCATCTAATACTATAGAGGAGCGGCACATGACGTCAGAATTATAGCTGCCCCATCTGTCCATAAAATCAAAAGCTTTTTGGAGTGGCAAATGAAATGGCGTTTCTATATACGTTTGAGCAAACTTGGCGTGTCTCTTTCTATTAAAACATAAAAATCGGTGTATTTTTTTCTCAAATTAATAAATCATATTCATTGTCTCAACGTTTTGTATTTTTATGGTAAATATGAATGAGGTAGGTTTAGTTTTAAACAATACTTATTGACTTTTAGCTTACGCATTTTTAAGCCTTCGCATCATCAACAGAGCTATTCAGAGCGGTTGTTTTGCCACTCGATAGTCCACGTGACACCACTGTAACGTCACTTGATGACGTTGGTGCCGCCCCTCTATAAGTTTCTTCTCCGTCTGTCCGAGGCCAACAAAGAAGGTTACAACAATCCGTCCGAAGCCAGGGATTGTTGTGGTAAGACAATATTCAGCCATTGTTATTAATTAAATAAAATGAAAAATGTTTAATGTTGATTTTTTTACATGCAGTTGAATAATATATTGTTGCAGAATATGTTTTGAAAACCATTGATGCTCCACTTTCATTTCTTTACATGTGACGGGTGAATTTCTTGTCTATTTGCAGAGGATCATGCCATGGGTGATTTTCTAAAATCCGACGAACTCTACTTTCTGTGCGCTGGCGCAAAATAATATCACCATATACACTGATTCCCTGCCGGGTAAAAAACCACAGCAATGTCCGAAGTTGTCATTAAATTGGACGGTCGACGGTCATTAGGTTGAATGTTTTGGGTATTAAACAATACAACAGCCAATTCCGAATAATCATGTTCAATACAAGCTACAATACTCGGCGGGGATAACGCGGGCAATTCGTTTTAATACCAAGAATAACGTTACAGGCGGCTGATTATTTTGTCGACAATTTCTCGTTCGCACAGCTTATGCAATGACAATCAACAAGTCGCAGGGTCAAACCTTAAACAACATTGGTATATACCTAGAGTAGACAGATACTGATACCCCGTCTTCGTTTTGCCTTGAAAAGCTCGACGAAGACGGGCATCTTAGCTAGTATAGAATAAAGCATAACATGACAATTAACATGAAAGTTTTTAAACCCTCAAATAAACAGATCAAATTGTACACTTGGATGAAAATATTTCAATCTGTTTATGGTGTACTTTACATACACTGTTTAAAACTTAAACGAAATCAAAAACGCGACAATGAACAAAAAAAAAATGTCTATCCATATCGGATTCGAACTCTGCTATTCGAGAGAGAAGGTAGACTTTAACGATGTTCTGTCAGCCGCTATCGCTTATTATTCTCAGGAGAGAGCAAGTGACGAGCACCCCAAGCGTATACTTGCTACCCTATTTTCATTCAGAAGGGACAGGTCCATTCTAATCTGCCTTAACTCTCAGTTCAAGTACCTGATTTTGCAACCGATCAACATCCAGTAAGCTCAGCCCCTACGGAACAGGTAAAAACATTTTTTGCACCCGACTGTATATTTGATTAAGTAATGTCGTTTGTCCCATTCGTCACCACATATAGGGGACGAATGGGACGGACACATTGGAACAAATCTTTTGAATTATGTGAAAAATGTTATTTATTACAGAACAGAAATATAAAAATAGGCTGAATCTTTTGACAGTTACTCTAATTCAGTCACAAAAATAAAATTATTTAACATTATACTTTCTCTTTCAAAGCTTAGTAAGATGTGGTAACTTCAGAACATCATTTGTTTGTTGATATAATTGCTATCTTCCACAAAGGGATAGTAGAATTTCCAAGTATCAACTTTTTTTTTCAGAAATGTAACCTTAAGTCTATGTTATTTGTGTTCCCTAATCCCAAGTCGGATTTGTTCACAAACCAACATTATTGTTTAAATGTTTAACTCTAATCATACCCTTCAAACTGACGAGACATGGATTCATCACCTGAAAGCAAGTGTGTGAAACCTTTCATGCACACCGAAATTAGCACGTGATGTCATTGGCAGCTGGGTGAACAGAAGACCCGATCATCTCGAAAGCGGGGTGTAGAGAGAGAAGAGAGAGAATACCCAGATTTGATGGCGACCTCCGCAGATATGATGGAACTGTGTATTAAAAATTGCATTATTAATAAAATTGACTATTATTATAACACGAATATAAAACTTAATACATTAATAATTAAATCATTTAACATCGTTAATGAATTGAAAACAACATCTATACATAGTATAAATCTAAGTCACTTCCCCGGTGTATGTGCTCGATAACCTTAAGAACTACTGCATCGATTTTTATGAAACAAGTTTTGTTTGTTAAGGGATTTATATAGAAACTTTGTAGGCTAGGTATTAATTCATAAAATTGGTTTTATATTAAATTATTTACGTTAATTGCTCTCAAAATGCATCAACATGGCTGCTCATCATATGGTGATCGGCGATCGAAACGCTTAGCGCCATCTCTTGAGCAAACAAACAAACATAAGCTAATTCTACTTCATCTTAATAGCTGAGTAAATTTGCAAGAACATTGTTTCTCACATGGCCAACTGTATGTTGCCTGTTCTAGAGTTAGCGATCCTAGAAATTTATACATTTGCAGTAGAGATGCAACAACATTAAATGTCGTTTATAAGGAAGTGCTCAAGACTTAGGTGTAGTCCAAAAACTTCCATTAATTTTTTGACATTAAATAAACGTTTTTTAAAATTTACCTATACTGTAACTCCACAACTTAATATTTCAATAAACTAATTCAATAAAAAAATAAAAAATATATAACACAAAAAAATTCAAAAGAACTCAATGAAATACGTAATATTTTTGCGATAGGCTGCCATGCTTTTTTCTCCTCTAACAGCTGTGTAAACAGAAACCATGCGAAGCGAAACAGAAACCATGGATGGCTTGACATTTTTATTCACAGGTGACTTTCGTCAAACTCTACCAGTTATAACAAAAGGTACAGTTGCTGACGAAGTAAATGCTTGCTTAAAAAAGTCTTTTATTTGGGAGCATGTTATTCACCTTTCACTCACTAAAAACATGAGGGTCCTTTTAAATAATGATCAACAGGCAGATGCATTTTCTACAAAATTGTTGAAAATTGGTTGTGGCAGTGAACCAGAAGTAAATGGTAGGATAAAACTTGATTCTTCATTGTGCAGTTATGTCGAATCACTAGATTCTTTGATTGAAAAAATTTACCCCGATATTTCTAATATTCAGTCCACGTCTTTAGGATGGTTCCAAGAGAGGACTATATCAACACCACGTAACGATTCTGCTAACCTAATAAACTTAAAAATAATGAACAAAGTTGAAGGAAATGTAAAACAGTATTGTTCCATCAACACAGTTTTACAAACTGAAAATGCAGTACATTATCCTGTGGAATTTTTAAACTCATTACAACCTTCTGGTTTTCCACTTCATTTGTTACAACTTAAAAGTGGTGTTCCTATAATGTTACTTAGAAATTTAAATCCTCCAACACTTTGTAATGGAACAAGGTTAATTGTGAAATCACTAAAAGATAATGTGATAGAAGGTTCAATTATTACTGGAAGTGGTCTTGGTGAAACAGTTTTAATTCCAAGAATCCCTTTAATACCTACAGACTTACCTTTTCAGTTCAAACGCATTCAATTTCCAGTTAAACTTTGCTTTGCCATAACAATTAACAAATCTCAAGGCCAAACATTGAAAGTAGCTGGAGTAAATTTGCAAGAAGAATGTATTTGTCACATGGCCAACTGTATGTTGCCTGTTCTAGAGTTAGCGACCCTAGAAATTTATACATTTGCAGTAAAGATGCAACAACATTAAATGTCGTTTATAAGGAAGTACTCAAGACTTAGGTGTAGTCCAAAAACTTCCATTAATTTTTTGACATTAAATAAATGTTTTTTTAAAATTTACCTATACTGTATTTTTATTTCATGATTTAAAAAGCCCAGGCAACGCCTGGCGCGGGTTAGCTAGTTAAATTAATATAATAAGGTTACACTTATTACTTTAATCAAGAACAGACTCCCCCCACTTCATCTGTTCTTGCTTTAATTTATTTATCCATGTGTGTTTATTATTATAACTTTTATATAATTTTTTTTCGCAAGTTTTTTGTTGATTACATGCAGGGTTTTCAACCCAATGCAATGCCATTTTCAGAAGACTTGACAAACTAAAGTAGACACAATACCCTGCAACTAGAATATAAAAATATTAAATATTTAATGAAATGTGAACACTTTTACTAGATAATGTACGCATGCGCAAGCGTTACCAAAAGGCATAGAGCTGGTCTTATAAAAAAAACCCAAGCAAATATCGTGAAAATTCAGAAAGATGATATAGATAGAATGAGCTTCTTTAAAATAAATAAACAAAACTTTAAGAGGTTTTCTCCAAATTTTTATTTTTGGACCGGACACCAGTATTAATTTTTCCTAGTGTAAGGAGAAGAATGGCAAGTTGTTTCTTCTTAATTGTAAGTATTTACAGTTTGATTACTTTCTTAGCTTAATACTGATCAGGAATTTAATCTTCAAATAATTGGATAATTTCCAAAATCTTCAATCGAAAAAATGATTCATTACCAAACCATCCGAAGTTTTGTGTTGTCAGTTGATGACAAATCATCAACATTTGGCATTTTCATATTTTTTATCATTTCTTTAAATTATTTCCTGTGTCGTATCATACAACAGCTACACCCACATTTTCAAATTTATTATGCACATCTTTTCAACTATTTATTTATTATACAAAACTGTTTTTAGTCAAGCACTCTACTTCTTCCTACAGTTTCCAACACAAATTTCATTTTTAAGGTAAACAAATGATTTTTATATTTACATTAAATTTCTCAAATTTTAGATTTCATAATCAGGTATAAAAGAAAATTCTAAAATATTCTGTTCTAAAATAGCAAATTGGTCCATTTAATAGCAAAATCGACTCTAAAACATTTCAAATGGAAAATGGATTAGCGTTACGACTATTAGGAGTCATAGATGGAACAATTCGAAATTTAATGGTATTTGCCATTCTCAGCTGATGAATATTAAGTTTTTGTGTTTTTCTTAATGAAACGCCTAAGACAAGCTAAGTTGTTGGCAACTTTTCCATTTTCAAATACAGCTACCGTTAAAATAATTAGCAGATCATTTCGTCACGCCTCATTTGGTTAAAGAACACTTGTCGTTTCATTCGCTCGACCCACATATGGGTTAGTTTGTTTCAGTTATTTTCTACTTCTGATAAGTGCAGTATATTTATTTAGAAAAAAAAGTTGTTTTTTTTTTAATACAGGGTGATTCAAATTCAATGTAAAAAACTTTTAGGGGAGGTGGAAGTATGGGTGATTCTAAGCAAAAAAAGTTCATATACATGGGTCCGAACTTGAACAGAAATAAAAATGCCGCCACTAAAATCAACAGGTTAATAACTCAGGTTCTGTAACGCTTAGGATAATGAATTTTGGAGGAATAATAGGGTATATAAAAGTGTGTATACCGTTAAACTTTGATCATACTCCAACGAGTAGTTTCCGAGTTACGCATTCAAAATCATAGTACTAACCAGCGCGTGTTACGATTTTGAGTGCGTAACTCGGAAACTACTCGTTGTGAATTCGATAAAACTTTAACGGTATACAGAGTTTTATGTACCCTATTATTCCTCCAAGATTCATTATCCTACGCGTTACAGAGCCCGAGTTATTAACCTGTTGATTTTAGTGGCGGCATTTTTAATTCTGTTCATATCTCATCTATCATTCAAATTCGGACCCATCATGTTCATATGAAGTTTTTTGCTTAGAATCACCCGTACCACCTCCCCTAAAAGTTTTTACATTGAATTTGAATCACCCTGTATTTCTTAACTCAAAGTAAAGAAATATTGTTGGAAGCCTTTGATTGAATATTTGACAATTTAACATGGGGAATTAAATGTGACCAAAAATTATATGATAAGATAAAATGCTCGAAAAAACATCCAAATATACAACTTAACATATATTAAATTTAACAGACATTAAACCAAAATATTATTGGCCTGTATTATCTACAAAAGTGATAAGGATTAAAAAAAAATTCAGAAAATACATATTGATGTCACGTGAAAACTGCCGAGAAAATAGAGAGCTTTCATAAAAGAATTTTTATTGATAAAACATTTCAAAAAATGTTGAAATCAATAAAATATTGAATAAGCGGAAAACCGATCGCTTTTATTTAGTTTTTGAGGAAAACTTATGTTGAAAAGCCTGTTTTTTAATCAGGTTATTGCGCATGAAATGTCGGATTTGGTAGAAAAACTTCAAGCAATATTAACTTTATGGAAATTCTTTTGCTAATCAAAATAGGCATCATTACATGCTACACAACTCTCGAGATACTAGTGCCTCTATGCCAGTTTCATAGAAATCCTCTATCGCCTTTGAGGAGTTTGATAGTTGCTTCATTGTTGAAACCTTATCCATACCAAAAAAGGTCTAAATGCTCATAAAAGTGGCAGTCGGTTGGCGAGAGGTCTATGTATGGTGGACGAGGAAGAGTCTCATAGTGCAAATGGTTAAATTTTTGGACCGTTGTTCTTGACACTTGTGGTCTCCCGTTGTCATAAACTAGTAAAACTTTATCTCTGTTGACCAGTCTAGGCCGCTTAACTATCATTTTTGATGCATTGCATCCAGCTCGGTGCAATATTTCTCCGCTTAATGGTTTTATTGCATTTCAACAACGAATAGTGAATAATACCAGCTTCACACCATCAGCAATCACCAGTGTCTTTGGAGTAAGGGTTAGTTTCAACATGTGTTTTGAGACCTCATTGACATGAAAAAATCACTGAACCAATATAGACAAATTTCATAGTTAAAATAGTTAATTTAAAATTAATTTTAATTTGTTTTAGAGAAGATAAAATAGGAGTTTGATTGTTTGATATGCTACTAAAGTAAGGCTATCTCTCGGCGCTCAAAGAAAATTTATTTATTCAAGTGGTTCAGGGGCGTAGCTACCATGGTTCCAAGTGTTGCAGTGGAACAACGGCGGATTTTGTCTTTTGTATAGGACTAGTGAGCCGTCTGTCAAAGTTCGAGCCATGGCCCATTAGAAACTTGCTACACCCCTGAAATGGTTACATACACTCGGAGTTGTATGGTTTGATTGTGGGGCTTGCTCTTTTCTCTTTCGAGGGCAGCAGTGTGATAAAAACTGACTTAGGTCATTTTGAAAGGGAAAACAAAAAAGACATAGCGGATATACTGACAGTCGAGTCACATTGATATGATCACCTGTTAATATCCGGAATAACAACCATGTGCAGCTTGAACAGCGGCTAAACGGGCTGGGAGAGATTCAATGTGGTGCTGGAAAGTGTTCACAGGGATATTGAGCCATGCTGAGTGTAGCTGTTGGAGCCATTGACAGCTGTTGGAGGATGCGAGGTGGAGTATCTTCTTTTTCGTGTTCTTCAAACTACTGACGTACAATTCCAGCAGTATGAGATGTGGCAATGTCGTGATGGAAGATGCCACCATGCCCAGTAAAAATAATGTCCATGTATGGGTGTAAATGGTTAGCAAGTAAGTGCCACGAAAACATTCACCAGATCATAACGCTGCTTTCCCCAGCTTGTTGCCGTTCACAAATGGTTGAAAGGAGTTTGTTTTCTGACGTTTCTCGCCGTATGCTCCGAAGATCATCCGTCCGATGGAGCAAAAAACTGATTCATCGGAGCAGGCAATCTTTTGCCAATCAGTGGATGTCCAGTGTTGGTACTGTCGGTACTGTTGTGTATACAGTGCTGGACAGAATTATAAACTCACATGAATTTTGAACCAAACTTTACTAAAAACAAAAAGATCTACTTCAGCATTGTACTTACCATTTTTCAAACATAAATTTACCACCTTGCTGATTGTCATTCTATATTTTGAAAATTTTGTGAACAACGACAATAAACTCATAATTTCACTTGGACAAAATTATAAACTCACCCTTAAAAATGTGTTAGCCCGTCTATTTTTATCATATGCAAATTGCAAAAAAGGTTGTATTTGCAATCACTTTTACTCAGAATACTGTGTAAAACAATGCCACGAGTAACAGAGCTTGGTGAGACAGAGATTAGGTAAGTATGGATGTTGCATGGATGTGGAATGACCCAAAGGATAATTGCAGTTCATCTTAACCGATCCCCGGTGTGCTGTCAGAAGTGTATTACAACGGGGAGTTGATGGGAAAGCGAAGAAACGAACAGGAAGGAAGAAAATCTTAAGCTCTCGAGATCAATCTCATATTCGACTACTGGCAACTGGAAGCAATCTTTCTGCTCTGAACGCATTGTAGATGTACGGGGTTGTGCATAACCTTTTGCTAGGGGGCTGCGACTTAAACCGCAGCGTTGTAGCACACTCTTATGACGCTTCGGCAGAGAGTAGTTCATTGTGCGTCTATTGGTATCAAACAAATATGGCTGGTTTAATAAATGACAGTGAAGAGCAGCGTTTCATGGATAGAGTTCGTGCAAATGCATATCGAGAGGCAATGGAAGCAGGTGCGTCTTTTATTAATCTCAAATGGGTTGCGAACAAGTTAAACCGATCGGATAGATGGGTGACGGACAATTGGAAGAAAGGTTATGATAACTGCCATGCCGAATTTGCTGAAGGTAGGCCCGAGAAATTATCACAGGAAAGCAAACACATCATTGCTAATAACAGTGGCAAAAGACGTCGCAGCTGTGTCAACGTTGCATAAGAAATTAAAGCCAAGCGTGGAAAAACAATTTCTCGTTCAACGGTTCAAAGACATCGTCAGCGTGCAAACATCAAGCCATTCCATGTTATTCCGAAATCGGTATTCTCGAGACCTTCTAATGGACACCTGACATCTGTGCTGAAGGACATGGTTTACGATACTGCTCTGTTTGAGACACTCCTCCGCTCCTACCCGAAACGGATGCGTGCTGTTCGAGAAGCAGGTGGTGGTCACACTAAATATTGATGTGATAAAAGCAGAAATAAACGTACTTTTTGATTATCAACCGCAGAACATTCCACTTAGATTTGTTTATTTTCCAGACCCCTAGCAAAAGGTTATGCACAACCCTGTACTTTCACTTGACTGCTCTCGGCGCACTGTTGCACGGGTTCTGCCACAATCTCCAAACATTGTCTACAAAAAATTTATAAGAAAACCACCTCTAAACCATGCTCACGAAAATGCAAGATGAGTTTTTTTTAGAGAAAATCTGTCATGGACTCACGAGTGGTACACAGTGGTGTTCTCTGATGAAAAGAAATTCAACCTTGATGGTTCCGATGGATGGGACTATTATTCGCATAACATCAGACAAGATGAACAGCTTAAACTGAGTCGTTAAATGGGGGGGTGGCTCAGTAATGGTTTGGGGGGGGGCGTTTTCTGCTCAGGGTAAAAGTGATATGGTAGTGATCAATAGATGCATGGACTCTGCGAGATACAAAGTGCTGCTGGAAAGTAAACTTTCAAGCTATGATGAAATTCTTGGTGGAGATAACTTGTCTTTCCAGCAAGATAATGCTTCATGCCATCGCTCCAACCTTATGAAAAAATGGTTTCAAGAGCAGCAGATTAGTGTTTTATGTTGGCCGTCACGCTCCGCAGACCTCAACCCAATTGAGAATGTATGGGGACAACTAGCACATCATGTTTATGAAGATCATTGGCAATTCCAAACTGCTCAAGAGCTCACCATTGCCATCATGGAAGGATGACAATTATCACCATTGAGTACTTGCATAAACTTGTCAATTCAATGCCAAACAGGATGTTTGAAGTCATAAGAAACAATGGAGGATCAACAAAGTACTAATGTGTGAAAAATAATCGCCATGCTTCTGTTTTAGGCCTACCACTCTCTAAGAGTGAAGGCCTTTGTGTTCGTTTTAGAAACTCAAATTTTTTTTTGGCTGAAATCGACGATGGCTCGTGACCCGTTACAGTGATTGTCACGTAAAAAATGGAGTCGCGCAGTGGAAATGACTAAACCACGTGACCAGAGTAAATCAACATATCTTTGTGCATGAGAAAAATGAATTTATTTAAACATTAATGAAATTGGTACAAAAAAAAGGTTATCCATAGTGACACCCTTCCCCAAGGAAAAAGAAAAACAAATTAAATAACAAGTACACTTCCTACACCGGGAAGAGTACCGACCTTACTGGATAAAGGGGTGAACTCCTACTAACACGTAGGAAATTCACCCAAATGCTGTAATAAACCGGAATGATACAAAGCATCAAGTTTAATAGCAAATGTATCAGAGCGAACAGCTCAATTTAATTCGCACCCGGTTAAACAACAGTTAAAAGTATTATAACTGCATACGGATACAAAATTAAAGAACATTGTCCAAAATAAAATTCAGAACTGGGAACGAGAGCTAATGCTTCACGAATCTTTACGGCCACGCTGCATGCATTGAAAAGGGATAAGAAAGCCTTTCCCCTAACTCTCTTCAACCTCGGGACGAGCTTGAGACCTTTTTGGTATTTTGACGGGCGACACTCTCACACGTCACGGATACACATCCGTACGTAACTGTAAGATACAAAGAAAACAAGAAGCTTTAATATTGCAGATGAAATTGCATGACGCGCCACAGAAAAAGAATTTACGCGCTGCTACTTGCATGAAACAAACTTACGCGCTCTGTAATTTTAATTCTTTTTTTTTTCCGCTTAGAATACGCAGCATGGAGAGAGAGAGAGAGAGAGAGAGAGAAAGTTATGAGTAAGCCTTTGTTTGCTTACCTAGTGTACGAATAGATGCTGCCGAGCTGGTCTTGAAGTAGTCCTAAAAACGACCATGGCGCTATACAAATGACCGCTTCGTCTTCAGCTCCATTGTCCGTCTCAGTCTCGTTCCATATTCTCGAAATACTGCTGGGAACGTTGAATACTAGGACCAACACCCTTGAGAGGTTAATTTCGCTGACCTCTTTGAACAGCACGTCGTGGCTGGCTCTGCTGGCTCGGAAGGGCTTCCGTACTGCTCTCGTCGACGTGGCTTCCCCGCCGGCGAACTCGGGATCCTTCTTAGGCTCGCTGTCAAATCCTTCGGGATAAAAATCACTGTCAACAGTTAACATGCAATAAGTCTTATCACAGTACGCCTTATCCTCTCTTGTCCGAGTTCGTTCCACTCGGTCGCACTGCACGCTGTTGCACAATTTTCGTCGGCTCACGTCTGCCCTCGCCAGACCGGCCGTGCTTGAGACGTTTCCTCTCTTCCTAAAGTCCGGAGCTCCCCTTTTTCGACCTTCTCGTCTCGAGGCTCCGCTCTCTCTCCTCAAGTTCTCCTCCTCCCGAAAACCAATTCGAACGCCGCGCTCATTTTTGCGACGCTTCCGCTTTCGGCTCGCGCTTGCTTCCGCCTGCGCGAGTGTAGGACGCTCCTTGGTTTGATCTTTGCGGGTGCTGTCGAGAGATGGCAGCACTCGCAAACCGACATTGCTCCCCAGACGATTTGTTTGGCTGGGGACATCGGGAAGCTCAACTGCCACATTACTATGTGACAGTGATGGCGTTGGGACGCGATTTCTGTCCCTGCTGTCCACACTTTGTACACCTTCACTACAGCGGACCGTGAACAGTTCGCAAATCGCGCCGTTTCGGAGATGGTGCCACCCTTTTGGATGTCCGTTAAATCCGGACGTTTACCCATCTTGAGGCTTGTGCACCTGCTGTTTGATGCATCAGCTTTAAAGCTTTCTCAGCCTGTTATGCAAATTTTGCAATGTGTAATCGTTGTTGGGGCGAACCATGCGTGTGCCTTGAAGGGGTGCTGGTCATAATTCATTGATATGACAGTGTATATCTTAGCATTGAAATTTCCAAAGGTGCCATTTGGTACCATTAAAACACGTACTACTAAACAATTCACATTATTTACGCGTTATATTCAGTTATGAACCATCCTTGTATGTACACGTGCCATTAGACCAATATCTGCTATCACTAGCTACTCTCATATATTCGTTCATGAGTTGTCGTGACGATTTGTTTGATATATTACATGGCATATCTGGTTAAAGAAAATTTTTAAGGTGGTATCATAATGGTACCATTAGAGCACGTCCCATTAGAGCACGTAACTATTCCGGCTATCTCACGTTCGTACTTGTTAGTGCTCTGTCCCATATTAATGAATTGGTGAAAACAGTTTGATACATTTAATTCGTTTTTAAGTTATCGTAATAATTAACAAGTCATACAACCGAAATGCCCAGGATCGATAGGATTTTAAGGCATTCGAGAATAAAAGGGAAATTATTTGATTTCTAAAGAAGTCTTTGGTTGTTAAGATTAGACGAGGTTGCTAAGGAAGCCTCTGGTTGCTAAGCAAGGCATACTTCTAAGGGAAATGCATAGTTAAAACTGATTAAAACTATCTGAAAAATTTAATGCAGAAAGTAGCAATTCTCTATAGATTAAAAACATAAGAATCCTTTTACGTGCAAGCATTCCATTTAATGAAATAAACGTTAATTGTTGAAGCGTTCAGTGTAAGGGTGAATTCTTTCTTCATAAACAATTGGTAACGCTTTTCTACGTAACCATGTACTAATGAAGCGAACGATTAACTACTATCTATTGTTAAAATTTGCAGAACACAAATTAACTCTTGATAATAATAATAGGTGTAAGTAATTACATGCCATATCTTAGCATTGGAAGTTTCCAATGGTTCAATAATGGTATATTTAAAAAAAGCATCATGGTACCAATTTTGACTATCATTAATCTTACGTTACATTCATTGATGGCACGTCATTCCAAGTCGTTTGATATATTACATGCCATATTTTAGCATTGAAAGTTCCAATGAACCATCATGGTTCTACTATATCCAGGTTCCTTTGAACCAATTAAGACTATCATTAATTTGACGTTATAATCATTCATGACACATCATTCCAAGTTGTTTGATATATCACATGCCATATTTTAGCATTAAAAGTTCCAATGAACCATATTGGTTCCACTAAATCCAGGTTCCTTTGAACCAATTTCGACTATCATTAATTTTACGATATATTCATTCATTACACACCATTCCAAGTCATTTGATATACAGGGTCTTTAAAATTAAAGTTCCATTTTGACATGGCCATAAAAAAAACTGCTGGACCAAAAGCTATAATACTTGGTAATATTAAACAAGAGGTCATGGGAAGTTCATACCCACCAAAAAAAAATTAGTTCAAAAGGTCACCACCAGTATGGAATGGCGCTCTATGCAATATTCGTATACGAAATTAGACACGAAGGCACAAGTTAACGATCGGCCTCGATGGCTCAGGGGTAGCGTGATCGCCTCTGATGCCCGAGGACGCGGGTTCGATCCCGGCCGAGGACGACGAGGATTTTTTCAGGGGGGAAATCCTGAGATCGCGCACTTCCTTCGGAAGGGAAGTAAAGCCGTTGGTCCCGTGTAGTCATTTGCCGGCTGCACGCTAAAGAACCCTTGCGAGGCAAAATTTGCGGCCCCTATAACGCCGTCCTGAAATGACCATGGCAGTTGAAAACGACGTTAATACCAAACAAACCAAACCAAACCACAGGTTAACAAGTCTTTGATCGTAACTAAAATTAGTTACATGTTAAATGACATGTTATTCCAAGCTGTTTGATATAATACATGCCATATGTTAGCATTGAAAGTTTCCAGTGGACCATAATGGTACCACTAAACCACATACCCTTGAACCAGTTCTGACTGATATTGACCATCAAGGAAGACGACCACGTGTCTTCACTTAATTCACAAGCCTTTTCTCTGCTTTAGCTATGGAATGCCAAAAGGAGAACAGCATTTGGCAATGCACAGGCCATTTATGCATGGAATTGTATAGTGAAAAATGTGTCCCCTATATTATTTTTGACCTTTTGAACCGGACGTAGTTCACCGATTTTTTCCACCAACGAACTCAGTCGAATGGCGAAAACGGAAGTCGAAAGTTCGGAAGCGTTCGAAAGCTAGAGCACCAACAGACAGACGGACAGACGGACGGACGGACGCACATTGTGAAAACATAAGTACCTATCGGTCCTAATAAGCTCCCTACGAATAAAAAAATTCTTTTGATTTAGAGACCGATCTGCCCTTTCAATAATCGTCAATCATGTGCATCGTGCACGCGCATCAACTCATTAACGTTTAGAACACGCGCAGAGCCGAACCTACGTGCTCAACACGCGTTTCTCCCAGCAAAGGATAATTCGTTTCTTCCAGCAAATCAATACTTGCAATGTCTCTATTGCAACGCAATGCATTGTTGGAATTGTGTCTACAGACGGACGGACAGCTGGACAAACCGATCACATAAGCACTTTTCTACGAAAATGTGCAAAAATTGATTTCATTATTGTGACTCCAACAATTAATTGCGTACATGATTAATGCACACACACAAAAATTGAATGAAAAAACTAAACAACTACAGGAATTATGGCAGATGGTAAATAAAATCAATGACAGAAACTGATTTGGACATGCTTTTACACGCAAGAAAAAAGTTCGGACAGTATTTGTCACGAAATATCGTGACAGCTGTCGAATAGTTAGCCAAGGGCTGTGGTCAAAAACCCTCACCGGTGCGAGAATTATGACGTAATTTCTCACTGGGCTAACCGTCTTTTTCTCGGTGGGGACGGTTAGACTAACCGGTTAGGCATAGTGTTTCTGCCCGCGCTAAAATGACGTCACAGTTTTCTCGTCGGGATTTCTGACCGACCAAAGCTCATAGAGTGAAAAACAGGAGAGCGCAAAATGTGGCGCCATCTATTGACAGAGTTGATAGTTTTTTGACTAAGAAACACGGCCTATGAGATTGTATAAGGCCTGTGCATTTGGTATAAAAACATGGAAACACGAGCGTTTTAATATCATGTCATGAAATCCTGCTATCTGCCGGCCGTTTCCAAGGTTATTAAAGAGAAGGTGGCCTCTATCGGGGTGATCGATGGTGATTGGCTGCTGACGTGTGACGTCAACTGGAAGGTTTGGAGTAGACGAACGCCACAGAAAACTATAGGGAATAGCGGGGGGACCCTTATTTTCCAGCCTATTTCTACTATCTATCACCAATATAAATGAAGAAAAGGTTTTATATAAATAATTTATTGAAATAATGTGTGTTTAAAATTCTGAGATTGCAAATAAAAGGCCTATTTATATACTTTTGGCACTGAAATACAAAAGCAAATACTGCAACAGCGAGGCCATCTCCTCAAAAAAATTCTTCAACGATTAACCTGTTACGGTATTCAGTCTGACCGAACACTTTCGTTTTGCTCAAATTACAATTTGAGAGTGAAAGCATATCCCACGTCGTCGTTTTTCCGAACGTGGTTTATAGTCTTCAAATGAATCTGAAGCCACTGAACAGTTTTAATTACGTGCTACGAGTGAAGGAGGTAAAGAAGAAAGCGAAGAGTCTTGTGTATATTTTATTTTCTAAACTTCTCTCTCAGGCTTCAAATTTTCTCTTAACTTTCGATTTTCTCGTAGTGCACTCGTTTTAACACTCGTATCAAGAGCACATCTGCTCGTTACGAGTGTGCTCTTTTTCATTATAAGAGGGGTGGGGGGTTAGCTCATTTAATGAAATTTTGCTCGTATCTATTGCCATGAGAAGAATAAATGCATGGAAATCTAATAAATCCACTCTAGATTATAATATTGGACTAAAAATAGTAAATAATTGCGTTTATTATTAGCGAAAGCACATGAAACTCCAGCCATCTCAGCTTTGTTAAAAGGAACGGATCGCCTGCTGCCAACCTTCAAGGTGACGTCACAATCCCAGAAGGCAACGCGAGTGCTTTTGAGAGAAATCGGCCGATAGAGGCCACCTTCTCTTTAACAACCTTGGGCGGTATCAGTAGATTTTCTATTAAAAACGTGTTGAAAGTAATAAAACTTATATTATTTTAAGCAGATTTATTATTTTAAGAAATGAACTTTGAAGTTTTGTGAATTTCTTAAAATAAAATAATAAATCGGACTAAAATCATATAAGTTTTATTATTTTCTAACACGTTTTTAACATAAAGTCTACTGATACCGCCGGCAGAGGGCAGGATTTCATGACATAAATCTTAAAATTCGAGTTTCCCGATTTCGGCTTCAAAAACAGGAAATGATATCAATACAACTTCTGGATCGCTCACCCAATGGCAGAAAACAGCTCACTCGCGTTCCCGAAAGTACAGCCTCAGTGTACCCGAAGGTAATCGACTAATCGTTCCTGGTTACTATCAAAACTCCCCCACCCGCCCCCTCACATCCTCCCAATAATATCTATACAACTCTTGGATCGTACCTATGTATACAGAAAGCAGCCCCTTCGCGTTCCCGAAATTACAGCCTTAAATACAACTGCCTCAGTGGGTAGAAAGTAATCGAGTTGTCGTTCCTGGTTGCTTGAATTTCTGGAAAGCTTTCTGCTCATTAGGTAAGCGATTCAGTAGTTGTATTGATACCATTGAAAACAGGCAAATGCACAGGCCTTTTACTATTTCGTAGGCCATGCTAAGAAAAATAAACAAATGGGCGATCAGTCAAAGCGTTGTAAGCGCGGGAGAAGAAAAAGTGATGGTGGCGCTAAGGTGGTGATTTTACTGGGAATAGAGGAAAGACATTGGTGAGTAAGGTCGTTTGGAGAGGAAGGTCGTTTCCGCCAACTTAGGAAATTTGGTGGAGGACGGGAATTTGAAGCCACGAAAGGATAGTGATGCTTCAAAGGACTTGCGTGGAAAGTATGATGCCTTAGAGTTCGCGCGACACGAAATAGCGAACTGTGCAGATACTCCAAACTTGGACGGTGTTTCGCATTATGTGTCTGCATGGATGAATGGTGAAACGTATGCAGATACGGAAGGCCACGTCGAAGCTTCGAGAACATTAACCGCTGAGAACGAATCAGGCTTCTCGCTTAATCTTCATCGTACTCCAGGATCGATAGTGAGTTGCCACGAAGTTATCACGGATTTAACAGTTCCTGACAAAGTTTCTCGAACATTAATCGCTGAGAACGAAGCAAACTTCTCGTTTGCAAACTTCTCTGGATCGAGGTGTGATCACAGATGAACGTAATACAGTGATTCGGAACAAGGATGAAGCATTTCACAGTGATTGTCTGAAGCGTACTATCAAGTTTTCCAAGGGACTGATGTTTGGGGATGCAAGGGAGTTGGCAAGACGCTTCACTGATGGAACACTGAACGCACCTTGCTACCAGCAAATCCTGGAATCACATTTGCTCCCTTTCATTGATACGTTACACACCGAAGGAGACGACACATTTCAACAAGATGGGGCTAATTGTCATACGGCAAAAACAACAAGGGCATGATCTTGCCCAACGCAACATTCCAATCCTATCCTGGCTCTCAATCAGCCCTGATCTGTCTCCCATCGATAATCTATGGGGGTACATGAAGAGTGCGCTTCGTAAACTCCCACAGCGCACTGTAGACAGTTTACGATGGAAAATTCAGGAAATTTGGGATGCTATCGCTCCAGAACGGTGCCAAGAACTAGTGGATTCAGTGAACGATCATGTGAAGGCTGTTATTTCATCTAAGGTCCCCAATGGGTGCCAAGAACGATCAGTGGTGTGCTGGGAGCAGGCTAGCACCGGCTCGCGCGAGAGTTTTCGTGCCGTTTACTTAATTTCGTAATATTCTGAGCCGTTTGTTGAATTCCAAAGACACGAAAAATTGGAAAAGATTTTATTTTTTATACATTAATTCTTGTGTTAGGTTCAACTAAGTAGTGGTGGAGCCGGTTAAAAATTTGGCAGCACACTTATACTAAGGGTGATGTTACCAAGTATTAAACAATACTCTCCGAATTTTTTTCTTGTGTGTAGAAGCATGTCCGAATCAGTTTCTATCATTGATATTTATTTACGATCTTTCATATTTCCTTAGTTGCTTAGTTTTTGCGTTCAATTTTAGTTTGTGCATTAATATGTACATAATTAATTGTTGGAGTCACAACAATGAAATCAATTTTTATTTTTTATAATAAATTTTACAAAAACTGAAATTCCTATGTAAACAAAACCCACTGTCCGAACCTTTTCTTGCTTGGGGAGTAAATATGTCTCTGATAGATGCAATGTCTCTCTGAGGTTTCGAAATAATTTCCTCCAATTATCTCAATCTTTCTTTTGACAAAATTGGCATATTTTTGGCCTTTCCATAATATATCACTTATAACCTCTTTAATAATTAATACTTAACTTTAATAATAAAATAGATGATAAAATAGTTTTTAAGAAGAGGGTAATCGAAAAACATGTCTGGATATATCAGGAAACAATTTTAATAAAAACTGATTAAGAGTTGAAAGTGTACAATTGAATAAAACCATCCGGTAATAAAGCAATTATTTTTTCCAGTGCTCAAAATGCCGTTCGCAGTTTTCCTAATGATAGTCATTGTGTCCTCGTTGGGACGCATCAATGCAAGTCTGGTTGGTTTACCGTTCCTTTCCTTACGTCCAGTTCCCTCATCGCCTCCAGTCCAATCGCTACCGAAAATTCCTTCAATCGATACGAGTGCCGTGCCAACGACAATTCCCGGATACTCAAATATCATCTCGGGCTTTAGCCAACTAAACGACATCAACGAGTCCTTGTTTGGCCAAAATCAGAATTTCCTTCGGATCCTGCCATCTCTTGGTGAAAACTTTCTTACTCGGGGCACTAATATCTTCAACGATTTAAACGCAGCAGCTAATGCCGCGTCTTCTCCGAATGGTTTCAGAACATCTACAGAAATATTGACTCTGGTAAGACATTTTTCACTGTACAGTACTTGTAATCAAATTAAATAATTTTGTCTGCATCTGATTAATGTCCGGATGCTAATATTTTAAGGCAGTGATAACATAAGCACTTTTTTATATACATTTTATAATAAAACGAGTTAATAGATTATTTTCATATGTCCTGTTAACTTTTTATGTCATCCAGATAAGGGTCGTTCAAATGAAACAGAATTTGCGCCATGCTGCCGTAAATATATGACGTGATGCGAAGAATACGTCACGTGCTCAGTTGGCACGAGGCTGCGATTTGGTAAAGGAGACTGTTTTTCCAACAGAACTGTCTCATAGATACGTCCAAGCGACTCTACACTGTTATTCAATTCCTGTGTAAGGAAGGCACGAACATCTTTCGGCGTATACAAAGCGTTTACGGGGAAGCCTGTTTTAAATATAGCACAGTGTCCTGCTTCACGATAATGTAAACGCTCGAAAACAGGAACAACCTGCAACGTTTCCCCTGAGAAGCCTGCAACGTTTCCCCTCCTCCATACAATCTGGACCTCTTCCCCTGTGACTTATTCTTCTTCGGAAAAAGGCCTTAAACGGACGGTGTTTCACCTCCGATCAAGAGGTCCGTATTGAGGGATGGTGTCGGCTCCAGTCCACCAACTACTTTGTGGAAGGTATACAGCAACTTGTCGGCTGTTGTAACAGCTGTCCGAGCAACATGGGCAACTACGAGTAGGCACAACCATTCTCCCAAATCTGGAAATATACTACTGTCAAAGTACTCACATATTGTCAGCTTCATTTGAACAACCCTTATATTAAAAAAATGTGAGAGTAAATGTAATGATGCCGAGCTTTATTAAGATTTGAAGAAAGAAAACACAAAACTACCTCTTTATCTGTTGAAAAAAATTTATGCACAATATTTATAACACCTTCACTTTATCTTTGTATCTCGCAGTTCTTCGGCTCAGATCAGATAGTCTTTATACATTAGCTCTTCTCCTACCAACCCCTGCATGATGGTCATCCAAGTAATGTAGATAGGGTGAATGAAAAAGTAAGTTACACTTAGCACCATCCGTGGTCGAAGAGCGCCGAGATCATTCGCCGTTTTTAAGGATGTTTCTGTATGTCTGTAATTGCATTGTGGCATGATCCCACATGTTCACGCATTTACTGCGTACGCAAGAGTATTGTTGTCATGGCGCAGCAACTGGTTGTACACTCCAAGTTGGAGAGTCGCGGAACAATCCGTGTTTTGTGGGCGAAAGGCTTAAATTGCACTGAAATCCATAAGGAAATTTGCAGTGTCTAGGAGATAACGTGATTTCTCGTTCTGCAATTGTGAAGTGGTGCCAGCAGTTCGAAAATAGGCGCTCAGATTTGACGGACGAATAAAGCGCAGGAAGGCCATCCACGTCCAACACTCCCGAGCACATTGCCCGCGTTAATGAGATAATTCTGGGCAATCGACGAATCAGAATTAAAGAAATCGCCAGAGCGCTTAGCGTTTCTTATGGGAGTGTGCATTGAGAAACGCTGGAGTGGATTTTTATCGTAGCGGCATGGAATGGTTCACGTTTTCTCAGAATGTGTGTATGTGATCTTAACTTACATCTTTTTTACTGTTTCAGAGTGTAACTTACTTTTTGATTCATCCTCTTAAAATCTGGACCAAAGCTATTTACAAAAAGTGAGGTCACAAGAATTTGTATGAACATGAACGTTTGAAACAATCGTTTTCTAAACAGAAAAGTGCCTAATAATACACTCACCGATCAATTATTAGAAAACCTATAAACAGATCATTCCTCACCCACAAACCTATAAACAGATCATTCCTATTTTGCATCTTCAGATAAGATGATCTCAAACGACATATAAGGAAAGTAGTAAACATCACAGTACATCTTTACTTCAATTCCAACTACATCATGGTGCAAGATAAAAGATCTAAAAGATTTTGAATGTGATCTGATAGTAAGTGCCAGAAAACCAGATGCCAGCCTTACGGAAACAGTGATCCTTTTAGGCTTTTCACTAAGATTCATTTGCATAATTCAAGAAGACAAATCACCTAAGAGATAAATGTTAAAAAGGACCGAGTTGGTATTTCTGTAGGCAAAGCGGTAAGGATTAGTTGATTTCTTTTTTGCCTTCCTATGACATCAACGTACACCCCCAGACAAAAGTTTAAAATAGTTCGCTATATTTAATACCTTCGATACATTTGATCACATTTTGACAACTTTGTGACGCTTTTATAATTCACAAAGAAATATTCTCTTTAATACTCTGTTTGCATAGTCAGCTTCTTATAAAAAACAAACGGAACGTTACATATTTCGGAAACAGAAAGTGGCAAAAATTTAGAATATTGCACAGGTATTGACAAAACTTTGGAATTTTATTGATGCATCACGGTATATATCTTATTCAATGAAACGCATATTGATTAATATGAATGTCGGTCGTTGATTTATTTGCTGTTTGTTATATATCTTCACAATGGACAAAACTAAAGAACTCCATATTTGCTGATCGCCGGAAAGCCATTCTGGAACACCATAAACAATGGAAAAACACAAACTGAAATTGCAGCAATGCTTCGATATTCACAAGGAACTGTTTCGAAAGTGCTCACAAGATTTTATGCAACAAAGAGTATTATAAGACGCAACGAAGTGGAAGGCCTCAGCGACAACCAGCAGGAATGACCGAGCTTTAGTGTCAATCTTAAAATAAAAACCGCTTTTCTTCATCCCGTGAACTTAATGCTCAATGGAAAGCATGTGGTGTTCATGTCTCAGATAGGACGGCAATACGACGACTATTGGAAAAAGGGTATAAAACACGGAGGGCTAAAACAAAACCGTACATGAATGCATCCCGCCGATCAAGACGCTTGAAATGGGCCAAAGCTCAAAAAGATTGGAGCAAGATATCTGGAAACAAGTTCTGTTCACAGACGAGTCTCGCTTTTGGTTGTGGTTGGTTTGGTAACTGGCATGGTTTGGTAACTGCCAAGTCCTTTTCAACTGCCATGGTAATTTCAGGACGGCGTTATAGGGGCCGCAAATTTTGCCTCGCAAGGGTTTTTTAACGTGCAGCCGACAAACGACTACACGGGACCAACGGTTTTACTTCCCTTCCGAAGGAAGTGCGTGATCTCAGGATTTTCCCCCTGAAAAAATCCTCGTCGTCCTCGGCCGGGGTCGAACCCGCGTCCTCGGGGATCGGAAGCGATCACGCAACCACTGAGCCATTCTAGGTTATGGAGATAATGCTAGGCATATGGTCAAAACAAAGGTTTCTGAAAAATTTCATCAGTCGTGCCTCCTGTTTAAAACAAGATTCCCTCAGGGAATCATTGTGTGGGGTTCAATGTCCAGTAAAGGAATTGGTGAGATGGAGATTATTAAAGAAACTGTGACGGGCAACGTTTACGTCAAAATCTTTGACAGCTACGTCATACAAACAGCAGAAAGAAGATCACTTCGGTGATGAGGAATTCATTTTCTAAGATGACATTGCCGCATGCCATCGCGCAAAGTAAGTAAACAAATGGTTTGGAGAGAAAGAAATCCAGCATCTAGAATGGCCACCTAATAGCCCAGACCTTAATCCCCCGTCGAGTCATTATGGAATATTGTGAAAAAAATCTGTTAAAAAGCAAAAGCCAAAGAACTCCATGAACTGAAGGAAGTTGTGAAATCATGTTGGAAAAAAATACCACCAGAAGTACGTGAAGAACTTGTTAAATCACTCCCAGCTAGAATTCAACCAAATAGTAATCATTAATATTCTAAACTATTGTCAATGGTGATATATTATTCCAAATTTTTGTAATTTTCTCTCTCTATGAAATATGATGTTTTGCTTGTCTTTTTCGATACTCTTTAATGGAAACCGAGCATTATAAAGAACTTTCTTTTGTGCATCATGAAATATTAATGAACACTTCCAAAATGGGTCTCATTTCATTCACAACACTTTCAATGTTACGAATAGATTAAATGTAGTGAATTACTCTAAACTTTTGTCGGGGGGGGGGGGGGGAGATATATATATATAAATATATCTGTGTGGCAGGGTTTTTCCATCAGATGAAAAACGTATCATAGTGATCTGGGATCTTGGATTTGGTGCTGTAGCAGTGAACACACGAAATACAGCATACGTTTTCTTGTAGTAATGGGACGTTCGCAAACGAATTAACTCTTATGAACGACTCTTCAATGACAGCTGGTAAAGAGCTAACTCTCCGGGAGTCGCGCCTCGCGAACGATTTTATTTTGCAGCCAGTACATGCTCTCGAGCCTGAAGAATGAAGCTCTCGAGTAGCCAATAGCTTGCTGTGAATGTATCATACGACTATAATCTGGAAATTGAAAGGACAAACTAACAAAAACGTTATGAACATCCTATGTTTTTTTGCACAACTTCTTATTTACATTGATAAAACAGTTTTTAATTATAAAACTGTTTAAAATCTGATCTGGCTTCACTGCTGTTGAAGTGAATAAACATAAATTGACATGTACTGAACTGAAACAAAATATATTAAAAGCGGGGTTAATTCTCGTTTAGTGTTGCGATCAGTTAGTTAGTTGCTTTGTTCATTCAATTAAATACTTAATGAATTTGTAGAATGTGTGGATTTTAATTTAATAAAAAAGATTTTGTTCAAATACAAAACAATTTAATAATTTCACCCAGACACGTTGATAGTGATCGTTCCCAAGGCTCTTTGAACGAGATCGCTCGCAAGGCGTCTTGCGAAACGAGTCTGAAAGAAATCATTCGCGAACTGACTCCTTTGAATGACTCTCACTTGCGAGCAGGAGCTAAAGAGTTGACTCACTGGTGTGCGAGGCTCTGCACGAATGTGGCCACACACTGCTATTGTCTTTTCACTGTTACATCCATACTACCATAGTGATCAAAGACTTTATGACCAACCCTCGTACACTTACTCTTGCAAATATCGTAAAACATAACGATTTCTCTTTTGAGTTATTATGCGCAATTTATTAAGATCCGATATTGCACATTTTAACTTTTTCAAGCAAGTAAGTAAATCATTAATTCATGTTGTGCTTCAAGGATTTTTTTCCTTCTTTTTTGTAATTTTAATGTTCTCCTCGCTTTTATTCAGTAAAAAATTGTGTACAATTTAAAATATTTTCAGGTTGACGCCGCTATACAGACAGTGAATGTCTTGAAAGATTCGTTTCAGATGGCTCGAGAAATGGGAATAAACATGAATGGTTTGGAAATGCTCGAAAATCAATTAAGCATGGCCATCACCTCTTTAACTACCGCCTCCGTTCCACTCCGTTTTGCAAATGCTTTGGGTTTCTAGACTGCAGATAAAGCCCAGATCATTATCAACAAAGCTTCAAAACCTGCTGCATGCATGCAATAAGAATGTAAAAAAATAGCTTCCCTCTCACTAGAATGTCCAATGATATATCTGTAGTTATAATATCTCTTATTTCATTATTCTATATTTATGTATTTAATAATAAAAAATTGTTATTAAACTAACCTAGTCGAAAATTATAAGTGCTGTTGAAACATGCTTATTCATTTCACACACATTCGTAATTTATTTTGAAATATGCTTATTCATTTATTAAAAATTTATTTTGTAATTTTAATGCTTTCAACACTGTCTGAACTAAGCATCCCTGTAGGAATGAGTAGTTCCAAGCCGATGGGTAAGAGATCAAAGAGTCGGCCTAGAATCAGGTGCTAGACTACACAGAGAATCTGGTTTCAAATCACTTGAGTATCACTTCTTCTTATGTTCTATTAAATATAACAAACCTTCTATTAAAAAACCCCTTTTGGATAAATAACCAGTGGAGAATGCGTGATACTGCATTGTCAGAACGATGTTAAAAGCGCAAGCCAGTTAAAACACCGCGCCTGGTCGTGGGTTCGAAACCCGCCGTGGGCATGGATGTTTGTGTTTGTCCCGGGTTGCGTACAGATATACCTTGTGTAAAAGGCGCAAAATGACCTTAGTTGTCGACGCCAAAAACTCTAATAATAATAATAATAAACCAGTTAAAACACCATTAATGTATTTGCAAAGTTGGTCGTTCCGTTGCCAATTTTTTGATTTAACTTCAGGTTCAGAAAGCGCATCAAAAATGAGTTCAAGTTATAGCACGCATATATGTTCTATCTATTCAAAAACATGGACAAAATCATGATTCGTTGGTGGGGATGCAGAAAAGATCCGCACATAATAACTCAAAAGGGAGGAAACGAAGAGCATGTAAAGCAAGGAAATAATTCCAGTTTTTCTGAATTTCAAAGCATTAATTGATACGACCTTTAACGCCGTTTGTGACGGGTTCTAAACTCGCCGAGAGTGGCTACTGCGTTGGACTAGTGAAGATAAAACGACTTCACAAGTAATGCGCACTGAAATAAAGTAAGATGCAGATAGAGCTGAGCTGTTTCTCGGAATGTCTTTTGGAGCTTTCTCCATCTCTATATAGCCTGGGAGAGAATTTGTATTATGGATTTTTACCTAAGTTTTATGCAAATTTTCGGCTACGTTGATTACACAAGCGCTACCTTTTCTCCTATCGGCTACGGTTGGAACTACTTTTTTGCATTTCGTTAGGTATTCTACCGTGACTATTCTCCGCTCCAAGTGCACCTCATGTGCCTCAGTTGTTGCTGTCACCGGATTAAGAAGAGATGCAAAGCATTCCTTCCACCTATGCAATAAGCTCTCCTCCGTTTTACCAGATTATTTAGAGATCGAGCTACAGATGGCTCTGAGTATTTTCAGTTTAATTACAAACACCTAGTAAATAATTCTTATTCAATTCTCACATTTGCACAACTATGGATACGCTTGAAAGTAAATATACTCGGGTTATAATGAAAGTCATCATCGCTCGTCGACTGCGAAAAACCACTGATGAGTGTACGGATGTTCTCAGTAAAACTAGCAACCATATATTCATAGGGTTGGTGTGCTATTGGAATGATCTAGCCTCACTAAGGTTCCCACAATAATAGTTGACCAGACAGCAAATTATGATGTAAGATTCAGATAAACAGTCAAATAATTCCTAGAGAAAGAGAATATTGCGATTGCAGAAATATCTAACGTTGGAAAACGCATACGGAACATCTTGAGGTTTGTTACCGTACGAAGATGGGTGCGTCATTTCAAAACGAGAAATACAGACATTGCCGATTAAACCAACGGATAATACTGACATTGCCGAACAAACTTCTATTGCACCGACATATTAAAACTGAAGAGCTGGAGATTTTGTGGAAAAATAAAGGCTTATTAAAAGTAATTTTATATACAGGGTGAGTCAAAAATCGCAGTACACCCTGTTTTTCGAAAACCTTGCAGGAATTGGGAAATCTTAATATTCCAGTAAGGTATGAGTGAGATGGTCTATCTTTTACGGTATGTACCGAACATAGCCGCCATCTTGAAATTGGCCATCTTGAATCTAAGTCAATTTTTTTTAATGGAAAGGGAGTCGTGTGATGTATCAAATAACATCAGCATTTTCTGACAATTTCATTCCTGTAAACAGATTTGAAGTAGCAGTTATAGTTCAAAAATTACAACACATGTTGTTTGGAATTACAGGTTGGACTGTTCTCCATAAAGGACAGTCATTTAATGTGTTCAACATGGCATCCCTCTTGGTCAAGACACATTTGAATCCAATCGTCATGCACTCGCAGAAGGATTTCCGAAAAAATGCTGGCACACGCTTCTTCAATGCGTTGCTGGAGATGGTGTCTGTTTCTGATTTTCTCTGCATATATGAGTTGCTTTAAATGACCCCTTGGATAAAATTGGTGTGCGATCAGGTGATCTGGGTGGCCATTCCACAGCACCACGTCGGCCAATCCAATGACCAGGAAATTGAACATCTAACCACTGACGAACATCTGCACCGTCGTGTAGTGGAGCCCCATCCTGTTGAAAGCAAGAGGGAAAGGTGCCATCTTCATTCAGAAGTGAGGTCAACACCACTTCTTGCAGTATTTCCAGGCAGCGTTGAGCATTTAGGTTCTGGTCAATAAAAATGGGTCCAATTACACTGGTGTCCCATATTCCACACCACATCACAACCTTTACGTCACCAACTACCTTGGAAGGTTCCATCCAGTGTGGATTGTGGTCACTCCAATACCTGTGGTTGTGAGGGTTGACTTCACCAGTGACAAAAATTTGCCTCATTACTGAACAAGATACCTTGTGCAAAAGAGGGATCTTGTCGATGTTGCTCTAGGGCCCACGTGCAAAACTGCATATGTCAGTCTGGGTCATCCTCTGGTAGGTGATGGAGTATCTGAATCTTGAATGGATTCCATTGATAAGCATGAGCATGGATTCCTACGATCGATGACTGGCTGATTCCACATTCTGCTGATAAATGTTGCCTGCTGCGTTGTGGGCTCTTGACAAAGGACGCCAAAACCATTGTTGAGGTTGTCTCGCAGTAGCACATATTGGACGGCCACTCCGTGCCTTGTCAACCACAGTCCCAGTTTCTCGGAACAATTAATTAATGCACCTGAACAGTGTTGTGTGAAATTGGAGGTCTTTCTGGGTGCCGGTTGTAAAATCTGCAGTTATGACCAACCGGCATCAAAATGACCTCAATTCTCTCCTCCGTGGTCAAAGCCATCTTCAGTTATTTGCTACAAAATGAAACAAAATGTGTTGTAACTTTTGAACCATAACTTCTACTTCAAATCTGTTTACAGGAAATCTGTGTCAGAAAATGCTGATGTTATTTGATATATCACACGACCGCCTTTCCATTAAAAAAAATTAACTTAGATTCAAGATGGCCGATTTCAAGGCGGCCGTGTTCGGTACATACCGTAAAAGATAGACCACCTCACCCATACCTTACTGGAATATTCAGATTTCCCAATTCCTGGAAGGTTTTCGAAAAAACAGCGTATACGGCGACTTTTAACTCACCCTGTATTTTAACATGATGTTTTAGGGCTGGACATCATTCTACTAAAAACATGATGCAAAAACGACACCAAAAAGCATTACGAAAATAGTTTTGCATTGTTATTGCATGTGATAAACGGGTTGTACACTGCTGGCAAAAAAATAAGCATCGCCTAGAAGGAATAAATCAATTTATTTGAAATTTTGCACAGATGTAATGATTCAAATTGCAAGCCAATACGTCCAGAAGAACTTTGTAAAGGATGGCTTCTATGCCCCTCCTGGAGAAGAATGGTTCCAACCCGATTTGCATGAAATCATCAGTTTGGCATCTGTATTGAACTGGAAAAATTGACTGTTGGTGTGGTGACAACAACTGCAATGGCTCGTACACGCCCCACATGCATAATCCTGGTACTTGTGTGAAAAATTTCAAATAAATCGACCCATTGCTTCTAGATGTTGTATTTCCCCACCAGCAGTATGATATCAACATCTTTGATTTTAGATGTTTTATCGAATATCTAGAAAAATACTTGACGTATTATCCTAAATCTTCAGGGGTGTTACACCTCATATATTTCAGCGAAGGTTTTGTCCTGAAGGCAAGTAGGGGGCCAGCAACAAATTGAACAAAGAAAATAATGTGTGGGATCACCCTGTAAAAAATAATGCTTGAAATGCATTGTAACTGTAGCATATGATTATGAGGGTGCTTTTACTTATCTGTGTTCAATTGTATGAGAACAGCACGTATATTCAGGGGATATAAAGGTTTCGTTAAAAAAAAAAAATCGAAATTATTTTCTAAGTTGTTTGTTTATAACATGCAGGATTTTCAACCCAATGCAATGCCATTTTAAGGAAGTATGACAAACTACAGTGGAGACAACACCCTGCAATCAGAATATAAAAATATTAATTATTTGATGAAATAGGAGCATTTTCACTAAATAATGTTTAACTGCGCATGCGCAAATGTTATCAAAATATCTTTTGCATAATTTATTAGCCAAATGTATAGAGCTACTCTTAGAAATAGCCCAAGCAGATATCGTGAAAATTCAGAAAGATGTCGCCGATAGAATGAGCTGAATTTCAGTTGCTCTCAAAATAAACAAAATGATAAGGGGATTTCTGCAAATTTTTCATTTTGGATGGACACCAGTATCAACTTCTCTTAACGCTGAAGTCAATTTGCCATAGACCCGCCTTTCGATCTTATGAAGCCTCTTTCGCTCTTATGACCCTAAAAATCTGATCGAGTTCAGTTGCCTTATTCTGGTAAAATTCCGATGGCCTCGTAAGTGATATACTCCAACAGTCCTGTAGATGAGGATGAGATTTTTTTCTGTTTTACACAAGTGAAAACAAGAGCTTTTGGCAACTATGGTTAAATTGAGGTCAAAATATCCTATTTGGTGAACTAGGAAAACACTGAAACTGTAGGGATATAAACAATCTGTATTTTTATAAAATATCCTTGACATTATCTTCTTGAATAAATTATATAAATTATATTTTGACAGAACTATAATAACTGATAAGACTATTCCTTATAACAGACCAGACATCACACTCGCAGATAACGCAGAACAAAGTGATCTATATAAGTGATTTCCAACGAAATTTTCAAGTTCATTACTGAATTTTCACGATATTTGCTTGGGCTTTTTCTAAGAGTACAGTTGGCTAAGAAATTATACTAAAGATACGTTGGTAACGCTTGCGCATGCGCAGTTAAACATTATTTAATAAAAATGCTCATAATTCATGAAATATTTGATATTTTTATATTCTAGTTGCAGAGTGTTGTCTTCACTGTAGTTTGTCAATTTTCCTGAAAATGACATTACATGGGTTAAAAACCCTGCATGTTTTAAACAAAAAAACACTTACGAAAAAATTCGATTTTTTTAAAGAAACCTTTATATCTCCATGAATGTAGTGCTATTCTCATACAAATAACACATACTGTATAAGCAAAAGCAGCCTCAATATCATATACTACAGCCACAACGCATTTCTAGCATTACATTTTACAGGGTGATCCCAATCATTATTTTTTTGGTTCAATTTGTTGCTGGTCTCTTATTTGCCTGCGGGACAAAACCTTCTCTGAAATATATGAGATGTAACATGCTCTTTACATCCCTGAAGTTTCAGGTAATTCGTCAAGTATTTTTCTAGATATTCGACAAAACATCTAAAATCAAAAGTGTTCATACGTATTTTTTGTCCAACCCTTGTATATTAAAATGCAACTAAGAAAGAGACAACAGAAAAAGAATAAACATCTTTATTATATAATATTTTTAAAATAACATAATTCATTTGTATAATTCAAATACATATGATTCTCTCTCGATAATAAAAATTAGAAACCTAAAACGCAAAATTTCTTACAAAATTTATTGGAGACGAAGTTTAAATTGGGTTGCCAATATCTGAATAGATAAAAAATTCAGCAAAGCAATATTCAACGTCAGTAAAATCCCTATCGCTGTTAAATACAAAACTGGTGGTTGATGCGAAAAATTTTATTAAGTCACCTGAAGAAAATTTTTTTATAAAATTGCCCAATTTATGAATGTTTCTATGTCCCTCATACTAGGTTAGGTCTTTGTCAAACTCTGACGGTGGTGATAACTTGTACGAACACTTTGTGACTACCCCCACAATGGTCGTACTTTAGTGTAAAGAACGGGCAGGACAAGTATCAAAAGTTAACAAAACAAAATATAATAATCTGATATAATGATATATGGTTAAAACAGTACAGATAAAGGTGGAAAACCATTATTCATTAATACCGGTGATCATATGACCTGGGAAAAATTACCACGAGATCAGCTGTGGTAATCAAAGGTTTCCTCCCTTTTAGGATATTGAAATCCAAGGTACACCAAATGAACAATAACAACTGAGCCAATAGACAATGTGCCGCCGATCGCTTTTGCCACCGAGCGGCGCTATCTCTGCTACACTGTCCGCCATTGCAGTCATTTGACTTTTGTGCGCTCAGTGGCTCACGTCAGTACAAGGTTTTTATTTTTTGACAGCTTGTAAGTTTTGTTTTCTGCTCAAATGCCTTTTCAAAAGAGTCCAAGTAATATATGTGCAGTAGTAAGTTGTCAAGATAGTTATCGCACTTTCTATGTATAGAAAATTGAAGAATGCACTGAACCCCGCGTGGCATTAAAACAGTAAATGTCTTGTTTAGCCTTTTTCATGCTTCAAACATTTCCGATGTGAATAAAAATAATTATTTTGCAAAAACATTTTTTTTAGGTTTTACAAAACTCACGATATTCACCATTCATATTAAAAATTCCTTGATAAAATAAAATTGCTTTAAACGACTAACATGTTTATCGATGTACTCATTATCATATCGTACGCAGACAGTTTTCATTTTGTCATTTGTCCATTCAAGAAAATAGCAAAGTTCTCGTTTCAAATAGAAAGTTATAATTGATATTGCAAGTACTGTACAAGTAGTAACCACGGGGCCCATTTTTGATTCTAAATGCGATTTCGTTTGGTTATGGTCTTCAAATTTGAGAGGTAAGGAATTGTTGCTCAAAGTAGCTGTTTAATTTTGTGGGACCTTCTGTTATCTGCGGATTTGCTTGTGCGTCTTTCAGTTTATTTGGAAGAAAATGCTGTTTAGTGCCCATATTCCATTACTCTACTACATCTGTACAAGCGGTACCAAACAACCCTTTTCTTTCAGTATATTCAACTTTAAACAGATTGGAAGATCTTAAGATGGCTACAAGATCTTCTTCCCAGACCAGCCATACAGCTGGACCCGATACAAAGAATATTACTTCCAATCTATCTTAACACAAGTCTTAAAAAAGTAAACACGCCAAAGGACCAACCGCTTTTCCACAACCAAGTTTTATTGATTTCTTGACGATTGAATTGAGTTCTATCTTGAAATTTTGACTTCCGATTCTTAACGATTATCAAAAGGTACAATATGACTTTTAGTGCCGAGGTGGCCCTATCTCTTTTCCAGATTCCTTTTAGATTTTGAACTCAATTTTTTCAACAAAATAAGCGCGATCGATCTTTGAGACGTTTCTATTCTACGAGGGGAATTCAATACGTAATGCAACACATTTTTTTTCTCGGCCAATTTTGGTTGAAAAAACTGGACATTTCTTGTGGAACACTTTCAAATATTTCCGCCTCGTCTCGTAAAGTTTCATTGACGTCCGATATGTGACAGCGCTATAGTGAGCTGTTAAAGTGGCGTCTACAATGGAGGTGCGTTCCAAACAACGGGCAGTGACTGAGTTTCTTTTGGCGGAAAACCAGGGCATCTCAGATATTCATAGGCGCTTGCAGAATGTCTACGGTGATCTGGCAGTGGACAAAAGCACGGTGAGTCGTTGGGCAAAGCGTGTGTCATCATCGCCGCAATGTCAAGCAAAACTGTCTGATCTCCCGCGAGCTGGCCGGCCGTGCACAGCTCTGACTCCTGCAATGTCGGAACATGCGAACACTCTCATTCAAATTTCATCTAATGAAGAACGCAATCCGTAGGACGCACTATGCGGATGATGAAGCAGTTATTGATGCAGCACGACGTTGGCTCCGACATCAACCAGTGGAATGGTACGTGCAGGTATACAGGCCCTCACTTCAAGGTGGCGTAAAGCCGTAGCATTGAATGGAGATTGAGTTGAAAAATAGTGTTGTGTAGCTAAAAGATTGGGGAATAACATGGTGTATTTGAATGCTGAATAAAAAACCCCCTTTTTCAGAAAAAAATTTGTTGCATTACTTATTGAACTCCCCTCGTACTTTTTGATGATCTTTAAGAATCCAAAGTCAGAATTTCAATAATTCAAAATTTTTTAAGGAACACAAGCACAGACAAAAGACAGATAAAAAGAGTCAGAAGAATAGAAATTTTCAGTCATTTGGATTTTAAAGAGATTCAGTGAAGCATAATCAGTCATTAATAAATCAATAAAAATCTATCTAAGGGCGATTCTTTCGACAGTTTGATGGAGAAAACTATTGCATCTCTCAACATCAATTTGGTTTTAAATGAAAGCTCTTAGTCTGTAGATTTGTCAAAGTTAGTTTTTGTGTCTATAATTACTATTAATTAGCGGCAATTTACAATTCAAAATTGCTTTCACTGGCAAATCAAATAATTCTCTCCACAATGACGTCATAATCAACAACTTTGCTAGCATTGAAAATCAAATTAACAGCATTTATGTAAACAATTAACAACGATAACAATAAACAGCAATACAGGCAAATGGATTTTTAATTAAAGAGATGGAGATGGGATGTTTACCGTCAAATTTTGGTACCCGTTAGCTGAAACCCCGGTAAAAAAATAACCCTAGCTACGGGAAACAGAGGGTGCTCTTCTTGGCCTTCTTCGTCTAGTTATGGACTGTTAAATGTTGGCTCATTAGTGCAACAGCATGGTCTACTAAGACAATAATAGGTAAATAAATGTTTTCTTTAATAGAAATAAAACAAAGAAGCTGTAATGTAATCTTTTTTGTACATGATGTATATATTACGGATGAAAAAAAATCACTTATATAGGTCACTTTGTTCTGCGTTATCTACAAGTGTGAAAATATGTCTTGTCAGTTATTATAGCTCTGTCAAAATGTAATTTATATAATTATTCGATAAGAGAATACCAAGGAGTGTTTATATCCCTAAGGTTTCAGTATTTTCCTAGTTTGGCCAATTAGAATATTTTGACTTAAATTTAACGACAGTTACCAAGAAGCTCCTGTTTTCAATTGCGTAAAAAAGAAAAAAATATCTCATCGACACTTGCAGAACTGTTGGAGTATATCATCAGAAATTTCCCGAACTAGGGTAATTGAACTCCATTAGAGATGGAAAGTTCATGATCACCCTTACGCATGCCTATTGTATCATCTGCCACGTGGCATAGTGCTGTGAGCATGTGTGGTTAATTTTTTTTGCTTTTTTTTTTTCGAGTCTGTGTTACGTGCCATCTGCGATCTCGACGATGTATGGAAAAAACCGAGCAACATGTCCGCATAACCTTCGAAATATGTGTTAGATTTTCTATATCTTGTGTGCCTTTGTGATTAGAGTTTTGCTTTCTTTATAGATTTTCTATACCATTATAATTATATCGGTGGAAGGATGGATCATAATACTGTTCCTATTAACTAGTATATAAACCCAACATGCCTACACACCCCGTCGTTAACCACTCCCCAGCTCCCGCCCACCTCGCCGCCAAATCCCCTTCCACCCCCCTCCCCAACCCGAAAATCCTCCCTAATACCCACAATGCACGCAACTCCCCAACCCCCACCGACTATAGTTAGGTTTATATACTATTGGTTCTTGTATTTACGCTCATTGCTTAACTTGTACCACTGTTCTGTATATATAAAGGCTTGCATGGCTCTTGCTGTATATCCTTGACAAAGCCGGGAATAAATGGCGAAACTAGTTGGAACTCCTGATGTCCCTCTGTTATACTGTAAGGCCACCACCTGTTTAGTCATTATTAATTACTTCTTGTAATATCTCTTAAAAGAAGAAACTATGCTAAAAGACACTATCAAAGATGTGTAAAAAATTAAAAAAAACGAAAACAAAAAAACACCTCTTGCAACACCTGAAAGGCTTGTCGAAGGGGACGTAGTTTATGACATCAGAAAGTATCGTAAGAGGTAATCGACAGAATTCAGGAAAATTGTCATCGAAAGAGCTTTAGAGGCGTGGAAAAACAGATGGGATTACTATATACACTACCAAGGCGGCTATTATCATGTGTTGCACTGTAGAATTCGACAGAATACTCAGAATAACGGAGAGTTTTTAAAATATAAAGAATTAATTGACGATCTAATGCTTGCAACTAAATCTCTTAAGACTAATCAAACTACATTCATATACTTTGTACAAGTACACAACAACAAATAAATCGTAATAGTGGATGTAGAAAAATCTCTCATGAAAAATAAAATTAATTGCACAACATAGTTAATAATTTTATTTAACACTCTCCACTGCTGAAAGAAAATTATTTTCAACAGAAGATATAATTAAATAGAGAAAAAGTGTTCTATTAAATTATGACCATCTAAAAGTATGGTATGAAAAACTCTTCCTAGACGGTGAATTTTAATAATATTGCAATTTAATTTTAAATTCAATTAGATGACGGCGAATTTTCATTTTAGGTGCATCCATTTGCGAGGAGAAAGTAGAGTGGAATTCCGAAACGTTGCTTCGACGAGGACGTGAAAAATTTGCCTAATAAAAATTTCAAAGAAATAAAAAGTAATGAAATTTAAGTACATTAAATCAGTAAATATGTACACATTAAATAATTTTAAAAAGTTACTGAAACGCTTTATTTGTAATTATTATAATTTTGTAATTATTATAATTAATCTCCTATTTAAATACAATGACCAATATGTAAGTAAATGGATTTACAGGGTGATTTTGAATTAACCTACAACGTTTAACTTAAATAACTCTTGAGTCGTTGCAGATAGCACTACAAAAAATTTTTATTGAAAAAAAGGCAACCTAGTCACAAAGTTGTCACGTTACACGTTCAAAAGTTTCTTTTTTAATGCTTGCAAATGCGTCAGTTATGGACCTTTTTGAGACTAATAAGGTCTGTCGGCTTCTTCTTGTAAAGCAAATATTTCATATGACCCCAAAAATAGAAATAATAGAAAAATAGAAGTTATTTAAGTTAAACGTTGTAGTACAAGAAGAAACGGAGCCAGACACTGTGGACACGGAACGACAAGAATAGCAAGAAACCACTAATCCACATCAAACTTTTATTCCAACGAATGCGCATTTCGGCAGCCAAGCTGCCTTCGTCAGCGTATACAAGGAATTAATCTGTACAGAAAATTCTGTTCAGATGAAGCAGAAGAATTACAAAGTCATATTTATAGCGAGACAAAAGTAAATACAATCCAATTATAAAATAAGTAAAAAGCAGATAAAGCCCAATTGGTCAGTCCAATCCAGGTTCTTAGTTTGTGGCTCGTGTATTCATTCCATTGGTCAGTTTGGGAAGATGAAGAAGTTTTGCCACTTCCTTCAGTTGTGTCATGTCCAAAGGGCCTGCGTCACTGTTCAGTAACCTGGCAGGGTCTTCGCTGGTGATAGCATGTGACTCCAAGAAGTTTAATAGCCTCGGGTCACTTCATTTCAAAATCTTCTGCTCTGTAGTCAGCTTTTGAAATCATATACAGCACAAGTGACCCGAGGCTATTAAACTTCTTGGAGTCACATGTTATCACCAGCGAAGACCCTGCCAGGTTACTGAACAGTGACGCAGGCCCTTTGGACATGACACAACTGAAGGAAGTGGCAAAACTTCATCTTCCCAAACTGACCAATCGAATGAATACACGAGCCACAAACTACGAACCTGGATTGGACTGACCAATTGGGCTTTATCTGCTTTTTACTTATTTTGTAATTGGATTGTATTTACTTTTGTCTCACTATAAATATGACTTTGTAATTCTTCTGCTTCATCTGAACAGAAATTTCTGTACAGATCAATTCCTTGTATACGCTGACGAAGGCAGCTTGGCTGCCGAAATGCGCATTCGTTCGAATAAAATTTTGATGTGGATTAGTGGTTTCTTGCTATTCTTGTTAAACGTTGTAGGTTAATTCAAAATCACCCGGTACAGTCAACCGTTGACAACGAGACCCCTGAGGCGTCCAGTCCATTGATGGAAATGGGTGGGGAGAAGAAGAAAAAGGGATATTTTTCTTCGTGACTCACTTCACATGATGTCTAGCATCCCTCCCGACTCTGCTCACCATTTTCATCAATAGACTGGCGCTTCAGGGGTCTCGTTGTCAACGGTTGATTGTACATATTCCATTTGTTACAGGCTTTTTTCATTTAGATAAATCGTTACTATCTTTCTTTTTTATAATCCTTCTAATAGAAAGGCTGATATTCCCCACGGGAAGATTCCCGGATATGTTTTCCTCGCTGTTAAATCAAAAACTAATCTCTATTACTACTGTAGGCGCCCACAGGGTGCTCATGACCTATTTAAGGATGGCGCCACTGTTCCACCATGTTGCCACTGGCAAAAGCTTAGTAAGGCTGCATTACTTATATTAAGTTTTTTAAGTATCAATCTACTTCATAGTTATTTATTCACCCGGAGAACTTGTACTAAATTTAGATACGTATAACATACTAAATACTGTGGCATTATACGTCTGACTACTGTACTCTTATTTAATTATCATTCAGGAAAAAAACCTTTCAACTGTAAGTTATGTCTAACAATTGGATTGATCAGCTAACCAATTCTAGCAATATTTAAGCTGATATAAAGTACGATTTTAAGTACTAGATAGAGAATTTTCTACTTAAAGTTCTTTGCACAATTGATTAGTTTATTGCAGTTAGCAGCAATAAAAAATGCAAAGAAGAATAACATTATACAAAGTCTTACATTTGTTATGATGCATGTACACGTATAACACACCTACAATATTTACATTATATATACAATCTGAAAGTGTACAATATTTACAACCTTACATGTATACAAACCTGAAAATAAATGTATAGGAACACAAATAAAAATCTCATTGATGCTGGAACAAAATTGTTTTAGTCAATTTGTTCCTTATTTTAAGTCCAGTTAATCCATTTTAGTCGTTTATTCCGATAATTTTACAAATTCTTCCACATTTCTGCTCGCGTCGTGTATTTTCCGGTTTCTGCTCAGTAAGTGGCGTTTTCCTATGGCCATGAGCGCTCTAGCCTTACTTACCTTCCTTACTCTGAGGTAGGCGCCTTCCTTAACAACTACAGTGGCTAGAAGTAATAGTGTGTCCATTGCCGCTGATTTCGTGTCATCATGACTGATGACACCGCCAGATGGCACGACAATCTAATGCGCCGACAATTACTCTATAATGCATGGGATTCAATGTAAGTTTAACAGCACGAACGCTTTAAAAATACTTGTTTAATAAAATAAAATAAGATTGTAAACTTGAAATAATATCCAGAAAAACTAATTAAATGAATTTCAAAGCAGTATTCGTTTTATTTATTATTTAATCGAATAGCTGTTGTTATAAAAAGTTAAGCGCAGAAGATAATTATATGGAAAAGTGTAATGGTTTTTAAATTGAAATGTTCTTTTTATATTTTACAAATTTCATAATTTATAATTTATTACATGTTATTGTGTACGTCTGAGCTTTAAAAGTTTACTTTTTTCACGTTTTGCACTTCTTTTTTCGTTTGGTGTTTTTACCAGAAAGTGCAAGCGCGTAAGAACGTAGAACTTGATAATGTTATTTGTTACTGCAGGGTTATATTATTATATTTTAAATTTTAATTTAGAGACACATAACGAAACCGTAAAGCAAATATAAAACAACCAAGAAATGAGAAAAATGACTATTCGATTAAATAATAAATAAAACGAATACTGCTTTGAAATTCATTTAATTAGTTTATCTGGATATTATTTCAAGTTTACAATCGTATTTTATTTTATTAAACAAGTATTTTTAAAGCGTTCGTGCTGTTAAACTTACATTGAATCCCATGCATTATAGAGTAATTGTCGGCGCATTAGATTGTCATGCCATCTGGCGGTGTCATCAGTCATCATTACAATCTCATGCCTGCATTTAGTATTCAATTGCCACACTATTACTTCTAGCCACTGTATTATCACCATCGCCAGCCACACCGCAATATTATATTTTCTTTTTTTCCCCCGCTTATAACCCCCCCCCCCCCCCCACCAACATCGTGCTTGCAGTTTGAAATTTCTTAAGCGACCTCTCCCAAATTTAGATGCTTTTTAATAAATGCGGTACATAATTTCATAAATACCTATAAACAATCATTCTGGTATCACTGAAACGACGGTATCTGGTTGAATATCGACATCTTTTATGTATCAACAAACACTATATAAAAGATGACCAGGATTTTTACATGAGATAACATTCTAAGACGCAGAAACCTGTGAAAGGTCAGTGGTGAACCTTTAATATATCTATTAGTACAATTTAAAGCTGGACAAGAAATTGGCATTGAGTTTTACTGTGTTTGTCTATGCAAACTTCAAACGTAAATATACGATGAAGGCCATTTTTTGCCAACCACAGCAATGGCCGCCACGCTTTCAAATGGGGACGCGGTGGTGGCGCTGTAAGCAGCTCACGAGCGATCTACTCATTTTATATCGTTGATCAGGCCCATCCATATTAATTTTTCTTCGTCATTAAAGAAGTATGATTCCACATTTGCACATTCCCAATGTACTGTTTCCCAAAGGCCAGTCTTGCACGCATGTGGCTTGGATTTATATTTCGTGTACTGTTGGCACGCCACGAGAAGACCGTTGAGTTGCTTAATGTGCTCGTGTGGTGTCGCTGCAGTTTTGGGGGGAAAACAGCCAAATTTGAATCGATCCATGTTCCATCGATGTAAACCATAGGACGATTTTATTTGTCTTATTTTTTTCATATTTCTCAGGTATCTACTTCTCCATGCAAACATTTTCACTTGTTTGGAAACACGGCCAGATTTTAGCGCTTTTCCTCCCTTCATATCTATAGACTGATCAGCAACTACAGCGAAATCATACGAGTACATTAAGCAACGCAGCTGTCTTCTCGTGGCATGCGAACAGTCAAAGTGCGGTTGGTGGATGCTTGGAGTACACGACGAGTTGTTCTGTCTGATACAGGGAGGTTCAGTTATGATGTAATGTTACGGATGTTGCTCCTGTGCTGGTTGAAGCCATTCTCAGGATAGTACGTTTGTCTCTTTTTGACAACTTCGGACTACAGACTTGGACTTTCCAATAATTCCAGCAATTTCTCTTTCACTCCTTCCACAGTTTTTGTAAGCTGTAATTCGAGCTTGTTGTTCACTGTTTAATTTTCTACCACGTCCCATGATGATTTTGTTCAATACATAACAGAATTTTGTTTACTAAAGTAATTAAAAAAAACTGAATTCTGGACAAAAAAAAAATTCAAAATTCAGAATAATCGCTTATTTTGAAGGTGGTCCTATAGTTTTGTCCATTGCGTTTTGTAGCTCACAAATGAAAAAAGATGATGCTAGTTTTATTTTTTTTTATCTTCGTTTTTTTTCTTAGAAATATGTTTTATTGTCCATTACAAATTATACTATGAATCAAATAAATTCATTTTGCATCTCTTGACTGGTCTTATAGTTTTGTCCAGGGCTGTATATCATTAAAAGATATAACAAAAGGAGCGAAAAATATTTATTAAAAAATAAAATAATATTGATACATTGACATCAATTTTAATTAAACATTTATTATCTATATTAAAATGACGGGATAGGGCTTTTTTAAATTGTATTTTCATTTTTTTATTGAATTTAAAGTGCAGTATAACGTAATTTCACTACGAAATAAAAAGTAAAATTATCGATAAAACGCTTCGCAATTAAAACCTGTAAACCAGGAATGATCAATGGCATGAGCAAACCTTTCTCTGATTGACCAATTCAAAATTCCTAGGCTTCACCCACTCTAATTTTCCCTGGATCAACAATAAATGACGACAACAGTGGACATAGCCCATTCACAGGATCCACTGGTGTGAGCAAATCACGGATCGACGGCTGCTGCTGCTCCGGTTACAAAGAACGCGAGCGTCTATGACCACAGATTACATGTATTCGGTAATCTGTGTCTATGACGTTATCGGCGACCACTGCTAACGTCATCCTCTAATCTTAAGAATATTTTTGTGAATACAGCCATTTATCATTTTCATTCCCGCTAACGCTGTCAGCTGCCTGCTTCTATGAATATACGCACCGCGGGGCAATGCTCCTGAAGAATGTCCTTCTTCCGGCTGCTGAAGAATGTCCTTCTGCTTTATGTGATTGGAACGTGACAACTATTATAAAGGATATGGTAACCAAAATTGAGATAAGTCAGCTATCCGTTTTTCACCTTTAGTCCAAGACTTTCCGATAGTAATTAGCATAAGATAACAGTATTGTCTCCAAAAAAAAAGAGGCCGAATCGTAGGAGCGCAAAAAACCATTGGACTGTCACGGATATGTGCCAGAAAGTCCCGTGTACTTTAACCGATCCTGCAGTATACTGACTTTACCACCAACATGAAACGATCTCTCATCAGTGAAGAATTGTCATGACCTACAGGGTTGTTATAATTATACAGGAGATAATTAGAGCTCTGTGTCTATAAAACAATTATTGGTCAAAATGCAACTAAATATGGTGTGCTTACATTCGTGACCATGGAGTTTTTAGATAATTCAAAAATAGTCCAAAAATTCCCGCTAGAGTGACATTTGGCTCTACTGTCGCTTTCATTTGCATATTAGGTAGGCCATCAAATAAATGCGGACATTAACAAGAATAAAGTGCAAATATTTATTTATAACTAAAACAGATGCCATAAGGTTAGCTATCCATAGACTAAAATATCACCACCTTTGACGGAACAAGTCTTACACAGAACATTGCCTTCCTTCTTTGTGCAGGTAACCATGCATTTACATAGGTCTCAACTGTCCCACTATTTGCAAAACCATCCCGCAAATGACTCCACCGTCCCGCATATCCACAAATGTTTGTAAATGTCCCGCAAATAAACTTTCTCTTAAAATATTTAATTTTAAGTGATTATTAAATCTAGGTTCTAATTTAAGAGTCAGATAACATACTTAGAATTATAATTTGAAAGTAAAAATAGTGTCATAATAAGAATATCACATCAATTTCACCTACTTCCACTCTTTGACTTGCATTTTATCGATCCAGCTCATCACCCTCACTTGCCATACATCATTCGTTTAAGATTTATGATTTTTTCTCTTTCTAAAATCTGTGCTTCTCTTGTGATATATCTTAGCTAACCTTTTGGTCTTGTTCTTTCAGGTGAATGCAGAATTTGACATGCATGCATCGGCTACAGCTGATGCAGCTGTTTCTCTCAACAGGGCTAGCATGCAAGGCAGGTGACTTTATCCAAATAGCAGAGGTGATTTTATTATTGTACTGATTTTTTTGTTGTTGACACGGTTTAATATTGTGTATTATTTTGCTTTTAGCGTCATAACTGTTCCATTATATGGACCTGAACGGTGACCCAATTCTAAGGTGCCCAACCCCCGTCAAACAGTGTAGGTCTTCGTCGCCTACTCCGCCTCCTCCATCATCATCACCAACCGATTTACCTATTCCCTAATCATGGATGAAGCACGACCCCTCTATGAGGCAGACTTATTGCTGAGGACGTGGCTGGGTGTTTGAGACAAATCGAATTTGGATAACTTGTAGCCCTCCCCCCTGTGCTCCCCAGACTTTGGTGACTGGTGATGAAGGTGCTGGATTCTCGGACCCTGAATACAAAGCCCCAATGGACAAGACAGTTGGCCGCGCTCGAGCAAGCTTGGTAAATATTTTTTCTCTGAGTTTCATGTTTACATCTCTCAAGCACCCTTGTCCTCTCTTTTATTCTTCCTCCCTCTCTAGTACCATAATTCCTATCCAGAACAACGTCCTTTTGCTTATACAATATGAATTAATGTACTGAAAAATCAGTTGACCCATTCCTGTTCTTTTAAACAAGGAGATAAGATCTTTCAAGTGACGTTGTCTTTAAACAGCATCCTGATTTCCAAAATCTAAAAAATTGTAGGTTTCAGCCCAAGTGAAACTTGGCTGCTTTTATTCACATTTTGTCCATAAAAACTTGACTGCATTTTGTCCGCATTTTGTTCATAAAAAATTACAGAAATAAAATTTATTTGACCGAATTAAAATACAGATAGATTCTATGCTTATGTCCACACAAAACTTTATGTGCAGGAACTCTCTAGCAATTAATGCATCAACAGTAATTTTCTGGTGTAACTGGCTCTTCTTACTACAACAAATCGTGGAATTCTAGCTTTTTTTCAATATCAAAAAAAGTGACCAAATTGGATAGGGGTAATAAGCCACGTGCTGTCAATCTGAATGAAATGGAGGAGCTACAGAGTTTCACAATGGAAATTCAGCATGTACTCTTAAATGCTGATGTTCTCAACTCATCTAATTCAGCAGATAGGTAAACTGCAGATTTCTGTGTTAAATCTCACCTAGTTAATGATGAAGAAGTGGATGTTCAGTATAAATTTTTTGCACTGATGAGAATACTTTTCCACACTTTTTTAAACAAAATATCAGGAAGCTTTGGGTCGTATAAATCTTAATTTCTTGCTACCATATTCTTAAGCCACTCATTAGTTTGGTGAGTTTCTGATGTGTATTTTTAAATGTAATTGCTTTTTTTTAATGAAATTTAGGTTAATCCAGGGGTTATATAATTCTTGAATAAGATTTTACATTCTAAAGTACCTCTCTTATTTTCCTCTATTTATTTAATTTGATGAACTGGCATCGCACAGAACAGCCACAAAATTAAACTCTGCTCTGCTCTAGAAATATTCAGTCCTATTTATTGTTCTCCTGAAACCAAAAGACTGCAACAATCTGCCTGAAAAGGAGAATTTCCCCCAATCCTTCTGTACTTTGCAGAGTTAATTGAAATTTGTAAATGCGAGAAAAAACGCATCCCTAAAACTTCAATTTGCTCGATCCATATAAAACGAATTTAATGTAAGCTAGTACGTCCAAATTACTGTGAATTACATCTTTCATAAGGCTGCATTCGGAATTTTTTGCGTATAAAAACAGGGGTGAACAAAAGAGGCATATATTATTTTTCTCTCTCGCTGAGTCTGAACAAGGCGTATATTATACACACCTACATTTAAGACATTCCCAGTTTTTTTTAGCAGCAGATGTTAGTTCTTTGATCAGGTGAATTTCCACATTTCAATTTATTTATATATATACTTCAAAATTCTTTTATTTCTCTTTTGTTTTGTTTTTTTATTAGCTATTATTTTTATTGGTGATATTTACTTTTTACTTGTTTGTATTACTTCCAAATATGCCTGGCAATCCTTTAAATTTGTGTGTCAGGGAACATTTACCCAGAGTGTCGCCAACACATTTCACCAGGCAGGGAACATTTCACCAGATACCTTCACCGTCGTCAACACCACCAACACAGTTATTGCATGCATCATCAACACTAATGCCCGTACCTACTGTACAGTTCATTCCAAAAGCATTTTCAATTAGGTGAATGATGTTCGGCTTCCTTGCAATACATCAAACGAGTGGTATTAATCAGTCCAGGCATGAAGTCGAGTTCGAATCACGTTGGATGATGCCATTTTATTGTTTCTTAGTAACAGGGATAGGTAGGCATAATGAGTGACGTCAAACTATTTTAATTGAAATTTGATTTTGAGCTTTTATTAGGAAAGCTTTTCTTTATTATTAATATATCAATGTATATTATTATTATTATTTTCACAGAAATGCAGTATAATAACGTGAAAACTACACGAGGAAGTAAGCAATAAGTTGGCAAAGCACGCTCAACAATACAATGGCGAATACACGAATTAAATCATTAGATGTTTTTTATGAAATAATCAGTAGTAGAAAATTTAACTTTAAGTCTGCTGCACATTTAACAAAATAATAATACATAATGTATACATTTATTTTGGCATTTCATAGGGAATAGCTACCAATCTTTCAAAATGAAATACAGTATCTTCTGGGTTTATGCTTAAAAGAAATAATGAAATGGCAAAAAAAGTTGCATTGTCATCCATAACAGGAAAAAATAATGTATAACAATACAGTATTTTATACAGGGTGTTTTTGAATTGAGTACAGATTTTTTGGGAGATGATA
>JAHWFO010028238.1:262910-309184 GCA_023313115.1 Rhysida immarginata | reverse complement strand
GGTTCGAATTCAGCCTGTGGAGTTTTCATTCCTATTTTCATCAATAATTTAAACATCTAAGATTTTACATAAGATAAATCCTCATCGAACATTCTTGAGATATTATTAAATATTTATTGTTTTGTTATTAATAAGTGTGTTTAATATTTCATCTGCAAAGTCTATCTTACTGAATTAAAAAGCAGCGATTAATCTTTTCAGTTAAAAGTGCTGTCATTCACCCACACCAGTCATATACCTCATCCCTATTTCCACTCTAGACGGCCAAGTCCATTTTAAACTTCTATGATGTTCATTCAAACTACTAGACTTTATAACCGATCAACTTCGCTTAGCTCGACTCCTGCCAAGCAAGTGAAAACGCTTTTGGAAAGAACTGTACCTCTGCCTTATTCCAATCCTGCCCAAAAAACACTGTGTGACTAAATTTGGTGAATCTCAGTAGAAGTGAATGCCTGTGTCGATTGCACAAAGCTTTCACTGAAGTGCCAGAAAGGAGGAGGGAAGATCATAGTTGTACCTACTACTCCTTCCCCATTAACCAGCACCCTCTGCCATCAACACCAGCCACACCCCATGCCCCACACAAATCTGCCATCCCTGCCACCACCAACACTGTTACCTCTGCTACCTGCTCAACCTTCAACCTCAGCTGAACCAATTATCCCGACTACCATTCAGTCATCTCCTTCTGAAGTACTCACCCTGATTCCTGGTACACCCTCTCCCACCAGCACAACCAAACCTAACCAAGCCAACCAAGCCTCTCCACTGTCACATGATTCCAAGAATGTGTGCTCAGCATCAGACACTGAGTCATTGTAACACTATGGGAGGGGGTGGCCGTGGCCTGGTTGTCTCGTCGGTTGGCTCGCCAATCGATGGAGTTCAGCAACTTCAGGCGCGGCCAGCTGCTGGTTGGGTGACGGCCTGGGCTTGAGGACCACCGCTGGCGGGACAGCTATTTGGGGCGCGGCTGTTGGGGGACTTTGGTCTGACCCATTTGCCGATTGACCATAGCTGGTGTTCCAGCAGTTGGTGACAGCCTCTGGTTCGTTTATCCCCAGCAGCTTTTCCATCATGAAACCCCCCGTGCTTCGGAGGGCACGTTAAGCCGTCGGTCCCGACTGCTACTGTCATCTCGTAGCAGTCGTTTTTAATGGGATGGCGCAAAACTCCCTCGTAGGAGTAGGTGCCGCAGATAATCTACCCTCTGTACCAGATAAGATAACACTATGGGAGCGAGGTCCCAGACATTATCAGAAGTATAAAGTGACTTATGAGATGTCGTTTCAGAGTTTAAACTGAGTACCTCTGCCTGACATCTCTCAGACACTTTAGTCAATAACTGATCAAGTTTTCGATTGAATATTAAGGGATTGTCAATCAGAATAAGACCATGCACGCATCTACATACAAGCCCCAACTTTACATGACCCTGTTAATTTTTGATTCAGTTGGATTAGCAAGTTCAGTGGAAAGATGGTGTTTGGTCCACTCCAAACAGGAAATAGTTGCACAACGGTCTCATGCTGGATGGATGGTTGGAAATCCACCTGGTGCTCCTACAAAAACCACTACCTGCAACAGAGTGTACAGACCAAATCCAAGCTATGCTCACTATAGATCTTCTTTCATGGAAATCTTCAAGCATGGAAATTAAAAAGACTGATATGTTTTGCTTACCCAGTGCTCCGATCGTGTCTATGGCACACCCTGAAATGTGTGATGCGCAAAAGTCAGATGAAGGCAACTTAATTAAAAAATGCACAGCTGATTACAACAGGGTTAGGTATTCTCATAGTTCTCGTCAGTTTTACAATGCCTTGGATTTGTGTACTCAGGTGGCTATCAACATCACATAGCCTTGATCTCTCGAAAGTTTGGAGAAATTTCAAACAATTCTTTCTCCAAAGTATGAGATCATACACATGTGTTCCTCCATTCAAGACTTGTTTTCCCCACCCAATTTCCACTCTAACCTGCCACACTTAATATATCTACTCCTAAGCAACAATCACCAAGCCTGAATGGGTTTTACTGGAAAAAAGGCATTTAATGAACAATCTAGTTAATTTTTCACAATCATGCTCAAAAGAGGAACCATTTCTGCAGAGGTAGATACAGTTTGTGTGGTGGGCAACACCTAGACAATTCAAATTTTCTTCTCTACATTGTGAAATTTTCTTATAAACGTTATTTTAAAGGGGGGGGGGGCATGCTACAAAACGCATCAAGACACGTCACAAAGCAACAAATCTTGTGAAGCTTATCACAAACGCTAAGTGTGTAAAAAGAAAACTGAAATTAAAAAAGGGCATTTTTGCGATCCCAGACGTTGCGTTCGTTGCAACAGTCATCATGAAAGTGGGCTTTGCTTCGTGCTAACAGGTAAAGAACGCCCTAGTACGAAAAAATTAGGCTACTGTGAGAACTCTCTGCAGAAGCTCCTGTTCTTTGATGTGGAAATGCATATGAGAGCTGAAACAGGTGAGTTGACCCCAAAGTTAGTTGCTCTGAGCTTCCCTGAGGATTCAGGCACTTACTTCGAAAGTGTTCCGTGGAAGCGATTGTATGACTAAATTTCTTAATTTTTTGTTCACCAAACCCTCGCACCATGTTAAAACAATGGCAATAACAACAAAACGAATCCAACCTTTGAGAATTCAATTATATTTGCTCGCGGGATTTGACCACATATTTGTATTTGACCAAGGTATCAAACCAAATGTGATTTGTAGAGGCTTAAAAGTGTTGCTGTAGGAAGTAGAGGCGGCAAAATCCGTTTTCTGAACTCCTTGTCCTTCATTACTAGGGGTCAGATTTTCATGCAATAAAAAACAAATAAAATATGCATATAAATATACTTTAAAAATTAATGCTTTGGTGTACTAGGTTCTCCCTCATCTTGCATATTCATCTGACTTGGTTCCAACTGATTTCCACATGTTTCGTCATTTGGACAATTTCTGGCGGGAATAACATTTCACTGATCGAGATCTGTCATTACTCACAGGGGGCCTTTGGTTTCCCCTCGGCTGGTTACAGGAGGCTAATGGTCAATACTTATTTTATTGGTCACAGAACTTATTTTTCAGTTTTAGAGATGCTTTAAAAATAACTGAAATATGCACTTAAATGTGCATTAAAACTTATGGTTGATTAGAATAATGGAAGTGCTTTTTAATTAATTTAGAACAAGAAAGTGACTATTCAAAAAAATCATTTATTAAGAGTTTTTGCTGCACAAATTGTTATTAAAAACATTTCTAAATTTTCTGGAGTAAAATTTTGTCTGCTTGTTGAAAATACATTTTTCAATACAGTCGAACCTCGATATCTTGAACCTCTATATCGTGAAAACCTCCAATATCTCGAAATTTTTGTATTTCCTTGCATTCTCACTATTTCCCTCGTTATCTCAAAACATTTGCTCGGTAAACCTCGCTATGTTGAATTTTGACTTCCTGTGCTAGCAAAATGGAAAGTATTTAAGATTTTTTCATTATGAGAAATTTTTCATACGAAAATGAAAAGAATTTGATGTCACATTAAAGAATGTGCAGAGAAGATGATTCTCATGTGTTACGAAAGAAAATTCACGAACAGTAACTTCACGAAAAGAAAATTCAACGTAAGTGTTTGTTGCGTTTCTGATGCTTGTGGCACCACATGGACATAGCATAACTCTCTACAGATGTACCATTTTATCTCCTATTATTCTCTGTACTCTCACAGTACTTATATTAACCTAAAATTTGATTACAAGTAACACTCCATATCTCGAATTTTTTCTGCTTCCTTGAAATTTGAGATAACAAAGTTTGACTGTACTGAGAAAGTTCGTTCAACATTGCATGAGGTACATGGTACATACTTAAAGGATGCAATGATTTCAGAGGAACGTTTCCCAACAAAAAAATGCATGAAAAATCATCACTTTCTGGAATTACCCAAAAATTCTTGAATTCCAACAGATTCTCAGAAATTGCTTGTTTGTTTTTACATAACAAACAACCGGGTCATGTTAAATAAAAAAAGACTCTGCTAATAGAAATGGACAAGAATATGTATTTAAATGCTCTAATTCAGAGAATATGCACAAAAGGCCAAACTATGCAATTTCATGGATTATAGGAACAATGTTTTTAATCTAGTTATATACCCAAAAGCATTATCCAAAAATTTCATGAAGCTGCATAAATGCAAAAAGAAATATGCATTTGCATAGAAATCCATCCTCTATTCATTATTATCTCCCTACCAGGGTTCTCACGAGTGTTTGGAATCAAGGAGCACAAGAAAGGGTTTTTTTCTGCTTGCTTTGTTATACAAGATGCTCGATTACACGAGTGTTCTTCCTGAAAAAGAACATTATGCTCCTTCTGAAATGAATAAGGCTTTGTACAGAGAGTATGAGGGTAAATCAAAAATTAAGTTAAACTCTGAAACAGTAAATGCAAATGTAAGTTAAGATCCCATACACACATTCTGAGGAAACATGCACCATTTATTTCACTTTTCTACATAATTACCCACCAATTGTAAACACTTGTCTGAACGTGAAATTAACTTTTCCATGCTGATGTGGTAGAAATCCACTTCAGTGTTTCTCTACCATGTCAGCATTGTGTCTTTGACGTCATCATCAGTGCAGAATTGTTTTCCTCCGAGGTCACATTTCATTTTCCTGAACAAATGATAGTCACATGGGGCTAAGTCGGGGCTGAAAGGTGGATGTTGCCACACCTCCAACTTAAACATTGACAGCAGTGCCTGAATAACACGAACTTGTGTGCAATGTATCATTGTCGTGCAAGACGAGAAATCACATTATCCCCGTAAGCCATGCAAATTTCCTTATGGATTTCAGTGCAATTTAAGCTTTTACTCACAAAAATGGATTGTTCCGCGAATCCCCAACTTGGAGTGTACAACTAGTTGCTGTGCCATGACAACAATAATCTTGCGTGTGCAGTAAATGCGTGAAAATGTGAGATCATGCCATGTTGCAATTATAGAGATATAGGCAACATCATTAAAAATGGCGAATGATGTCAGTGCTCTTTGACCACAGATGGTGCTAAGAGTAACTTACTTTTTGATTCACCCTCATATATATTTTGGTATTAGGCTAAGCAGTCAGGTATTGGAGCCAGATGGGTTATGATGACGAAGTTGGAGCAATTGCCTCACCAACGTCATACTCCTCTGGGAAGGGTGCCTTAAATTCGCATCCATGATGTACTCTTTCACAGGCATTGACCCTTTTAAAAGTGATGTAACAATCGCGGGGTTTTTAAACTGTGTGCTCATCCAAAATTTACTGGAACCGCCTTCTATGGTAGTGATAACCCCATTAGGTTTATCTCGTACAGAGGGTAGATTATCGCGAAGCGATAAACTGTGGCACTTACTCCTTCGAGGGAGTTTTGCGCCATCCCTATATCTTAACGACTGCTGTCTGATGGTCGCAGCAGCCGGGACCGACAGCTTTACGTGCCTTCCAAAGCACGGGGGGAGATGGAAATTTCCAGGTGGTCACCCAACCTGTGATTAGCCGCGCCCAAGGTTGCTTAACTCCACCATTGCATTGAGCAAGGCGAGACAACTGGGCTCACTGGCTGCCCCCACCCCATTAGGTTACTCCATGTATGCTCGTCAGAGCAGAAAAGCTTTACAATGGCTGGCATGGGAGCAGTCTAAGCATCCACAAACCTGAACCCTTTCTGCTGCCAATGACTGAAGTTTGGAATGACACCTATCCCCTCGGTTTTTCGATTTTTTTTTTACTTGTTTCTACCATCCAGTTACTAATCCAAGTTAAATTTTTTCTCTCTAGGATGCATATTTCTGAGAAATAAAATGTCATAGTTTTGGAAAATTGTATGTAAAGAGGTTTCTGAGATGCCAGTTTTAAAAGCATTATTTGATGAAAAATTTATATCTCTATGGTTAATCCACAAACTTTAGGTGTTACAATAAATGTTGGAAATAACTTTCGTTTTTGCGAATACAAAAACATATTTGTTTTACCAGACAAATTTTAGGTTTTACAATATATGTTCGAAATGGTGACCTCTTTCATCACTATCAAATTTTTACCATTACCAGCTGTTTAGATGAATTGGATTTTCTTAACTAGATGAAATACACTACATGATCAAAGGAATTGGGACACCCCTGTGAACACCTGGGGTGTTTCTCCTGGACTGGACTGGGCCCGCTCATCAAGTTGGACGGAAACCTCAATGCTGATGGCTACAGGACCATTCTGGATAACGGGGCACTTCCAGCGCTGTGGGAACACTTCGGTGATGGGTCGTTCCTCTTCCAGCACGACAATTAACCTTGCCACAAAGCAAGATCCATATCCGACTGGTTTGACGAGATGCGGGTTGAAGAACTGGATTGGCCCATCCAGAGTCCTGATCTCAACCCCATCGAACATCTTTGGGATGAATTGAAACGACGTGCGAGATCCAGGATGGTTCGCCCTACATCTGTCCAGGAACTGACCATGACACTCCTCGAGGAATGGAGGTCAATACCTATGGACACGTACCGTAAACTTGTAGACAGTATGCCATGTAGGGTGGAGGTAGTGATAGCAGCTCTGGGTGGTCCTACACATTACTGATTGAAGCTTTTTGCGGCTTTACTAGAGCAATAGGTGTCCTAACTCCTTTGATCATGTAGTGTATTTGGGAGATTTAGCAAAGAAAGTGAATTATTATTGGATGTGCTTGTATGTTTGCTTAAAGCAAAACTTGAGGCTCCAATCACAAGGAGATAGCAGCTCCTTTTCCATGGAGGAAGAAAAAAATCATGGAGGAGTTCCATGCAAGTGAATATGCTGTATGCCATGCAAGAAATTTTCTCAGAGGCAGAGGAGTCATGGCTTTACCTAAAAGGAAATCCGCTCAGTAAAAACACAGTTGAATTAGTGGATTTTTACCAAAGTGATGAGTATTTTCGAATCATGCCAGGAAAGAGGACACAGTCAGTATTTCTAAAAATGCACATATACAAAACAAATTAACACTTACTAATTGTATTCTGCTTTTGAATTTGAGTATATCAACATTAAAATTTGTATCTCGAAATTCTGCATGCTGCCACCAGAGTTGCATGTATTTGCAAGGTCTTCTGGAACACATTCCATTTGTGTTTGCATAATCCACTAAAATGTAAATCTTCTGCTTCATGCTTGTTGTATAGAAGAGATGTCCAGGACCTGATTGATTATTTAGTTTGTTCTAAAGATAACAGAATGCCTGCTTTGACATTTCTCTCAATCCCCATCCAGGGAAATTTTGAAAAACTTTCTATTTAGAAAATTTGAAGAGTGGGATCCTAAAGAAGAAGTCTCATGCAATTCATGGGTATTGGCAGACACAATAAAGCAGGTGAAATTCACTGTGACATTTGTTGAATATTGAGAAACTATAAATGAGACCCAGGGCCCCATGCATTTATAACTAAATCCCAAGCAAACTTTCTGAAAGAAATTAAAGTGAACCGTGAACCAGATACAGAGATTATGCTCATAGACATTATTGAAAATGAAGCACAAGGGTTTCACTGGACAATTGACAGTTGTTCACTATACAAAATTATAATCTACACATGTGTCCAACAGTCTCAAGACCTAGTTGCTTCAAGTAGACACACCTTGTCTGATGAATTGGAGCATGATGTAGCCTTTGTGTACGAAACAAAAAATTAATCACTCAGCATATACAGAAAAACTTGCTGGTTGTAAGAAATAAACTTTACTTCAGTGAATGATGTGGTCGCACATTCCAAGAACTGCAAAAAAATTTTCAATCTCTGCTACCACAACCAGGACTTTCCATTAGTGGCTTCATGGACATTTTTTGGAACCAGTCACGGAAAATTTCCTTGTGACGACATTCATGAAACAGTTAAGCAGCTGGTTACCCGAAGAAGCCTTCAAGTGTGTCCTTCTGATGAAATAAACTCCACTAAAAAGTATTTTATTTCTGAAAGGCACGAGTCAAAAACATGAAATTCCTGATATTTATAAAAGAAACACTTTCAGAAACACGTTGGCAGCTGGAAGCAGACTCTTCAAAGCAAAAGCAATTCCTGGTACAATTCATATGGCTTTCACCATTTCATTCCTGTGTCTGAAGATTCAAATGCAACAAAGAGAATCAGTTTTGATGAAGACTTCAGCGCCATTGTCTATTTCTCTGGACAGCAACCACCAGACTCATTTAAAATATCACAGATCTCTACAACCCAGCTAGCATGCTTACATAATTCCAATGTAAATTCCAATACGTAATTCCAACGTTAGGTCGATACGTTAGACTAATGCAGAAATGGTACGCTGTCTGATGGTTGGTTAACCGTTAGATCTGGGTTATTTTTAAAATAATCCCAACATTAATATAACATATTTCCAACAATTTTCTAACATAATCCCAACATTAATTTACCGTATTTCCAACAATTTTCTAACATAGCCCTGACATTAATATAACGTATTTCCATCAATTTTCTAACATAACCCCAACATAGAATATATTCCCAATGATTTCCTAACGTGATCCCAACATTAATATAATGCTTTCACATCATTTTCCCAATGTAACCATGTTCAAATTTGAAGCACATTTATTTTGTTAATTTTGATTACTTTTACAGTAAAATATTGTCTAAAATTAGTTAACTGTAAAATACACTTGTACCAGCATGTAATTAACATTTTGCAGATTTATTAGATATGATTAATATGCAATCATTCTATTTTAATTAAATAGTTAACTAAAAAATATTTTATTTATAAATAAATATTGGAAAATCAATGGACAGCTGTGCCTTAGAATTGAATTTAAATTATTATTATTATTATATCATATATGATATAGTGCCTCTGCTGTTACAAAATTATTGAAAATATTTTATGTATACTCCCAGCAACAAATTTCCTAATACAGCTAATTATTATTGGGGTATAATTAGAAAATTGTAGGGGATGCGTTGTATTAATACAACTGCAAAAAACTTAATTACATGCTGGTACAACTAATTTTAGACAATATTTTACTGTAAAAGTAATCAAAATTAACAAAATAAATATGCTTTTGAACATAGCTGCATTATTACATTGCATATTAATAGAAAAAGAAAGGGTTATTTTTCCATGGTATAAATATTGTAAAAAAAATTAAGATTAAAAAAAAAATACTGTCACATTAAATGTTTTATGAAGCTTATTGAAATCTAATACATTATGTGGAAAACGGTAAACATTTGTATTGTCATTTTTTAATTGTGTGATCAGAAATAGGCTTGGATTACAAACTGCTACAATATTGGTAATGGCTTATAAAATGTTAAATTCTAAACACAAACAATTTGCTACTGAAGAATTTGATGACTATTAAATAGTTTACAATCTTTATGTATATTGAATACCAAAATTTCTTATATGAAATAGTATGCATTTTATGGATTTCTATATAATTTCTTCATTATTTCCTTATTATTTTGCATTTAATATTTTTAACTAAATGAAAATTTATATCATGTTTTTCTACTTCTTATTGATGCCCCCTGATAGCAAAATGTGTATATACTGAATGTTTATGCATATATTAATGTCACTATAAGCATATGTTTCATTTCAATGTAACATTTTCTTTATTAACACCAGCTTGTTATTTCATCATATGACTTTTTTTTTTTTTTAAAGATTTCAGAATGTCAAACATTACAGTTTTTTATTTCTATTTTAAATTTTGTAAAGAGATTATTACTTGGCAATGGAACTGCCATGTGACAACAGATAAACTAATGAAATCTATGAAACTTTTTTTATAAACATGCTTACATAAAAAAGCTTCTAAATGAACTGAGCTTATTTTTTTCATTTCCACACAAAATATTTCATATACTGTTGTGTATAAATATGTATGTGTGATAGTTGATATAAATGTTTCTTGAATGGGAAGAATCAATATATTTATTTAATGTTAAAATCTGCATTTTTAACTGAGAATTTTCAGTTTACTAAAAGTGGACAAAATTATATTTTGTCCAGGATGGTTTTTTCCAGGGTGTACAAAATTGGACAACCCTGATCAAAACTGATATATATATAACTGGCATGAGAAAGCTGTATATTGCTTCTTAAGTATTAAACAGAACTGAACCGGAATACTCCTTTACAGAGATATCAACTATAATTTGTATTACAACTAGAATCAGGATAATAATTTTGATATTAAAAACATTAACATTTTTACCAATACATCTCCATTCACTATAAAGACATTAATTCCTCCAGCTAAATTATTATAAAGCCTATTCTTAGTATTTAACTTTATATTGTCATTATCTATTGTCCTTATCTGAATCCCCTGCAAAATTATGAAATTGAATAATTGCAAGTACAAATGATTAAATACAAGAAAGGTTTGAAATAAACAATTTTATTTTAAACAATATTATTCCTTTGCCTGCGGCCTCCACATTTTATCTGGGGCGAATCGCAGAAAATCCTTCAGAAAGGCTTCTATAACATTTAGCGTGACTTTCTCGACAGAATTTATTTTAGCAGCTTCTGTAGAAAAAAATATATACATATATATAATAATTTGAAACTATACACTAAAAATTACAAAAGCATGCAAAATAATAATAATAATTCTGAATGGCCAAAATTCATAGTGTCCCAAAAGTAGTGATGTGGGATGGGTAAATACCCCAAAACTGAGTATTTTGAAAAAGAAAGTATTTATGAAGAGTAAATGGGTAATAAATTTTTATCTCGAATTAAAACATAAAATTTATGTCATACAAAGTTTATCATATTTTTTAACTAAAAATTTTCACCAAATTCTTAAAAAAAAAATATATATATATATATTTAAGAAAATATTTCACATACACACAAAAAAGAAATCATTTACAGGTGAAGAAGAATATAGCCTAAAAACAGATAATTTGTACAAATCTTCTGAATCTGATTAAGATTAATGTTTAAACAACAATCCAAGAATTATAAACAATTGCAGGGGTGGTTGAGCTCAGAAATTTCTCTTGATTTAAGGATTTGTGTGAATTAATTTTCAACAATGTTATATACAATGGTACTTTATAACATGTAATTGTTTATGAACATGTAATATATTTTATTTCCTACTTTCAAAAAGTTAATTATAAACATTTTAAGTTAAGCCTCAATTTTTCTACTTTATGTGAATTTTATATTAGGATTTTTTTAAAAAGGGTTGCAAACACTCTAAAGAGACATTCATTCTCTAGTGAGCAATGTACTTATTACCATGTTTTGCACACACACTCATAAACTAAACTGTTTCTAAACAAACTCATTTTTATCATTTAGCTGTAAATTCACTCTCTCACAACTCAATATCAAACTTAGCCTTTTATTCCAAAATTGCCAAAAAAGCATTTTCAAAACATGCATTTTGTGAATACTGAAAAGTGTTCCCATGCACATCCGACAAAATTAATGTGCTTTTTAAGGTGAGTTAATAACTATTTTTATATTAAATGAATTAAAAACAAGAAAATATATTGAAATGAATTGAAATAATTATAATTTTCATTTTTATTTTCACAGAATTCTTTGGCTTATATTACCCATCTCCTTCATCCTATCCCTTGATATTCGATCTCACAGAATGGAATTGGGTCCGAATTCCGAATTTAATTCGTATCATGATTTTAAGGAAGCTCTAAGGAAATTTGAGGACACCAATTTTGTGCAATTTTCAGTGAGTGAAAGCCGCACATTAAAAAGTGCCTCCAAACGTGTCCCACTTCTAGTAAAAAAAAAAAACAAACGTAGAAATTAAATATTATTCAATTACTTTAAGATGCTTTAAAACTGGAGTTTAAATCAAGGAGTAAAGGCATAAGACCTAATCAAAAGTAAGATTCATGACAGTTTGATATATATATTTTTGTTAATTTAATTTTGATTTGATTTAGTTTATTTATTGATTATAATTATGAATAATCCATAATAATCCACAATTTTTTTTTGTTTATTTTCATTTTAGAACTCAAAGAAACAATTGTGAAGCTGTTATTAAACTAAAATTGAACCAAAATGGTAAACTTCAAGTCCAAGAATTTTGTAATGATCATAACCATGAAAATGATGAAGTTATTTATAAACATCTGCCGAAACAGCGAAAATTAGATAAAGAAGATGAAGAGGAGTGCAAAAATTATTAAAAGTTCAGGCAAATAAAAAACTTGTGCTGCACCATGTTCAAGAGAAAACCCAATAATCTACTACGTTGCGTGATTTAACTAATATTGCTGTAAGACTAAAGGATTCATCCAATACTATTCAAAATGTGCAAAACATTGTTAAAATATTGAAAAAACCTGGTTGTACAGAGGAAGTTGTTAAAGATAATTCTGACACGTTAGTTGGCATATTTTACCAAGATTCTGAAATGAAACAAATGTTATCTGCTTTTCCCGAAACTTTACTAGTTGATTCAACTTACAAGCTGAATAATTTAAGAATGCCCTTATATGTGATAATGCTAATTGATGGTAATGGTGAATCAGAAATTGTAGCGCTCTTTATTGGTAGCAGTGAATCAGAGAGCACAATTGATCATATGGTTAATATATTTAAAACGTGCAATGACAATTTGAAAAATTACCTTCATTTTCAGTTTCAATGAAAAACCTCTATCGCAGGTCACGGTCGGCCCTAGTGCGATCTGTGCGGCACCTGACGCTATCTGTTTTTCTTAAGTTCTCGAAACAATGGAAAATGGCGGAAGCTCGATGACCATGAATAGACCGTGGTTGATGCGTTTTGATACAACACGATCGGTCTATTGTAACACAAACTTTGCCCTGGATTGTTGGTCATGAGATACCTCTTATTAGTATGCCCGGCCGTCATCATGAATATCGATTAATTATCAATAATTATTTTTTTTTCGTAATCTGAGGTAGACAGTGACCTTCCTCTTGCTTTGAAGATCAAGTGTGCAAAATTAAATCAAATCGGAATAAAATTGTAGATTTGTATAAGAAACAAACCCACAAACAAACATTCTTCTTTATGTATATAGACTAGCAGAGGCACCCGGCATTGCCCAGGACAATTATTGTTGTAGGTAAACAGAACAAACTCAAGAAGTAAATAATATCTCAAATTGGTTTTCAGTAATTCTACAATTTCCTACTATAGACGAAGCTCCCATTATTCAGATGTTTTCAACACCCAAATGAGTTTTTGTCTTCTGGGAAACGTCACTAGATACTTAAGACCCATCTTTCCTTCAAAGTTTCCCTTACCCTTGAAGTAGAAGCCTTTATAACCTCCTGCTCTAGACGAAATTCCCGTTGTTCAGATTTTACAGCGCCTGGGTAGCTCTTTGTCTTTGAGCTGCAGAGCTTCTCTGACCAATGCTCGTTCCTTCTCTATCCTTTCCAAACACAAATTTTCGTCAGTCGTGTGACTCCTTTTTTTACTCCCCGATAGACATTGCCTTATCTATATCCTATAATTGCATCATCATTTTATGCTCATTGATAATAATTCTTGGAAACGAACGTTCAATTATCGCATCATCACAACCCCGGTTTCCAAAACATTCACATTCACACAGATTATAGTCAAAATTTATCGTGGATTTTTTAGGAATTGTTTGGATCTGCTGTGCTACCAAACAAGCTAGGTGATATCCCCGGCTTTGCCAACGCCTCCTAAAGATAAGGCCTGAGCGCGAAAACGTCATACATTGCTACATCATCATCCGAAGATACGTTTAATCGCATTTCTACCAATAATACGCCCTGATGATGTAACAATGTCTGATGATGATGCAACAATGTCAAGTTTTCGCGCTCAGGCCTTATCTTTAGGAGGCGTTGGCTTTGCTCGGACTCTTTTACTTTCATATACATCGTATTCACAAAAAATTTCGACCTCCAGATTTTCACTGATCTTCACGTTTTAGCGTCACTAGATTACGAAAAAATGATTTCTGGAAAATGTCTGCGTATCTGTGTCTGTGTGTGTCATTCTGTGTGTGTGTGTGTGTGTGTGTGTGTCTAAAATAGCGTCCAACTAACGGCTAAAGCTATCGAGACCAAACTTTAAACTTATTATAATCTTCCTCGGGAGGTCTGATTAGTTTTCCAGTGGAATCGGTGAACCGGAAGTATCAGTTTACTCCTGCGCCAAAAAATAAATTTTGAAATATCTGGTTAAACATTGCGTTTATGAAAATTTTGTATGGACTAAAAAGTGTTCCAGTTTCAATTATAAACAACTTTTGTTACGAAAATTTTTCAAAATTCCAACCAAAAGTACCAGTTTTACTCTTGTCAAAATCCAGTTTTTGGTAAATTCAGGCGAAATCAGACTGTATAGGAAAATTTCTGAAATACAGGGTGATTTACATCGAATGTAAAATACTTAAAGGGGGTATTATAGAGGTTAAGAAACTCGAGAAGTTTCCGAGTTACACAGTCAAAATTGTGACAAGTGCTAGTTAGTACTCACAAGTGAACACGTACGTATTATGATGTTGAATGAGTAACTTGGAAACTTCTTGTTAGAATTAGATCAAATTTTAAAGGTATACACAGTCTTATATACTCTGTTATTCCTCCAAATTTCATTAATCTAGGCTTTACAGAATCTGAGTTATTATAACTTGTTGATCTTGGTGGCGGCATTTTTATTTCTGTTCATATCTCAGTTATCGTTCATATTTGAACCCATGTTCATAGGACGTTTTGTGTTTATCTTAACCTCTATAATACCCCCTTTAAGTATTTTACATTCGATGTAAATCACCCTGTATATAAAAGTGTTTAGAAGCTAATTTTAAACAACCTTTGTTAAGAAATTTTTTCAAAATTCCAACTGGAAGTACCAATTTTACTCTTTTCAAAAACCAGTTTTTTGCTCATATAGGCGAAATAAGATGGTATAGGCAAACTTGGAATCTATACCAAAGTATTTAGAAGCTAATTTGAAGTAACTTTTATTCACAAACTTTTTTAAAATTTCTATCGGAAGATTTTTCAGACAGTTGTTTAATGTTTTTCTGTATTTGGACCAGGACATTTATGTATAAGAAAGTCGGGTGGTGACCACACCTCATTTTTTTGATTAAATTTTGCAATATCTGAATATTAATATACAGAAGGGATGAACATATAAAAACGCTTAGAACTAATACAGTAAAAATTCATAATGAAAATTCGAAAAAAGTTTTTCAAATTCTCCAAATATGGCACAGCTAGTCTAAATAATTCTTTATCACTAAATCTTAATTTAGATGTACCCTTTCGATGATTCAAATCTCTTCTTGAGTGGCAGTACATGTACATGACCGTTTCTGCCTGTGTGTTCTGCAATCCCAAGGGCTTATTCACTACTTGGTAATTTGTTGTTCAATTCCCATTCTGCTCTCGAGGTCTTGAAGCATAACTTGGCCATTCATCACTTTGTGTGATCTAGCAGTCGCCGTTTCTTCTGTTGATACGCTTGCATCTTCGAAGGCAGCCTGAGAACTTCGATGACTACTTGATAACTCACGATTTCCTCAGTTTCTCAATAGTCTGGTAACTCTCTTTTATCTCCAGTTAGTGCTCATTTTTAAAGATTTTCAATAAAATGTTAAGAGAACTGTCAATTCTAAGAAAAGCCCGAACAACAGGAATTCTATGCATTGTTACAAATTGAACCTTATTGATGAAGCCTTGCATTGTTGTTCATGAGATATACAGGGTTACAGAAAAAGTCGATCTAGATATTTAAGGACATTATTATTTAGGTCGTTGCCAACAGATTTGACCCTATAACCTACTCCAAAAGTTAACAGTTTTCTAGATATGTGACTTTTAAATTAAAAGAAAAGAATATCAGTTTTTGTTCTACTTTCAACTTTTTTTTTAATTTCCAGACTCTAAGGTCCAATTTTTTGCTGTTTTTACTTAGGGGGTATGCCAGTTTATAAAAATAAATAATAAACTTGAAACAACTTGCATGTAGATGTTTTCACTAAGTGTTCCCAACTTTGAAGCACGTTAATTAAAAAAACTTCTATGGAAGTTATCCTACAAACTTCTACGGCTTTTTAACTATCCAAAAAGGTATAATACTCTCAGTTAAGTAGGGAAATCAAACACAAAATGACAGAAAGCGGTCGCAGACCGCAAAGAGTTAATGTTAAAAGTCACATATCTAGAAAACGGTCAAATCTATCGGCAACGACCGAAATAATAACGTCCTTAAATATCTAGGTCGACTTTCCCTGTAACCCTATATATTGTTGGTTCATGCATAGTGTTTGTGAATTGCGTGTTGATACCATTTTTGATACCTATTGTTGCATAAACTTTGTCTTGCATTGTTGGTCATGAGATACCTTATTAATATGCCCTGCCAACATCATGAATATCGTTTTATTATCGATAATTATTTTTTCGAAGTCTTAGGTAGACAGTGCCTTCCTCATGCTTTGACGATCAAGTATGCAAAATTTCATCAAAATCGGATTAAAACTGCAGGTTTGTATGAAAAACAAACCCACACACCCACAAACTAACACCCTTCTTTATACAGGGTGACCCAAATTTATCCATCATAATTGTTTAAGAACATTCAATGGTTCAAATGGAACAAAAAATGTCCTATAAACATTCCATCTAGTTTCGATCGTGTGTGAGATATCGACGTTTGTCTATTTTCTTGTAGAGTTGTTAAAGCAAATAAATAAAACATTTGAGAGTGCAGATCACTTTTATTCTGCATACTGACAGAACATCACATTGAACTACAAAACAAAACTAAAATGATACAAGGAATAAGAATAAGAAGAAAATAACAAATTAATGTCGAGGAAGCCCCTCAAAATGGTTGTCCTCAGCTCCAGTGCACTAGTTACGTCTTCGTACAATTGATTATAGGACATTTTTTGTTCCATTTGAACTATACAATGTTGCTAAACAATTATGCTGTATACAGGATGAGTCTGAAACCCTGTCCCAAACTTCGCATGCGTACTCCCCATGGTCAAATAAGAAACAAATGTCCTATCAACATGGTCTGAAACGCAACCGTTAACGAGAAAAATGGTGTCCAAATGTGGCACATTTCTGCGTGGTTCCACGTCATTTTCTGAATGACTGCTTTCCCACAAGATGGATTGGACGTGCGGGGCCAGTGGCATGGCCTCCTCATTCTCCCGACCTGAATTGTCTTGATTTCTATCTGTGGGGGCATGTTAAGGATAACGTGTATGCAACACCTATCCAGGATGCGAAAGAACTATGGGACTGCATTGTTGCCGAATTTGATGCCATTAAGAACCGCACAGGAATGTTAGAACGTGTTCGCCATTCGTTGCAGAGACGTCTCCACACCTGTGTGGAAGTTTAGCACATGGACGTCATTTGGAACAATATCTGTAAAACAAACCTCACAGGGGCACCCACATTTGGACGCCATTTTTCTCGTTAACGGTTGAGTTTCAGACCCATGTTGATAGGACACTTGTTTCTTATTTGGCCATGGGGAGTACACATGCGAAGTTTGGGACAGGGTTTCAGACTCACCCTGCATATAAAGGGTGGCGCAAAAAGAACGCATGGATTTGACTAGCATAGTTATCATTGGTGGGAGTGGAATGGCGGGGTGGAGGACCTATTGTTTTGTAGGTTAGAGCGTCCAGTTTCAGTTTCAGTTTCAGTAGCCTTTTAATATGCCCTGCCATAACCATGAATATCGATTTTTTATCAATAATTTTTTTTTTTCGAAATCTGAGGTAGACGTGACCTTCCTCATGCTTTGAAGGTCATGTATGCGAAATTTTATCCAGATCGGAATAAAACTGTAGATTTGTATAAAAAACAAACAAACCCACAAACAAACAAATATCCTTCTTTATATATATATATAGAAAGAAGATGTAGTAAAATTCATCATGAAAATTCGAAAAACAAATTGAGGTTATTTACTATTTGGTAATCAGTTGCTGCAATTCGCACTCTGTTCTCAATGTCTTGAAGCAAAACCTGACCATTCATCACTTTGTGTAGTTTAGCAGTCGCCGTTTCTTCTGTTGATACGCTTGCATCGGCGAGGGCCGGCTGGGAACTTCGATGATTACTTGATCACTCACCACTTGCTCAGTTTCTCAATAGTCTAGTAACTCTCCATTATCTCCAGTTACTGCTCATTTTTAAAGATTTTCATGAAAATGTTAAGTTCTAAGAACTATCACTTCTAAGGAAAACCCGAACAACAGGAAGTTTATGCATTGTTGCAAATTGAACCTTATTTATGAACTACAAACTTTGCCTTGCATTGTTGTCATGAGGTATTTCTTATTAATATGCCCTGCCATCATTATGAATATCGATTTATTATCGATAATTATTATTTTTTGGAAAACTGAGGTAGACAGTGACCTTCCTCAAGCTTTGAAGGTCAAGTATGCAAAATTTCATCAAGATCGGAATAAAACTGTAAATTTGTATAAGAAAGAAACAAACCTTCTTTAAATATATGATAGAACGATATAGAAAGATAGATATCTCTCATCGAGATGGCGCTGCTGTCATCGAGTTGGTAACATTTACGATGTAGTGTTCAATTTCAAAAGAAATCGATAAAACGATCGAAATATCGCTATTAACGAATTATATTTTCAAAATGAATCGAAACATTAAAAATATAACAGGTTACTTTTGAGTATCATTATAATAATATTCAAGTAGTGATTTCTAGCGAAGCGAAAGCTGTTTCTTCATGTTGGATCTTAGTTGTTTGTAAATGTAAGTATATGGATCTTTAAAAACAATAAGTAATTTCTCGACATAAAGTTGACGCTTTACAGCCGTAGCATTTTTCAGGACTGTGTGTATACTGATTAAAGAAGTTTAGAAGAAAATTTGGGGGGGGGGGGGGGCGGGATGGGGCCGGCCGGAAAAACAAAGAGGGGGGGGGGGGGAGCCAATGCGAATGCTACATTCGTAATTACTTAACCAATGGGAATAGGATTATTCTGATCCAATAAATTATACAAACTGAAAATACTACAAGACTATATCTAGAAAACTCAACAGTAGATTAATCAAAACGGTAGGCATGTCCCATTTCAATCATTAGGCAAAACATTAGGCAACAATGGTTAAGAAATTGAACCAGAGACTAGGAAGGAGTTTTTACTCAACTGCAACTGAAACTTGGAGATAGGGGGAGTTGAAAGAAACATTTGCCAAACAAAGTAGGGGGGAGATAACTCGCATCTGGAAACAGATCATTTAAAAATTAGGGGATTATGGGGAAGAAAACTGTAGAATTCGCTTTCAGGGTGAAATTTTAGGAAGGAACTTAAATTGGTTAAAACATAACAAAATGGTCTTTGTCATCCACGTCTATTATTAAACAATAAAATAAAACTTATAAGCAAAAATAAATAAATAAATAAATAAATAAAGCAATCCATTGTCTGCGTACATTCCTGCCGTGGGTACAAGGGGACTTCACAAGCAGGATTCGAATGACTTCCGTCGCATCAATACATCAGATGATTCGGTTTCCTATAAAATGAAGAAGAACCGGATATCTTCCTTGCGATATATTTGGGTAAGGCCATTAAACTGTTTACCTTACCAGATTATTTCTTTCAGCAGTTATTTTCATCCCTTTTGTTATATGTCTTATAGGCTTTATATGTATTTTTATAGTCCGTAAATATAAAGACGGGTGCAACGATGATTTAGCTTAATATCGAAACTAAAACTATTTATTATCAGTTTGCACTCCTATTGGCTGAAGCCAATCGGATACATATTACGTCATATATAACACCTTTAGTACTGATTTTTCCTACGGAAGATTTCAAATGGATTGCCCATCTTTTGGTTCACTTTAGCCTGTCTTCAACCGATGAAGAATCGTTCGATTTTGGCCATCCCCCATGGCTACGTCTCTTTTCTTCCTTATTCGTCTAAGAACCGACCTTCTCGGCCTCCAAGAGAAGTCTATATCGTCTCCAAAAAGCTTCGCTAGCCACAACAATACATATCGCCAAAGTCTTGCATCTTACAACAATGCTGCTTCATAAACTTTTATCCAAGAAAATATCTTTTTAAAATTATCTTAGTCATCAATATTCATTCGTTAAATTTCATCTGTACAAGTAAAATTCTTTCGTTGTCACTCTGTTAATCGTTCAGATACAACATTTCAAATAAAGAACATCTAATAACTATCTTTATACGTAGTGTCAGAGTAGACCTGGAGCACCCAAAAGATAAATTTGCGATTGGGCCCAATCATAGGGAAAAAAATTTATATTTTGGGTGCAACACATTATACATATAAACAAAAATTATATGAAAATGAAAAACCCAATGAAAGTTTCTACATAATTTTTCCAAAAATTTGCAAACTTTAAAAAATCGAAATGATTTACATACACCATAAGAGAGATTTTTAATTGTGAAATATTCGTTCCTCATAATCTGCATACAGATTTTCTATCTATTAAATTGCTCAACGTGAAATAATTATTTCCTGACCTATGATGATTTAAACTTGATTTCCTACTCAAGTTGCACCTATGTTGAATGAAATCATATTTTATATAATTCATCATCATATCGACACTTATAAATTTTTGATTAGCAAATTATTTAAAAATATTACAGAAAACTATTTTTTTATTTTCATTTTTAATTGCCAGTATCAATTAAATGAAGTTTTAAACAATCTTGTTTACTTACTAAAGTTTAAAATTATTAAAACAAAAAAAAAAATAATATAACTGTATCAGCGTCTAAAACATCTGTTGCGAGGTGATGACGAATCACCGGAATCGGCGTTTTGTTTTTCTTCCCTTTAAAGTTTAAATCATGTTTAATGCCGTGACAGGTATCATTAACGCCCACATTTAATTTCCTATAAATTCATGTTCCATTGAATGTGTCGCCACTCTTTACGTTATATCCAAGGAGTTGCAAATTTCAAGGTAAGCAAAAAGGTTAAAATTTGTAATACTCAGTTTATCTTCGGTATTTATAAGCTTTCTAATTAGATGTACATCTAAACAATATATTATGTTCAAGAAACAGGTGTTAAAAAGTTCCTAACAGGCATTTTATCATAAATAGCTAATGATCATGATCTTATTTTATAAAATTTTACTACTTTACGTGCAAATCTCGCCAAGACCGTTAAACAGTGGAAACAAAGAATTTGGGTGCTAAACTAGGGGAGAAAAGTTAAGATAAGAATAAGTAAACTGTAGCTTACTTAGATTCCATTTCTCTCTATATATTTTATCGTAAGTGTTGTAATAATTATATATAATTAAGAAAACTCGCATTAAGAAAAACATTTAATGCATAAAAATTATTTTTTCCAAACTGCCTCCAGAAATTTTACTTTACACATATTCGACTTCATCTTAAATAAAGATAAGCATGAAGGAGAGAAAAAGCGAATTTCTAATAAACTTTTAATGAAATGACTAATTTGAGATTATAATTAATGCCATAGAATTGATATTACGAAGTTTGAAATATTCTATTATTAATTCACTGTACACAAAAATAAACAAAATCACCCATTTAACGAGAAATATGCAGTGATGGCTGAAACAACTCACGTAAAGCAGCGACATTCCACTATCTTATTTAGGAGCTTTAGCTAAAAACTACTTACAATAACCCACGCTTGGTCTGTTCGTTCATTCGTTCGCCGTTTGCACGATAATTTGAAAAAGGGCTAACTTTTTCAAATTCTGTTTTCAGAACTATGATCATCAAGGTTTTGTTTTCTCTTGTGTACAGCTCGGCTGTATCAACTTTTCAGGCGTTTTCGTGAACCTCTTTAAGTCAATTGACGTGCTCCAATGGTAGGCGTTAAGAATACCATTACAATGTGTGATACGAGTCAACAATGAATAAATATTACTTTTGGTTTATCTTTTAACCATTGATGATGGGGCTGGAGCGAAGCCGACGCGATGTATACAAGCCGTGGCACTGATTTTGAGACATCATGCAAACAGATGGATTTTGTGACGTCAAGCAAAAAGAAATTTAAAAACAAAGCAAGGATATTTAAAATATAAAATCAACTGATTTATTAAAAAAGTAAATGACCCATGTTTGGCAGAAATGCATTTTTATTATACTGTATTTACTTATTTATCTAAAATAAAAAAATTCATATTTCAAAATATCCCATCGGTTTTCGTGACGTTTCAACAATGCCAAGTGACAAAGTGCCATGGCTTTGTATAGATCGCGTCGGCTCAACCGTGACCACCGAGAGAGAAGGCCTCTGCGATGAAACGTAAAACATTGTTACATCATCATAGATAGTGCATTGTTATTCGTATTTCAACCAATAATAAGCCCTGAATTAGCACTATCTATGATGATGTAACAATGTATTAAATTTCAATGCGGAGGCCTTCACTCTCGGTGGTCACGGCTCAACGCCACCTAAAAAACAAGGCCTGCTCACTGCTTGCTGACTGCGTCATCAAACGAGGGTTGACAATCCAACTTCCATTGTAATCAACAAGTGTTTTTTGCAAGTGTTTTTTCGTTTGTTTTAAACAGTGAAGATTGGATTGTCGGTCCTGGTTTGATGACGCAGTAATCAGGCTTTACTTTTTAGGTGGCGGTGGTCGGCTTCGGCTGGAGCAACGCCTCGGCACTGAAACGTCATACATTGTTACATCACCATAAGTCGACCAAATTTATGGCTTATTATTGGTAGAAATATGATTAAGAAAGGACGAAGTATGATGATGTAACAATGTATGACGTTTCAGTACGGAGGCTTTCTTTATAGGAGGCGTTGGCTGGAGCGTAGCCGACGTGATAGATAAAGGCCTGCTCATTCGCTATGAAATCATGAAATCAGGGGCAGCGTCGCAGAGGCAGCTGGAGGTGCTTTCTACTGGAGACCTCTACCGGCAAAAAGACATAACAGTTCGATGCCACATATGTCATACAACAATCCAACCTTCATTGTTTCCAACAAAGGAAAAACATCGATTGTTAATATCCAAGATGGAGACAATGATGGTTGGATTGTTGCTAGCACCCCGATGATCAGGTGACTTTTTCGCTTCCAGGCCTTGTTATCTCGTAGGCCTCGGTCCAAACTATAATGATGTAACAATGTATTACTTTTCATCGCAGAGACCTTCTCTCTCGGTGGTTACGGTTGAGCAAGCGCTCGTTTCGTTTTGACAATGGCAGATAAATTAATTCAGGTTGGTTTGGTATGGTTTGTTTGGTATTAACGTCCTTTTCAACTGCCATGGTTATTTCAGGACGGCGTTATAGGGGCCGCAAAATTTGCCTCGCAAGGGTTCTTTAACGTGCAGCCGGCAAACGACTACACGGGATCAACGACTTTACTTCCCTTCCGAAGGAAGTGCGTGATCTCAGGATTTTCCCCCTGAAAAAATTCTTGTCGTCCTCGGGCATTAATTTGAAGAAAATTGCAAGGAAAATGAATTTGAATTAAAAATGAAATTAAAGCTTTGTGAACGTCTTGATCGACTTATGCCTGCTAATTATGGTACATTAATTGACAAGTATATTAAGCAATGTGTCATGTCATAAAAAAAGAGAGCGAGAACAAACGGATGAGTAACAACAATTCAATAATTTATTTTCTCACAAGAAAACTTCTAAACATTCCAAGGAAGAGCAAGATGGGGTAAAGAATAGCTGATTTCTTTTGAAGTTTTTGGGGCAGCTTGAGGGCATTGCATGTATAAATGCATAATGATAAGAAGCGACATAGTGCATAGGAATTTTAGAATTTCGACGAAAAGCGTTATCTTGAAATAGGACAACTTAGGGTATCATGAAATTCTGCCCCAAAATGTTCGAAAACTTATTTCGCAGATTTACATCTACTACTGCGTCACAACTAAAGCTCCTTCTAGGAATGTTTACAAGATTTTATTTTAGCGTCATACCATCCACTCTCAGCAGCTTTTATTTTACTGCGGATGTATGGCTAACTTTAAACATCCTTAATGAAAATTATCTTCAAATGATCTAAATTATCAAAAATTAGCTGACATCCCAGGCGTTGCTCGGGCTCTTTTTTAATAAAATTTTGCAATATTTTAATGTGAATATACAGTAAAAATGAACACATTAAAAAGCTTACAATTAATACAGTAACAGTTCATGACCAACTATGGCCTCGCTCGTGTTGGAATGCTGTGTATAGCTGAGTAGCTGTACGTAGTGCCAGAGAAAAAATGTATAGAGTACAGTATGTAGTTTCGAAAGTGGGAGGAAATAGAATGAATATGAAAGAATATTTTTATCTGACGTTTCTGTAGTTCTTCTATTTCCTCCCATTTAATGCACCTGCTCTATCCCCCAAGCGCCAATGCAACTACATTTTTGTTTCGTTGTAGGGTTTGAATGGCACGTGTACATGATGTTTTACTTAAGTTCAACTGTTCTGTAATTGCTGAATAACTTAGTCCTTGATCTCTTAATTGTTTCACCTGTAATGGAGTTTCTGCAGTAATATTATTGCTTTTCCTATCTTTAAAGGGCATTAAATTATTTAAGATACAGTGAAAAGCATACATGATAATCTTTATAGCTTCTCACCTTCTGTTCACATAAACTAACTTATCGGTATGATCGAATTCTTTCATCCTTCCTAAACTTTTGTTCACCCTATAAAAATGGATCTAACAATTCATGAGAAATTTGCATAACCAATATAATAAGGTTTAAAGAAATGATACATAGTAATAGCATTTCACGGAGCAAATCAAAAATTTATTCTGAAATACTTTTTTATCTTGAATAATGTGAAATATATGTTGTACATCTTAAATTTTTGGCCGTCATTGTATATAAATAAGTTCTCTCTTAAATAACAAGCTTTTACGTTTAAAATTCAGAGTGTACAGGAATCTCCGATCAAAATTTTATACTGTGATTTGATCATTGAATGTTTAATCTCATTGTCTCACAAAAGCCATAATACGTACAGGTATTGGACATTGAAACTGAAACACCTGGTAGAAATCCAAAATCTTTATTTAATAAGGTGTTGGGGCACCGTGGGCAGCCAGCACAGCAGTAACACGTCTTGGGAAGGATCGGTAGAGGTCCTGCACAGTTTGCACCCCAAACCATTACTGATCCACCCATTACTGATCCACCTCCGTGTTTGACTGTGGCTGCCAAGCAGTCTGGGTTGTAGGCATCAGAGGGGCTCCTCCAGACGAATACCCTCCCTGTTGTTTGGAAGACAGTGTAGCTGGACTCGTCCGAGAATATGACGCGTTTGAGGTCATCCAACGTCCAGGTTTTATGCGTCCGGCACCACTGAACCCGCTTGGAGGCATTTGTACTACTGATGAAAGGCTTCGGTATAGCAACCCTGCCATGGATGTTGGATTTATGCAGGTAACGACGGATTGTCTTTGTGCACACAGGTTCCTGGAGGTGTGTATTCATTTCTGCGGTGATTTCTGCTGCGGTGGTTTTCCGCTTTCGTGCAACAATCCTGGTCAATGTCCTGACGTCTCTTTCCGAAAACTCCCGTTTTCCCCTGCAGTTGCTCCTCCTGGACGTGGTTCGTCCTTCCTGTTCATATGCACACATCACCCTGGATACTGTAGCACGTGAGACATCACAAAGTGTGGCAGTTTTGGACAGAGATGCACCTGCTAGACGCGCCCCAACAATCTGCCCTCTTTTGAAGTCGGATATGTCTCCCATTATAGCGCTCTGCACAGACAATTTGAAGCTTACTATCGAACTTTTCTACTGGAGTGACTACCAAGACCTCTGACACGTGATTCATTGATATGCATACGATTAATTACCTAGCAGAAGGTTCTATTCAGCCCTGGGGGTATCCAGTGCTATTTGCGAAGGTGTTTCAGTTTCAATGTCCAATACCTGTAGATCGACAGCAGTCACTGCAGTTAAAGGCTTATAAGAACGTTGAGGTTTGGTTGGTTTATTAGAAATTTTGGCGTCATTTTGCGCCTTTTATACAAGTTATATCTGTACTCAGCCCGGGACAAACACAAACATCCATGTCCACGGCGGGATTCGAACCCACGACCAGGTGGACTCGAGAACTAAAAAGCCTACGCCCTAGCCCTCTTGGTCAGCTGGCCGGCCGTTGAGGTTTGAGAATATTTATTAACCTCATGTTACATAAGTAAGTTTAAATGACAACAATCTAGAAATATAGGCATTTTTACATAAATAAAGATATTCTTGGAATTACTTTTTTATGGGAAAATTTTCTCTGACATTTATGATTTTATACGAGTAACTCAAAAGTATATAAATTTAGCATAATTAAGTGCGTGGATTTTTATAATTTTATTTAGTGAAAATCATGATAAATAAAATTTTTAAAGCAATATAATCAACCAGTAAAATTTTTAATGTACGTATTTCTAAGCTAATATTACATTTCTAATAGAGTTTGGTATTGAACATTTTTCCCGGATGTATCACAGACAACAAGCATTTAAGCGAATATGATTTAAAACATTAAACGGTGCCAAACATTACATGAGCAGGAAGAAGGCAATAAAATTTAAATAAATAATAAACCGTAAAAATTAGAAACTCTGAAAATTGAATTGATCGAAAAAATTAGTATTGTAAAAATGATTTCCTGATAAGGCTAACATGTTTAGCGTTTTTATTTGTTTACCTTAATGTTCAGTGTATATATAAATAACATTCATTTTTCTGAATTATCCATTATTTAAACCTTATACCGATAAGAGAAGATATAATGATGTTTGGATTCTCAGATAGGCAGTAATTTAGAAATGTTGATCGTCATATCTAAAAAAATCTGTTGTGGGCACCACGGGACTTCCTTGTACGAAACTTTATTGAATGCTTTTTTTGGAAAAAATTTCTTATTATTCTTGTCATAGAAATTTCCGTCTCTCTCTCTCTCTCTCTCTCGTCTAAAAACTGCAAATGCTGAAACAAATTTTGACAGCCGTTCTTCAAATTTAATACTTCAAATAGAGTTCTTTAAACTCTGACGTCTCAAATTGCTCCACGCAATCAAAACTCCATAGACATGAAAGGAAGTCAGTTGGCGGAAACCACAAAAACACATGTTTGGCCCAGCCAAGCCACTTGGTCCAGCCGATTGCAATCAAAATGCGAGGTGCACAACTATATGTTACAAAAGTCCTAACGCTAGTAAAAATATCATTTGAAATCAAGTTATATCATTTGACATTTCAAATGATCTAATTGTTAAGGAGATGATGATAAATGGTTTCAAATGGCTAGACATTTGTGCTTGTGATAATATCATTATCTTATGATTGGAGTATAATCTCCAGTTTCCATTTATAATTTCTTATGAGTGGTCATCAACTTTTTTGAATGTTTGGAAAGGAGAAATTCCCGATCTGCGAGCTGGGTGCCCGTCCTATCATTGAGCCTCCATCTTGACTATCTGGTAGTCTTAAGAACACCTGGTGACAGCCTTGCTGTACCTTCTTCACGTTGGCTCAGGAACTTCTGACGATTGGTAGAGGCAACGAGCGTGATACTCATGGTTCCTGATTCGAATCCAGGCCGTGGAAACTTTCCTTCCAATTTTTCTGATAATATCAATTGTACTCCTCTCGAAGTCCGAAAGCTGCTTTCTTTAAGCCATTCCTACAGCATGCAAGCGATCTCTGTTGTGTAGTGTTGAGATAATAATAATAATAATAATAATAATAATAATAATAATAATAATAGTAATAACATATATATTTTAATATTCATTACAAATATTAAGGAAACTACAAAAAGCTAAAAGCTTAAAGAAGGTAGTCCCCAAAGGATACAAGAAAACATTATAAAGTTAAACAAAATCAAAATAGAATCAAAATACAAATATAATTCGGCATTAAAAACGATAACATTTAAATTGCATGGAATACCTCATTTTTATGTAAGGTAGGAGTGTCCCATGACTTTCGAGAAAAGTCCCTCAAGGTAATGTATTTGAGAAGTAAAGAAGCATTGTGATTCTTTATTTTTGATTTTCTTTTAAGACTGAATTGGTATGTTATTATATAAAATATTGTGCAATTGACCAAAAAGTCATAATTCCTAAAGTACAATAAAGATTTAATACTGCTGAAACAGATTTCTTTTGTCAATTGTAAAGAATGAACGTAATCTTCATTCAGGGAACGCGACCGTCATTTCCGGGAACGTCGGAAAAAGGGAAAAATAAATCAACATTAGTTTATTTATCTTAAATTGTTTGTACGTAAATAAACAGATATATTATCGACCCTTTGCATCATAATATGAATTGAATATACAGGCTCATAACACAAAAAATAAATTAAAGTTTCGTTTGTGAATTCACACCTAACATGATATCACGACAAATACTCATAAAAATCCATATTTGAAAGTTTAAATATCTTGATCAAAAATATCATCTAATTGAGAATTCTGTTTTGTTTTACTTTTTTAAGAAGAATAAAAAGATAACTTAATTACATCTTATTTTATACAATTTCAAAAAACGTTCCAGAAATGATAATATTTACTCCCGCTTCTGTTATTCTATGCCATAACTAAAAAATAAACAGGTTTTTTGAGTGCCCCTTTTCAGAACCGTTTTAAAACACAATGCAATATCTATGTAAATTATAAACTAATTTTCTAATGCAAGTTTATTTTTTCGAAAACTGAAAACTGAAAATGCTCACCTCTTTGGTTTTGACCCGTATATTTCCGTTGAAAACTGAAAACCGAAATTTTTCGCGATTACAATAACTTCGTAAAAAACGCTAAATTTTAAACTTATTAGAAGAAAAGGTTTTTACACACCATGAGAGTTGTAGTGTTTAGTCTCCTGTATTACTTGGTAAATTGTATAAAAATAAAAAATATGAATTTATAGCCACCAGCAAGGAAGAGATGGGCCAACTTTTTATTTGCAATTTCAATATTGGCAACATAATGCTGAAAAATTATTTACCAAATGATACCGGAAAATAAGCATATACGACCCTCATAGTTTTTAAAAAATTATGTCTAAGCCTAGACATTTTTTTCTATTCTATCTCTTTCCAGCAAGGTGTTGTTAAGCACACCAGACAAAAAAATTAGTCATCTGCTGTTAATAGTGCTTTGCACATACCTTCGCTTTAATCACAGTTTTAATGCTTAGGCATTGATTGTACGAGTGTTTTTAGATAGTCCTTATCTATCTCCAACCATGCTGCATAAAATTTATCCCGCAAAGCGGCGATGTTAGCCGAATGGCGATTCTTCCGCTTAACACTTTGCTACAGGTGGTCCCACAGATTCTCTAGTGGGTTTAGATCTGAGGATTTGGCAGAACAATGGAGGTGGTGCACGGTTTGATCATGCTCGTCGAACCGCTCCTTCATGGATCTAGCCCTGTAAACCCTGTAGTTATCATCTTGATAGCAGACCTCGTCCAGGCCATAGACATCCTTGACGTGATTCACAAACGGCAGAAGCTGTCCATCTAGAACGTCACGATAGTAACGCTGGTTAAGCCTGGTGTTAATTTTAACGAGAGGTTCTTATTCATTTTACTGAAAACTTGACCACAGAAAGACCACCTGCCTGCACTACACCTCGGACACGATTTAGGTGAAAGGCTTCATTACCTCTTCTGTGCACACGACGTCGAGCCTCATTCGAATAAAGACAAAACTTTAATTCATCCGACCAAATCACGCGTTCCCAGTTGTCTAAGTCCAATTCTGATACGAGCTGTACACGAGCTTTCTTGTGATCTGTAGTGAGCTTCGGACACTTCCAGATATCCATTTTATGCAGTTGCCTCCTTAAGGTTCTTTCAAAAACTTCTCTATGCGGGCCATTATTTAATTCCTGGTCTTGCCTGCTTGAAAGCGGTTGGCCATAACCAGGCGCGATATTCGTCTTTGGTCCCGTTCAGTCAGCACTGACTTCCGACCACAGTTTCGACGTGCATGTGGACCATTTCTTGAATTCACGGATGACTGTGCGCTTTAATATTCCAGTAAAGGTAGCGACTTCTTGCACGGGATGTTCTTTTGCCTGCCCAAATGCTATAACCCCTTTTTGCCACTGAGATACATTTTACGCAGCCAAGTTCGACACGGAATAACACAAACTGCTGTTAGCAATGCTCGTGTATTACTTAGCTACTACTATCCAGGCACTGCAATGTGCTCATGCGCATTCATTTTATATTCCAAGTAGTTTTCATAAAAAGCGCCGTAGAACTCCCAAAGTGGCTAATTTTATGTCCGGTGAGCTTATAATAAAAATCAATGGAATGCTGTATAAAATTTTCCATATCAAGATTTGAATGAAAATTGAAAAAAATAAGAAAAAAATACCAAACATTCTGTGTTTTCCAATCGTATAATTTTATAATCAAAAAACATCTTTCGTCTTTAAAGGTCTGCTCAATTTCTCTGTTATATATTTTGGTTCATCGAGATTAACATTTACATAAATATGCACAACAGCTGTGGCGGTTTTAACAGGCAACCTGCTTGTCGTGCCTAAAAACAGCGATCGGTGATAAGTCACGTGCGTTTGCTGACGTGCGCTCATGAAACACGAGGAGACCAAATCCAACGAAAGCTGATTGGACAAGAGCCGTACGTGCAAAATTCGGCTAAGAAAAAGAAAAAGTTAAAAGAAAGGAAACTGGTAAAGAATCTTCAGCGGATAGACGAACTCCTAAGGATAAAGCCAGCTGAGCAATGTCGCAGAACACGCCCAACATGAGCCGTGTAGGAATTTATTATTAAAACATAAAAAAAACAAATTACCTTAACTGTGGATAAATAACATCAATGGTAACACAATGAGCCAAAACCGCTTTTCCACAACAAACCATTTATTACGCCCGGATCGTGACCACCGAGAGAGAAGGCCTCCGCAATAAAAATGAATACATTGTTACATCATCATAGATAGTGCAAATTCAGGGCTTTTTATTGGTAGAAATACGAATAACAATGCATTATCTATGTGATGCAACAATGTATTCAGTTTCATTGCGGAGGCCTTCTCTCTCGGTGGTCACGCCTGGATACGTATTTCTGAGTACTGTTGAAAAATGGACGCGTAGCGTCCGAAATACGTATCCAGGCGTAATAAATATTTTGTTGTGGAAAAGCGGTTTTAGCTCATTGTGTTACCATTGAGGTAGGAATTTATTATCAAAGGCTGATACTACATGGTGATTGAAAACTCCGTACCCGATTTCAAAATGCAATAACTATGCAACCGTTTACGATAGCTGAATGAACCGCCTACCATTGGAATGAATGAATCCAGCTGAGGTTGCCGGTAGAGGCCTCTCCGGTCTCAGTTGTTTTCGATATGGCGACCCAGCAACAGAAAGCAAGTGCGAGCACAGCACAACTTTGTATAAGATTCGGAACGAAAGTCCCTACTGCATTAGAAAATGGTGTCAAACGTTCCAAGAAATGGGATGTTTGTGTAAGCAGAAACGCACAAATCGGCCAGTCTTGATCGTCGTTCTCCCAGCCGATTTTGGCGTGTTCTGCGACGTCGTTTACTATTGAATACCTGTAAATCTCCATTTCAAAACTTGATAATGTCGAAAATTTTGTACTTACTGTTAGCGCACTTCTGTATGTTTATTTTAGCAATAAATAAAGAATTTAGAAATCGGGTACGAATTTTTGTATCACCCTGTATATTTCTAGGAGCCATCAAAGTAGCAGTAATGTGAAGTGTTCTTCAAGCGCTCTGAATCGTGGAAGCAATTGTTACGTCATGATGTTTAGCTGGTGAAAACTTTTATCGCTTCGAACATTTAAATCTTTATCATAATAGGAACACTGAGCCGAATTGTACAAAGAATCAATTAAATCTATATTGTTAGTCTATAAACAATTTTCATAAAAGAAGACCGTTGATCCTAATTAGGATCAGAGCAGAAACCAATCAGAATCAAGCACTACTGGTGCATTACGTTCTCCTGGTACTTTGTACTGCAGACATTTCAGAACAGAGTATTCTGCAATATTAAAGATAAATTTTATTATTTTCATACGCTCATTTGAAATTTGTAAATCATTTAATTATATTTATCTCATGTACTGGTTGGTTATAATTAAAGTACCCCACTTCTGCGCGGGCTGCATTGCTGCACGGATAGTGATGAAACTTATGTCATGTGGAGCTTGGGGAAGAAAATTCCAACGGAAAATTTATTAGTGCATACGGTCGCCACCAGAGGAAAAAGTGACGCTGCAAGATCATACACAGATGGTAGACTAAAAAAACGCACTACTGGAATCGCAGACTAAAAACACACAGATAGGAAACTGTACCACGTGATCAAGGCCAAAACGTCATCTGCAATATAGGCGCCACCTCACGGATAATGATATACAATGCGATAATTTTTTAATGTACATATAATAAACGTTGTTATCATCTACGTTTTTAACATTTCTATAATGTTGTGGATTTAATCTTTCCCTTATGTTATAACCATGATGCTACGTTATTTCTGTCAACTTCCGTCGTCCATATTGCCACAGATTAAAGCACATGTATTCCGTATTCTTATGCGTGGATTTTTTTGCTATCCTTTTCTATACTTCATAATATTTCATTTGCCAAAAACAAGTTGGAGAACAGGATGAATAGGAAACGTCAGTAATGAAGAGCAGAAAATGTGAATCTTATGTGAAAACGAAAGGAATAACGCAATCTTATGTGAATCTTATGTAGCCCAATCAGGCAAAGCTAATTTAAAACATCCTATCGCTTAAAAAGCAAACGTTGAAAAAAAGTTGACCTGTGCATGTGTTGTCATTGGCTGTAATAGTCGCAGTGTTTTGTCATTGGCAGTCATACAAACAAAGTTTTTGCATAAAATCTACAATTTTGGCAATTGAAAATATTTTGACCAAATACAACAGGCTAACTCGCAAAGTTAGTGAACAGATCAAGAGCCTGTCTGTCCAGCACAACTCCCTCTGGTGTACAGTCAGGGCCTTCAAAAACAAGAAAGCCGCCGATCTACCTCCCCTGCTTGCGGATAATGGTAACTTTGTTAGCAACTCCCAGGAAAAAGCTCAACTAATCGTAAACACACTGAAGAGCCAATTCACCAGCCCCATTGTCAAATGCTACGGGTTGTCAAATGCTGCGGTGGAAAGAGCATTTTCAACTCTATCAGTAATAAAAAATAAACTAAGAAATAGAATGTCAATTGAAATGACACAAGCATTGATGATGGTGCGTTATTTTTTTACGCAAGGAACATATAAATTGCATTTCATTCAATCCAAGTGAACGTATGATCAAGTCATAATCAAAATATGTATAATCATATTCAGGGGTGACGGAAAATAATTGTTATAACTTTAGAGCCATTTACTTCCAGTTAAAATATTGTTGTTAAATTGTTGTATAATGTTAAAAGTTACTGCTTTGACACCTATTTCAATTACGTCAATAAATGATTATAACATACTAAGATCCCTTCATTGTTTGACTGATTATTCATTAAAAATTTGAATTGTCACTTTTGATTCCATTAAATTAAAACATCATTAATTTTAGTGGGGAAATATAGGGGATTTTTTATATATAGGGAGTTTCTAGGGGATTTTGTATCTAATCTAGGGGGTATTTTCTGTTTAGACTTGACAACACTGACCTAAGTTCCCCATCTGTGTGTTTTTAATCTATGTACTGGAACATTGTTAGAGGGACTGTTCAATATGCACCGAGGACATGCTGGAAGTGCCTCCCGTGAAATGGCATCAACATGACAAATGATATTGGCTTTCAGTTCAGGCAAAGTCTGTACCGCTCCATGATAAACACGATACTTCAGGGTTCTCCACAGCCAGAAGTCACATGGATTAAGGTCTGGTAAACGGGCAGGCCACGCATCTAGAAAGTGTCTCGACAGAACACGTTCATCGCCGAAGTGGATACGAAGAAGTTCCTTTATTGGGGGACACATGCAGTGCTGCACCATCTTGCACGAAGACTGTTGTCTGTAAACATCCGCGTTCCTGCAATACTGGAACAATCTGCAGATTGGTTGTTCACAGATTCATTGCATACGGTGCCAGTTTTTTTTCCCGTGGTGCAACCGTATGCAGTAATAAATTTTCCGTTGGAATTCTCTTCTCCGTGCTCTGCATAGCCTATATACAAACTTTCATTACATCCGTGGAATAACGCGTTCTGCAGCCCGTATAGAAGTGGGGACTTTAAATATAACCATCCCGTATGTGAAATAAAACCCCTTTAATGAAAATTGCGTTTTTTAACTCAATCGATATGCGCGAGAGCGAACTGCAATGAAAGCGATAAACAATCAATCAGGCGTGTTCTGATTGTTTCGTTTCGTTGTTCTTCTTAATGAAATAGATTATAGTATTGCTGTAATATGCATTTTAAAAGGATAAGATACTTCTAATGTTTATTACCGCTGAAGCGTTTCGTAAAAAAATAAAACATCCTCAGAGTAAAGCTGGATTTACACTATTGCGGTCAAGGAAGCGCGAATATCGGGCAGAAAATAGGATAAAATCCAATTCAAGACGGGGTCTACGCTGTTTTCTGCCCGATATTCACGCTCCCTTCACCACAAGACCTTGCCGTCGTTGTCTTCCATCGCGGATTCCGTCGAAGTGTGAATCCAGCCTAATGATTGATAATGACATTGTAGACAATGAATTAATTGTGGCGACGGAATCAGAAATAATTTGTCTTTGGAAGACTATCGTGAGGAGCACGCATTGACTGCTAAGTGTACAAAGTTCACTCCATTTTTCATACCTCTGTTGTGTCAAAGACTTGTTCTAACTGTACATGGAGTAATGTCACATGCCGCTAATTGCGCAGTGGAAGATAAAATAATGTAAAGACACGCAAATAAAAACCTTGCCACACAGCACTACATTTAAGTAACAAATAAGATTTGTTTAACCTCTATCAGCAAAAACAAAAAGAATGAACAAAGCTTAAGTTCAAGTCAAATAAATATAACAGAAAAGGACACTAATAGCTTAAATAGGAAAATTATTTATTGATCTCAATACTTAATTAACCCTTCTGAATGGCTTTAATTTGAGCCCAAGATTTTTAGGCAAAAGTATCTTTACGTGTAAATACATAAAACCAAACCCACTCAATAATATATAAAGATGTGGGCAATTTGTTTCAAAGAAAAAACTAACTCAAACTTCAGAACAATTTAAAGCATGAACGCATTTAATACTAAGGAACTGCAATTTTAGGTATTACTCTATAATGGCGTAAAGATGAGCACAGCTCCAAATTAGAAATACAGCAATAATTAAAATCGTAAATGTTCACCCTACAATGTCACATGAATTGTAAATAAGTTAAAGTCTTAATAGGTAAGAATTTTCATCAATACGTTAAAATTCATAGCTCACAAACACCGACACAATGAATGCTTATGCTATAATGAGAAACGCACATAAAAGAGTTTCATAAACAAATAGGATTTAAGCTTAAACAACGAACTTGCAAAAAACGGAATTTGAACACCGTTCTCAAACAGTTCACAGTTTGTATAACAAGACAAGCAAGTAAGTTTTAATAACAGCGTAACATTAAACTGGACGAAAATTTAGTAAAGATTCTTAGCTTCTATCAATAAGGAATTTATTATCACTCAATAAATTCTTCCCTCTATTCCATTATCAATTTTCGTAGATCGGCCTCGGTGGCTCAGGGGTTGCGTGATCGCCTCTGATGCCCGAGGACGCGGGTTCGACCCCGGCCGAGAACGACGAGGATTTTTTCAGGGGGAATATCCTGAGATCACGCACTTCCTTTGGAAGGGAAGTAAAGCCGTTGGTCCCGTGTAGTCGTTTGCCGGCTGCACATTAAAGAACCCTTGCGAGGCAAAATTTGCGGCCCCTATAACGCCGTCCTGAAATGACCATGGCAGTTGAAAAGGACGTTAATACCAAACGAACCAAACCAAATCAATTTTCATAGAGTCGGGTAAATCAGAGAAAAATTTTCATACTTCGCAAAGGAAGAATTTACTTCACATTTTAAATAATCTTCGTAAAACACACACTAATGCACAAAATAATTAGTAAAAGCACGAAATATAATAACTACGTGGTTACTGTTTATGCGAAAAAAGTCTGCCTGATGAACTCAGCTTCTTGTACACAACCACCCCAAGCTGCTGACGGTGTGGGGCCTTGCGGGAAAGAGCCGACTCCGTTCTAGATAGCATATCCAGTTGTCGTTCTCGGGTTGAATTCTCTCCCTCTAGAATGCCAATTCCAAAAGCGTAATATTATCCGTCGAAACAAAGCCCAACAAGGAGAAGAATTTAGTACAGCTACCTGCTGCGTCGTTGCTTAGCTCGCCAGACAATATTAGCTCGAAAAATACCGTCTTCACGGCCACGTCGCTGAATTCCCGACGCAACAAACTGCTCCTTGGCTTTTACAGCTGTCCTCTCCAATTCACACATATCATCTTACTCCAGCCTACCAAGTCCGTCAACTCTCGACTTTCCATCTGCATGACTATGTCTTTCCTCTCCTTTCGACAGTTCTTTACTCTATGCTTTCCTCGAGTCGAATCCCTTTCTCTCTGCTTTCCATGCTCCTCCTCTCTCCCTCTCTGAAATAGAATCTCACGCCTCTCTCCTCTCGTGCTACATCTCGGGAGCTCTCTTCCGCCAGAATACTGGTTTTGTTCGCTGTAACAAGTAGTGTTCACCGGATATTCTTCATGCAATATCAGGCTTTTACCAGAGCAAGCGCGTTTACTATAACTGGCCATCATCCTAACAAGTCCATTACATCAGGAAATACCTCCTGTCTAAGAATCTAAATTCTCAACCGTAATTTTCATCACCACAATTCTCTGAATAGAATATAAATCTCCACTTTTTTCGCACATAGAAAAATTTTATCTCTTCTTATTTTTATTAAAGTTATTTATACTTGTAAAATATAAATTTGTCATCAATATTTATCAATTTGTAAAATAAATTGGTTTGCAAACATCATCTATTCTATGTCATCAAAATCTTTTGTGTGATATTAAAATTAATTAAGTTACATGACAATTGACAATAATAAATGTCAACAGTCCCATTTTACCTCGTAATCTGTTATGCTCTTGAACAAATCATGCATTATCGCGAAGGATTTGCGGGATAAAACCATTCAGTTTAATGTTTTCCATTTGGCGACAAGGAAAGATAAACCAGAAATTTGCATTAAACGCGAACTCCCTAAATCAATCATTGTATTATTTAATGTTAGGCATTGGCATTTATGGAAGGTGATGGCGAAGGCAAATGTAATTAATAACTGATGTAGATGTACAGCCGTAGCCAACGAGAAAGACAGGGCCCGGCCAACACCACCTCTACTCACAGCCTGAGCGCGAAAATTTCCTACATTGTTACATCATAATGCGGAGTCATAATTTAGGGCTTATTATTGGTAGAAATACGATTAAACCTGTCTTCGGATGATGATGTAACAATGTATGACGTTTTCGCGCTCAGGCCTTATCTTTAGGAGGCGTTGGCCGGGCCAACACCACCTCTACTCAAAGGCGGAGCGCGAAAATTTCCTACATTGGTCGTGGCTTTGAAGGAGGAGTAGGCAAACATGCCGGAATTTTGTATTTAAACACTACAAAAGGATCCAGGGTGCAGGATGTCATTTCGGTAAAGTAACAGAGCTAGATATCTATATCTATAAAAATGAGCCAATGTACGATGTGTGTATGTAGATATGTATGAATATATATGTATGTGTGTTTGTACTCTACGCAAATCTACACCGTTTGTCATAGACACGAAATTTTGTACAACAATTCTTTGAAACAAGGAGAAAATTAGTGCAAACTTTTAAAATCCATATTCCAACTCCCACCCTCTTACATTCTCTCCCCTTCCGTGTGAAAAACGACGTTTGTGGCTGATACACTGGTGGCCAAAAGTTTGGACCAACCAGCAAATCAATAAAAAATGAATTTATGCTAAAAATATTTTACACCTACAACTCTAAGTAAATATAATACAATATTCAGGGAAGAAAGAAATTTATTTCTGCGTCGTTACTTTTTTATTACTAATCAAAATAAGACTGGCCAAAAGTTTGGACCAACATCACAAACATGCAAATAATTTGCATATTACAAGTCATCGTCTTGCGTGGTAAGCACTAAAACCATATTATGTATTGTATAATGTTAACTGAAGGCCAACGAGAGCGAATTAAAAATTTTAACTAGCAATTTACAAACTTCAAAAAAGTTGCTGAAATCTTCTATGTGAGCTACAAATCTTTATCAGGAATTGTTAAAAGTGTTAATTGGAAATAGGACGGAAATAGGACGACCTTGTGCACTGACGCGAAGAGACAAATCAAGAATTGAGAGACATGTTAGACATGATATTACATCTGGGCATGTAGTCAACACCACACAAGTCAAACTTATTCTGCAACTTGCTGCCTCAAGAAGAACATTTCGCAGCGAAGTACGTACTCAGAGTACTCACTGATGATGGATTTTTGAAATCCGAAATGTACATCTGAGTCAGTAAAATATTTTTCTATGTGGAGTAGTGTTTTCTGTTTTTTCCTTTATTTATTAAGGTATCCACAGTTTCGGCTATTTTTCTATTTATTACGAAGAGCCTTAGAAAATTAAAATCACCATTACAGATATGAGACGAAGATGACATGAATGTTTTGAGTCGTCTAAGTGACAAAATGATTCCGGGACGATGTTAGTGTGGGGATTTGAATGAGACGACATGAATGTAACCAAAAATGAATATGACCAAGTGATGTGTGACGAAACGACTTGCTTGTTAACATCCCTTGATCCATTCCCAAAAGGCCACGTGTCTGCTATCTTACCCCCCTTCCCCCTCAAGTGTCAAGTGGCCAGTTATTTACTCCCTCATCCCCTTCTACTTGATCACGTGGTTTATGGACGATCCCTTACCTATATGGGTCATTCCGTCAGTTCAGGCAGACTTTGGCATTAACCTCTCGGATTTTATTGAAATTTGATATATACATTGGCCCCAGGGAGTTGGTCATGCATACCACCTATTATTAATTTTTATAGATTTTTATGGAAGTTACGGACATTTAAAATTTTCGAAATTTGAGTGAGGGCCTTATCTATGAAGTACTATAACTTCGGTTGTATTTTACTTAGAAAGACGTGATTAGTGACATATGAAAGCTCTTTACATATACATTCCATATAAATTTTTGAATATTACATTACGCATGCGCAAATATTTAATTTAATAAAATATTCTATATATGCAAATTTCTCAAATGGCGGGTATTTTTTTTTCGTTAAAAAATTATTAACACCTTACACAAAGTTTCATAAAAACTATACAAAAAATTCAAATATGTGTTTTGCTCCGTTTTAAAGATATTAATTTTTTAAGCTCGAGTTTCAAGCTACAATCGTATGGCTACTCGAGCTTCAGTTCATCAGATGGACAAGGCATCCTAAGAAATATAAATTTTGTAGTAACATCCGATTGTCTTAAGCATTCTACAGCTGTGTTTTATTCCTTTCAATGTGAACTCATTAAGTTTTTAAAAGAAAATTCAATAAATGTAGAGAAGATACGAGGGTTGGTCGAAAAGTAATGCATCCATGGCTGTAACTTTTTTTATTTGTTAACCGATTTTCAAAATTCTTTTTGTATATGATACTTACATTTGTCCTCTATGTAATGCACTATTCACTTTTTGACATTATCTCCATCCCTTTCCACGCATTGCACCAACGTATGACCACTCGGGTGAACCCGTCGGAGAGGAAGTCCGGGGTTGTTGTCGACACCAGGATTGAATGGCAGTTTGGACCATCTTCTGCAGCACGATAACGCTCGCCCGCAAACAATCGCCACACACTACAGATGTTGCAGCGGCTACAGTTCAAAGATGAAAATCTGCAGTTCAAAGATGAAAGATCTTGCACCTTGCGACTTTCACCATTTCCCAAAGAAGAAAAAGCAGCTTAAGGAACAATCAATCCCTGATGACGAGATAAAAGAGCAGTTGCACGTTATGAAACACTCTGCTCAATATGGCTGGTGAGATTTGCTGAACTTCAGTTGTGACTTCCTCCTTCAGCTCAGGCAAAGTGTGCGGATTGTTTGCATACACTTTACCTTTCAAGGCACCCCAAAGAAGAAATCGAGAGGCGTGTGTCCGGCGAGCGTGCAGGCCAGATGCCAGGCGAGATGATTCGATCAGCAAAGACGTCCTGCAGAAAGTGCATTGATGTGTGTGCTGTACACGATTCCATGCACTAATGCACACTAACTTTTGAATCACCCTGTATAATGAAGCTTGTTATCAACTTCAGCTGCCTCTGCAATTTGTCTCGTCCTTCAGGGTAACTCAAAGTGAATGACTCTGAGAAAGTATAAAGTAAATATACTTTCTTTATTACTAACAATTCGACATCATAATGCAAATTTATATTTTCTTACTAAATTATCTTTTTATTTAACAGGTGCTCAATACTTTTCTGACTTCTGAAAAAAAATCTGAAGTTCTAAGAAACATTTTTCCTGTTGATAAAATTATTATTGTAATGCTGCTATTGATTTTATTTTTTCGTGTAATTATAATTAATAATACTCTTTACATAAATAATAAAACGTAAATAAATGAATAATCCAAAGATTACACGCTTTCTCTTCCCTGTACGAGTAGTCAAGTTCCCTACTACCTGACTCCCGCTGCTTCGAGCTCAAGCTTTAAAAATTAACATCTTCAAAACGGAGCAAAACGCAGTTTTGAATTTTTTGTATAGTTTTTATGAAGGTATGTGTAAGATGTTAATAATTTTTAACGATAAAAAATACCCACCATTTGAGACGTTTGCAGAAATAGAATATTTTTATTAAATTCAAATATTTGCGCATGCGTAATATAATTTTCAATATTTTATACAGAATCTACATATAAACAGCTTTTCTATTTCACCAATGACGTCTTTCTAAGTAAAATACAACCGAAGTTATAGTACTTCATAGATAAGGCCTCACTCAAATTTCGTAAATTTTAAATGTCCGTAATTTCCATAAAAATCTATAAAAATTAAAAATATTTGGTATGCATTACCAACTCCCTGGGGCCACTGTATATACCAAATTTCATTAAAATCCGCGAGGTCAATGCCTGCCTGAACTGACATGGAATGACCCATAAGTTAAATATATTTAACCGAAAATTTTTTTGCTTTTTTCCTTCCTTTCTTATTTTTTCACAAAATTAGAAGGCTCTGCTTTTGATTTTCTAACACAATCACCTAATTAGTTTTTATGTATTTGCCGAAACAAATAAAATAATCTCCATCCATAAGAGAACGCTCACAACCATTCTGAATAAAGCAGGACATGGGGTCTATCCATGATTTTTAGAAATACTGTCAAATTAAAGAACACATTTCTTAGATAATATACCCAAATTTTCGCTTCTCAAATCCTAACCGTTTTTTTAGAATTAATTTTTATAATTTGCTACTTAGCCCTGCCCATTAAAATGTCAATCAGCTCACAGGGCGTCACAAATCAGCTAATACGATCACGACAGCCATAAATCATTGTTCTGCTCTTTCTCTGCCTCATACTTATCGATGATTGCAAAGCAATCCAAGTGTACTTTTATGGTTTAATAAATTACGATGTGGAAAAGTGGAAGGACCTCTCTCTCTTCTTGACTGTTGGTATCCACAGTTTTGTTGCTACGTAAATTTAAATTTACATAAGTTTGCTTGACGACTTACCTAGCTTCTGTAAAGCATTCGTTGTTTGAAAAAAACTCTGCCTCTATCAACGAATTTACTTTTAGCAGGTTTTCTTCACCTGGTTTGACCAACTTTCTCTTCTTCTTCTTCTACCTCTTCTTTTCGGAGCTCTCATCTCTCCTTCTCCTTCTTCTTCTCACAGCTATCATCGCTCTCTTCTCTCGAGAGACTAGCTGATTTCATTACACAGATGTTTAATGACAATAATTCCACATAAATTGCATCTTTATTTACTAAATTTGCACGTGAGCTACATTAGAATGCGCTTTTATACAGAAAGTATCAATATATGGAGGACAAACACAAATACCCATGCTCGTGGTGGGACTCGAACCCACGACCCAGCGACTCAGAAGTCAGCATGTTAGCCACTTCGAATAACTTAAATAATGCGCGCAAATCTGCAGCTGCAAGCTTGTTAAAGGCCAAGCTTGGCATCGGGTACTGATTAGTGACGTCACAACCAATCATATGCGTTCTTGGCCAAATGATAAAATTGAGCTATTACAAAACGTTTTTTAAATTTATGAAAACAACTTCACAAATTTTTTACATTACAATAAGTGATTATTGAAACTGTTTCTTTTATTTTTTATGAATTTTAAAATTTTAAGATTCATGCATAGACCTCATTACTCAAAATACATTTTAATTAAAATTTTAAAAGTCATAAGGTAATTTAAAATATCATTTTTTTCCTTTTTCAGTGCTCACAATGACGCCTGCAATTTATTTAACCGTCATCACTCTGTGTTCATTGGGATCTATCAATGGCTTAAGCTTACCAGTCTCTCCTTCGTTGCCGTCAATCCCTTCAGTGGACACAAGCGCCCTGCCAACAAGTCTGCCCGGTGTCGATAATTTAGGTGACATCACTAGCGGTCTCGACCAATTGAACGAGATCACTCAAGGGCTGACTGGCCAGGGATCGAAATTCTTTGAGATCTTGACTCAGCTTGGTGGAGACTTTGGTACTCGGGGCACGAATATAATGACGAATTTATCCGATGTAATTGCTAACGGAGATTTGACTTCAACAAACTCCTTAATGCACATGGTAAGAAAACTTGTTACGTTCAGCGTAATCATAGTCAAACCCTTTGCCTACATCTGAAAATAATATTTGATGGAATAAAATTAGTGTCACGTACTTTATTATTCATTAATTTACAGAGTAAGTTTACGTGCACCGAGAAGGAAGGAGGAGACGATTTTGATTTGAAATGAAAAATTTATTATAAATATTTCTTTAAAGGAATTATTTAAGAAATGAGAGAATACATTTAAATAGTAGTATTTTAATAACGGAAATGATTCCAGGCGAATCTGCATATTCGGACTATCTTGAGGGCATCGCTATCGGTAACTAAGGATGACAGCAACCACTGCGGGTTTGTCCACCGACCAACGGAGGCTAATCAGGGTGCGGCAAAATAGATTAGACGATTTAAAATTGGCGTCAGAAACGTATTCATGCCAGGAGATAACGCAGTGTTTGTACCGCTGGCTTATATAACAACCCAAAGCCTTCAGTTGCCATCGTGCGTTTGCTGTTAAGTGTTTTCTAAGAAATGGTGATCCAGCCGTCAATTACAAGTGCTGAGGAAGACTAAGGATTCTTTCAAACGACCTGTAGAAACTTGTTTGCTGAACGATGGAGGCTATCTTAGTGATATTTTTAAAACGTAGCACTCACTCATATAAAATGCTTTTCTATAAACTCTCTAATTATGTACGCATTATTATTTAAGTTTGAAATAAATTATTTTTTTATAAATCGTTGAATCAATTCTGCTATACTCTGTTTATTGAAAAGATTGAAAGAGTCCAAATGAAAATCGCACAGGTAAAAAGAACACTTATTATTAGACAATTTATATTAAAAAAGCTGGATGCTAAGCGCGGCACCCTGAACGAGTACTCGCTCACGATATCGACCTTACTTGATGAAACGCTTCCTCAACGTGGCAACTCGCTGCTGGGCAGGAAGGTGTAGGGTGTAGGTGTAGGTTCTTTGAAGGCTTCACCCCTCGACTGATGTTGGAACCTGGTTATGCACATCAGTATTCTGAATATCCTTCTCTTTCTCGTGTCTGTAAGGAATGGTGATTAACGGAATAAAAGAATAACGTTCATCACAATAATGCTCATTATCAACTCTATCGCCTATATTACCTCTCTAATCTCTATTCGTAGAAATCTCAAAGTCCGGTTGTCTTGGAGAGGCCCTTCAGTTGGCTGTTTTACTTCAGGCGAGGAAATGGATATATACGCTCTTGAGGCCACGTTCATTCTCATCAGCTTCCTCGATTGACTTCGTCGTCGCTCCTTAATCATGCCAACTAAACCTCCATGTGCTCGCCTTCTAGTCGTAGCCGTTGTCGGCGGGGAACGGAATAGTTTTTCTCTTCCTGCATTTGTGGGCAACAAGTTATCTATTGTCTTCTCAGGTGGGGGTGGCTGGACCAGTCTTCCTCCATTTGTCTCCACCAATGAGATAGAATACACTTATTGGTTTGAATTCTATCTCTTTGGTCCCCACTGGGTAATGACTTACTGAAGAATTGCTGCTTCATTATTCATGCAATTCCTCTCAGCGTATCGCAGTCTTCTACTACGTTTCTTCTCATTTCGTGAGAAAGGAATCGGCCGCTGAGGGGTTGACTGAGTCGTTGGCTCTGTGCCAAGTCAACAGACCCACGTGCTTTTGCGTTTACCTAGAGCTGATGACAATTCGATATTTTCCATACAGTGTCCTAACAGTATACGCCCAAAAAGAAAAATTGAGTAGAGAACCTCAATCCCCATGTATGTTATCCAAAATGTTACCATTACGGAGATTTTAACGATATTCTGATTTTGTCAGTAGCTCCTACTTTATTCCGTTAATGTGTTCTTTTGGGAATGTATATCGTTTTGAAGAATTTGGTTAGTGCAATTCTTTGGGCAACGTAGTATTAAATTACAGAAGATGGACGAACTGCATGCGTAAAATTTTTCGAAAATCAAGGTTAAAGTAAAAAGTTCTGAGTTGTTGTGAAGTTTCAGAAACTATGGACTAGATACCAGGGGCAGTCGAGGTGCTGAACATGTTGGTGTGGGTGAATGCTTGGTGGAGAGGTTGCTCTTGGCTGACGACCTTGTTCTTGTTGGATCTAGTTGCACTAACCTTCAACACGCACTAGATCTATTTGCAGCCAAGTGTGAAGAAGCCGGGATGAAAATTAGTTGGCTAAGACTGAGGTTCTAGTCCTTTCCAAACAGCCTGCTCAGTGCGCCTCCAAGTTTGGGAGCCCCATTGAGACAAGTAGTGGAGTTCAAGTATCTCGGGACTGCATTCACGAGTAATGGGCAGTAGGATAGAGAAATTTGATGCTCGAATCGGTGCAGTAAGCTGTGCTAGACGTTTGCTGTGGCTATCCGTGGTAACGAAACGTGAGCCAGGAAACAAAGCAAAGCTTTCGGTTATCAAATCTATCTTTGTCCCCATTCTCACCTATGGTAATGAGTCTTGGGTAATGACCGAAAAAGTGCGATTGCAAGCGGCTGAAATCAAATTCCTCAGAGATGTGGCAGGTGATACACAAATAGACAGTTCGGTAGAAGGGTGGATCATAATACTGTTCCTATTGATTAAACAGGTGGTGGCCTTACAGTATAACAGAGGGACATCAGGAGTTCCAACTAGTTTCGCCATTTATTCTCGGCTTTGTCAAGGATATATACAGAAAGACAATCGACAATCGAACAGTGAAGTGTACATTTGTTAGGATGGGACGAAAGCAGCGCTCTCACAAAGCTCATCCAACCAGAATAAACTCCAAATGAAATACACTGAGGTAGTCAAGAAGCCTAACCAACCCAAGCGGTCTTCCATATTATACAAAAAAGAAAATAAGATTGACGATTGTCAGAAACAAAAAAACAAACGAAATAAAAAAATACAAGGAGAAATAAGATTATCACATCTTCCAGTAGTCTGGGAAAGAGACGTTGCTAATATCTTCAAAATTGATGTCAAGAACGTGCCTCGGTTTACGATACTTCGTATGCCAGTTCATATTCATTGAGTTCTTCAGTATCCCTTTCACAAGCTTATTGTCGTGAGTCTTCATCTTCTGTATCATAATCAAAAGGAGATCCTGTATAAACTTTCCGATATGGGCCATGTTTAAATCTATGTGGATGGGTTGGTTTTTTACCGTCCTTCTGTCCAGCTGAGCAATGGTCCTCAGGGTAACATTCTGGAATGACTAGTTCACTCCATCTGGTTTTACAGATAGTCGCCCACGCAGGCATGCCATAGAGGAGTATGGTCCGGATAATCGATTTGTACAGAAGTAGCTTCT
>JAHWFO010028238.1:237149-262810 GCA_023313115.1 Rhysida immarginata | reverse complement strand
ATGTTCGACCTCCATGTTCTCCCGTATTCTTCACCGCCGCAGACGGGCCCTCTTCTCCCCCTCCCCTCCTGTTTCGCCCCTTCCCAAGAAATGGATGTCCTTATTGTATCTGGGCCCTAATTTCTCTCAGCTCTCTAACTTCCTGTCGTCCCTCGGCCATCGAATATCTTTTCGTACTCCAACACCATCAGCCCGCATCCTGAACCCACCCGCCGCCGTCACCACCGACAAATATTCCCAATCCGGAGTTTACTCCCTGAATTGTGCGTTTTGCGACAGATTCTATGTAGGATTATCGACCCGCAATTTTGCAGTACGATTCAAAGAACACATTGACTCGTATAGAAAACGAGATCGTATTTCCCACTATGTAAACCACCTCTAAGATTCCGGACACGCTTTAAATACACAAGAAGATGTTATGTCTGTCTTACATATCTGCAATAGACCAGAAAAAACTGCTACCCTCGAAGCGATCGAAATATTCAAGGCCAAGAAGTCCTCCCCCAACCTGCTTCTCAATTGTCAAACAGACTTTATGCAATACTTAACTCTTTATCTGATATATTATGATTCCTTTTTCTCGGTTTCTTTATTATGGTTTATGTTTTCTTTTGCATTTTGTTATTTCTTGCCTGTTTATTTTATTTTCTGTAAATCCTCTTGTCCTCAGACAACCGGATAAGTTCTCTTTTCGGTCCGCGTAAACGCATACCATCTCTTTAATTCTTTTGTATCCTATTGGTTCATGTATTTGCATAATTTGTACCTCAGTTCTGTATATAAAGGCTTGCATGCCTCAGTAGTGACGATCAAAAGGATCCAAGTCTTATGCAGGTATGGAATCAGCCTCCATCATTATCAATGACGTCTCCTGTGGTGAAGTGAAGCTCGTAGCGCTCTACAATTCACCTAAACATTATCTTCACATTTGCGAGCTTGATGAACTCTTCAGTGGTGACACTCCAGTCGTCCTGGCTGGTGACCTAAATGCCAAGCATCCAAGCTGGAACTCCAGAACGCAGAATTACAACGGCATGATTCTCTATAGGTACATACAAGGTAGAGATGATATCATCGCTGCTGGACCTGTGGAGGACACCTACTACTGCGACCACTCCCCTAGTAGTGACGTTTTGGACATCTCGCTCTTGAAGGGTTTCTTCAAACCGTACAATGTCTTCACTATTGATAACCTTTCTTCTGACCACAAGCCTGTGGCGTTGAACTTTGACAATGTTGCCATAAATTTCCGAGAGGAACTCGTACATCATCAAGACTGGAAGCTCTACAAAGATATTCTTAAGGACTATGACTACCATCCCGACGTTGCTTACTGTACAGAGGACATCGATCAACTTGTTGATGACATCACCAGATGTATTAACAATGCCATAGAAGCTAGTAAGTATCCATCAGAGAAAAAACCTTCTCATCGAATCCAACTCTCTCCTGGAATCCAACGCCTAATTGCTGAAAGAAACAGGACCCGTAGACTTTGGCAACGCTATCGTGAACCTTGGCTCAAAACCAAGTACAACAGGTTAGTGCGAAGAGTTCAAGAGGACATAAAAGAGCTTCGCGACGCTAGATGGACTGAAAAACTCAAAAGCTTGTCGGCTCGCGACAATTCCATTTGGAGTATGGTTAGAGCTTTACAGAAGAAGAAGAATGTTATGCTTCCTCCACTCCGTACACCACAAGGTAACTATGTGCAAACTGATCAGGACAAGGCCCAAGTCATTGCAGATTCACTGGAAATGCAGTTTGTTACTCCTACCAACGATAAGCCCGAGAGCCAAATCATGTCTCAGCGTGTGGAAGAAAGTATTTTCAACTTTGATGAAGTCCCGCAGCATTTACGAAGTACAACATCGAGGGTGGAGAGATCGCCAACATCATAAGTAAACTGAAAAAGAAGAAGGCTCCAGGAAAAGACAAGGTGAGTAATAACGCCCTTATGAATCTCCCAAAGAACTTTATTGACTTTCTCACCAATATCATTAGCGACTGCTGGAAATTTTCTTATTTCCCTGTGACTTGGAAGAAATCTATTGTGTTGAGTATCCCCAACCAGGGGCAAAATCCTGCAATTCCGGCGAGTTACCACGATGTCCAAGGTGTTGGAGAGAACGATCCTCGTCAGATTCCAAGATCATTGTCTAGCAAATGACCTTTTTCGGGAAGAGCAGTTTGGCTTTCGTGCTGCCCACTCTTGTCCGATGCAGATATGGAGGCTCGTTGAAGACCTGAGCAGCCCCCTGAATGAACCTATCCAGGTACTGTGGGGTGGTATTTCTCGATGTCAGTAAAGCTTTTGACCGAGTATGGCATGAGGGCCTTGTCTACAAAATGATCAGAGACAGGTTTCCTGCCGATTTGATTTTGATGGCGAGATCCTTTCTTGACGGCAGATCCTATCAAGCCAAAGTTGGAGAAAATCTTTCCACACCCCGTGTTGTAAAGGCCGGTGTCCCTCAGGGTTTTGTCCTCGGGCCTGTGCTATTTAATTACTTTGTACATGATTTCCCGAAACCCGATAATTGTAATCTGTATTTTTATGCGGATGACACTGCCATTATGACATGGGCACACCAGCCGGCTCGCGTTATCACTTGGCTGCAGTGCTCTTTGAAGCAGTTCGAAGACTGGTTTAACTGCTGGAAGTTGAACCTTAACGTCGGAAAGTGCAAGGCTTTGTACCTCAATAGGAAGCTCAAGCATCCCCCAGATTCTCTTGTTCTGTTCAATAAGAAACTGGACTGGGTGGACAACTGCAAGTATCTGGGAGTTATCATTGACTCAAGACTCTCATGGAACCAGCATATGTCCTATGCTCTGAATAAAGCGAAGAGGGCTAAGTACAGTATCATAGCTCTCATGGGTCGCAACAGCGCCCTCAGCATTGACAACAAGCTACTTCTGTACAAATCGATTATCCGGACCATACTCCTCTATGGCATGCCTGCGTGGGCGACTTTCTGTAAAACCAGATGGAGTGAACTACAGTCATTCCGGAATGTTACCCTGAGGACCATTGCCCAGCTGGACAGAAGGACGGTGATAAACCAATCCATCCACTTGGATTTAAACATGGCCCATATCTGAAAGTTTATACAGGATCTCATTTTGATTATGATACAGAAGATGAAGACTCACGACAATAAGCTTGTGAAAGGGATACTGAAGAACTCAATGAATATGAACTGGCATACGAAATATCGTAAACCGAGGCACGTTCTTGACATCAATTTTGAAGATATTAGCAACGTCTCTTTCCCAGACTACTGGAAGATGTGATAATCTTATTTCTCCTTGTATTTTTTTATTTCGTTTGTTTTTTTGTTTCTGACAATCGTCAATCTTATTTTCTTTTTTGTATAATATGGAAGACCGCTTGGGTTGGTTAGGTTTCTTGACTACCTCAGTGTATTTCATTTGGAGTTTATTCTGGTTGGATGAGCTTTGTGAGAGCGCTGCTTTCGTCCCATCCTAACAAATGTACACTTCACTGTTCGATTGTCGATTGTCTTGCTGTATATATCCTTGACAAAGCCGGGAATAAATGGCGAAACTAGTTGGAACTCCTGATGTCCCTCTGTTATACTTTAAGGCCACCACCTGTTTAACTAACAGACAGTGTGCACAGCAGCACAATAAGGGGGTCTTTAGATGTTGTGTCGCTACTTCTCCGCATTGAAAAGTAGGGAAAATCTAGGGTTTATTATTTTCGAAAGTATTGGTGGAAATACGATTAACAATGTCCTAATAAGGTGATGTAATAATGTAATGACGTTTCAGCGCCCAGGCGTTGTGTTGGTGGTGTTGGTAAGAGACCAGGAGGTCGACCTAGAATCAGATGGATACGCTACAAGGAGAAGCTGGGTCCGAGTCGCTTGTGTGTTTCCATTGAGGACATGCGCCTGATGGCGAAAGAGCGCGAGCGCTGGAGATCCTCCATAGGGCTGCTATTCCCGCGGTCCTTATAAATAAACGGGTTTGAAAAGTAAGTAAGTAAGAACCGCAAAAAAAAAACAAATGACTCATCAGAGTCCATCAAGTTATTTACAAAAGTTATTTGTCTCCATGAACGGAGTCCGTACATGTGGAATTTATTGACTTTGCTTCCTGGTAATAATGCTACTTTGGCTAAAAACTAACTCATTTTGATGAATTTGTGAGCTGGAGTGACGGTCGTAATGGATCACTTATTTACCATTGGCCCGCAATTCTAGTCATTTGTGCCTCAAAGAATTTATTTTTGCAAAATTTTAACATTTTTTCTCGAATCATATCTCGATTTCAATGAAAAAAAGTTTAGAGTTGGAGTGAAGGAAAACATACAGCAGGGCTCAGACAATAAGTCACAATTTGTTTTTTTGGCCTGAAGTTTAAAAAAATATACGCAAATTAGTTCTTATCGCTATTTATACACATTGCAAATGCTATATTAAGATTTCAAATGGTGGAAGAAAATGGTGGCAAACATATCGAACATCTCTTGAAATGACTTCTATCCGTTGTGTGTCATATTTTTTTAGTGTTTTGATTGAAACAGCGCCACCTACCAACGAAATTTTTTATTGCAAATTTCACTCTCCCATACTCTCGTTAAGATATCCTGAAAATCTGACCAAATTCGGATAAGCCGTTTTTAAGAAAAACTGATCAGAGTACAGGAACTTTAATTATAAACACCCTATAGAATAATCAGAATTGCGTGTTTGTTTAAGAGGTGTTAGATTACATGGAAATATGTGAAAATTACTCGTATAATTTCTAGCGTTTTTCTGTAAAAAATAAAATCAGTTTGGTGTGGGTTCAAAAAATAGGCACAGTTTACATTTTAATACCTAAAATGTTGAAATTCCCAAAATATCAGAACTAATTTCAACCATCAGTTCTTGGTAGAATAACTATTACTCTCGATTACAATCGCCTATCTTTGTTAAAGTTTCGGACGGAATCTTAATCCATACCTCCTGAAGCATCTGAAATTTTTCATCCATGTTTGACGCCATTTTCTCTGTGCAGCAACGAAAAAGAACTCTCCAAAGAGGTTCGCTGGAGTTCAGGTCGGGTGATTGCGTTGGCCAGTCAAAAACTCGAATCTTTTTTTTTAAGCCAGATAGTGCTTAGCATCGTTAGATGTGTGCTTAGCATCGTTGTCTTGTTTGAAAATCCATTCTCTGAGCAAGCAATATTTTCATCTGGATATACTGTATGTTGTTCTGTAGAATATCTCTGTGCATTTTCTTGTCCATAGTAACAAAGATATGCACAAGGGGACCCACCCCACCCCTACTGAAGCAACCCCCTTACCATCGAAATCCTCCTCCATGCTTCATCGTTGGGATTGATATTTTGGATTGAAACGCTCGTTCTTGGAACGTCTAATATACTGTTTGCCGCCATCGCTTCCATCCAACAGAAACTTGGATACATGACTCCATAGGATTTTAGCCCAGTCGTTAGAGCTCCAGTGCGTATGCCTTATTTCAAAGTCAAATCGGGCCATCCGACTCTTTTCTGTGTCAAGGGCCACATTACATTTCACAGTTTAAATCCACTGCTGTCATTCTGGGCTGTGTTTTTTGTAACTGACAGAGCAGCCTATCTTCCTTTCTGTGGTAGCGCATGGTCTTTCTGGTCCTTCATTGGAGGTCTCTTCTTGCTCTCTTTCGTTGAACAATATTTTTAAATGTGCTTCTTTTTTGGAACACCGAAATCAGATACAATTCGGGTGCAAGACTTCCCTTCTTCAGCAGCTTATGCAATGGCCTTCTGCATCTTCAAATTCACATGCATCCTTTGATTTGACATTTTACTAACAAAAGTAGACAATAATTATATTAATTTTAATGTGTTTTCTTGTGTCAGAAAAGTCCTTACTTTTAAGCAAAACAGAACTGTGCCTTATTTTTTGAACACAACCAAAACAACGAAGTGTCTACTTTAGTTATTTTCAGTTCCCTCTAGTAGTGAAGTGTGATGTATCGATACACCATCGACACCTCGATGGTTTCAAAATGCCGACGGTTTTTTAACACACTAACATAGACCAGAGAGTCTCCGATATCGATAAATTTGGTCGTTAGTCGACTAAAAGAGTCGAATAATTCCAACTCGATATGGTCGTGACTATATCGGATTTTTTTATTCGATTATTTCGATTAATTAAATACATGTGCATTCAGTAATTTAGATAAAATATTTCGCCATGTGGAGAAAAAAATTGCTTACAGTATTGCAACGATTTTGGACCCGAGGTTTAAAAAATCATATTTCAAAAGCAAAAGTTGTTGTGCTTGTGCTATTGACCGCATCAATGAAGAACTGAAAACCTTTGAAAAAGAAAATGTCCCAATTACTGAACCTCAAGAGGTTGAAGAGGATGGAAATGTTGAAAATGATTTATAGGTAGAAAGGAGAAAAATGTTACATGGGGAAAGAGAAAAACAAAAAAAAAATATCCATCCTCTTCTACCCATCTTCAAACTTCTAATTGTGTCTTATTTTCTGAGCGCTAATGTAGCCCATTAGTCTTAGATTGTAGTCGCCCAAAAATAAAATCGCATGGCTGAAATATTCAAGGAATACCAGAATATCAGACAGGAATTTATTTACAATGTATCTATCTGTAAAATTGAGGCAAATTATATTTGATTATCTTTCTTAATTAGAGGACGTCACAAACACGTATCGGTACTGTTCCGACCAACGCTGCTCTTCCAACTAAAGCCTTTAAACTGCTTATTCAGCAATGAGCATGCTCAAAATACATGTAATACAGGACAGGAATTTCATTGGTATCAAAAACAATTTCTCAAAGTAATGGAATTTTTATAAAATATTCGAGTTTGTTCATCAATCACGCTCTTCAATAAAGAAGCATAACGTGTACCTTTAAGATGCTCAAAGATTACTTTGAATTTGGACTAAAAAGACACACTCTAACTGAAGAATGCTTTATCCACATTTTTTTAAATCCCTTATTAATCGCTACCGGCCGTTTTTAAATGACGTTTTAAATACAGGGTAGAAAAAAAAGTCTCCCCCCACACCCCGCATCCTACCTTTGCAGAAAACGGAGATATCCCAAATTCTATTGCAGCCAACAAATAGGAAATCATGTGTGGGCTATTTGTTGGTGACCGTCCGATGACCTGACTATACACAATTTATCTCATAAACCGTAAAGGATAGGGACCAATTACAAACATGTTTCGCATTCAAAAATAAACATAATAAAAAAAAACATCATAATCTGATGAATAGAGCACTCAAAAATGAAACGGAATCATTTCTAGGTGCAAAGACTTGGCATTTATTTTTCACACGTAAGTAACAAGGTTAAAAATACAAAACGCACAACGCTTAACAAAACGCGATGTGCACAAAATGTCTTCCACCAACCCCAAACCACAGTTAGCGTGATGTTCGACGGAGTTGCTAATCGCCTTTAGAGAAGATGGGTATGTGCAGTTTTGCATGTAGAAATGCGCCGAAATAGCATTTGCCATAACTCATTTTTTAAAGCCAGAGGATTATACTTCCTTTACAGTTCCCAATTCTTTCTAATACATGTATTCTGTAAATCAATAAGCTGGTGCGATTGTCGAAAAAATGCGAGATATCGTCAAATTTTTGTGTGTAACCGCAATCAGGGCAGATTTGTCTAATCAAAACAGCAGAAAAATAATCAAAAGTGGACGGACGGTGTGATGCAATAAGATACGGTACCGTTTGAATCATACTGCTATATGAATTGGCACACAAAATAGCACCACCTGTTCACGAGATAAAGAATTATCCCCATACACTTGTTGAAATTTCTAAAAACAAAAATTAGTATGGTAAAATAGATTTAGCTAAAATCTCACTAAGACGGATTCCGCTACGGAAAGCATCGACGTCAAGGAATTGCGGCCAAAGAAGCGAGAACATCGAGCGGAAAACCGGATGGTACCCAGCTTGATTTTTGGGCTTTGTGTTGTTTCCCGCCCAATATTCGTATTGCCTTGACTACGCACGCAGAATCCGTCAGATGTGAATCCAACCTTAAAATTTTCGTTTTATCCTTTTTGCCCCTCCCCCTCCCCCCACATAATCTTAATATTCATCTCTTTTAAATGAAATAACTATATAAAATAATAATTTTTAGGTTGATGCCGCTCTGGAGTTTCTGAAATTTGTGCAAGAGGTGTTTCAGGCAGCTAGAGATGCAGGAATTCCTTTAACGGGCTTCGAAGGGATTGAAAGTCAGGTAAACGCGGCCGTCATCACCTTAAGCGCTGCTTCTGCTGCGCTCCACGTAGCAAATGTTTTTGGTGGCTAGAATGAACAAAAACTCCAGACAATAATAGAAATCCACTTAAGCACTTGAAAAACTATTTCAACACATTTTATTTCATTACTATTTCATTATTATTTCAAAATCTAAATTCACCAGTATAAAATTCCATTATATAAAATTATTGTTTTTTTCTCGAAATTTAGATGAAATTTAAGTTAAAAAAATTTAATATTTATAGGTGATAAATAACTAATAACAATCTGTGTTGAATTTATTGTATTAATTGAAATTAATATATGTAATAAATATTGAATAAATTCTAATGCATGATCTTAACAAACGTTTCTTCTTTATATTTATTTTCTCGTATACGAAGTATACATAAAGAACGTATTGTAAAGTCAAAAAATTCGACCTCAAGATTTTGAGGACTCTGGACTTTTTAGACCTCCCTAAGTCTGAAAAAAATGGTTGAGAGCGAACACGATGGAATTATGTCTGTTTGTTTGAGAGCGAACACGATAACTCAAAAACGCAACGAGCTAAATGGTTGGAATTTGGGATGTGATTCTTATACTAAAAGGATATGTATCAACTTTTTGGATCAAATCTGTCAAACGGAACAGGTACTTTACCTAAACACATACTCAAATTTCTTCATATAAACTAGGACTTTAAATAAAGGCAAACAATTAAAATTTAATATACAGCTTTATAATCACGAAAGAAAATTATTAGATATCCAATTTCAACTCGAATGTAATAATTACTGCTTGTGAAATTCATTTACAATATGTTTCAGTAACAATTGCAAAAGTAAACTGCAATCACAGTAAAGCAAAACATAAATCATACAGTTTTACATATTTTTAAACAATATAACATCACTTTTCTCAAAAACAACTTCCTGTGGGTTAGGTCTTTATTGCACTGACCCCCTCATTTGCAAAAGCTAATCAAATATAAAATTTCAGTCGAATCGTGCCAGCAGCACTGTACTTTACCTGAACATCCCCTCAGTTTTTTAAATATGTAACGGCCATCTATTTAGTTTAGGAATGTTTGCCACCAGGGGAGATTGGTTGTTTTGTTTGGTATTAACGTCCTTTTCAACTGCTATGGCCATTACAGGACGGCGTTATAGGGGCCGCAAATTTTGCCTCGCAAAGGTTCTTTAACGTGCAGCCGGCAAACGACTACACGGAACCAACGGCTTTACTTCCCTTCCGAAGGAAGTGCGTGATCTCAGGATTTCCCCCTGAAAAATCCTCGTCATCCTCGGCCGGGATCCAACCCGCGTACTCAGGCATCAGAGGCGATCACGCAACCGCTGAGCCGCCGAGACCGATCCACCAAGGGAGAACCCGCACTTCTGCACAGATTCCGTCAGCCATTTTTCAGAGGACATGGGGGTAAAACCAACTGGATTCCGTCTGGATATAAAATGAGTAGATCTCTTATATAGCGAATCGGTAGATATAGTGTAAACTGGTACTAATTTCTATTATTATTGTAGGCGCCATTACTGTGGTTAGCAAAATACGGCCAGCTGGGAAGCCACCCCACCCCCTCCAATATCGTGTTTGCAGTCTGAAATTTCATATGCGACTCCCCCAAATTTAGGTGCTTTTTAATATCAAAAATTTTACCATTATATACACGAATAAATAAATAATGTATATAATTTCATAAATACGTATAAACAATCATTGTGTATCATTGAAACGACGGTAACTTGGTTGGATATTGAAGCGTCCTAAAGGGAAGAATGACTCAAAATCGGGAATGACTTAACCATCTGGAATAAACAATCAACTGTAATCAACAACTCAAGAAGAAACGATAAATTGGATAGTGATTATTAATTCTTAATGATTCTGTATCACACTATCTTTGACTTAAGCATCTTTGACAAGGGTGTATCCGAACGATCTGTACAAACTTACAGCATGAGTTCCTTATAGCCAGAGAAGCAATATATGTCCCATGAACATAGGGTCACAAACGCTTCCTTCTGGAGATACAACTGTGCGAAGTTACCCTACACGTCAACTGAACACAGTTACGTTGTATGCCGATAATCGAGGATAAGAATCCCTTAAACTTTTTTTTTGTCGGGCCACTTCAAAATCCTTGTTTATTCCACCTCAGTACCAGATGTTGATACTCTTCGCCAGCGGATCGTGGACAATTGCGATGTCATCCGTAACACACCCGGTATTTCCCAACGGGCTCGCTAGTCAATGCAACGACGTGTGCAGACCTGCGTCGAATCTAAAGTACATTTCCAGCATGTACTTTAGCACGTCTGGACTGTTCTGTTACTGTACAAGGCGGAAATAGACTTAGTTTGTAACGCTGAACGGACTTGATGTGACAATTGCGCCAGCTATTGTAGGACAACGTGGCACGATTGTATAACCAGAGGGAAGCGTTTGTGACCCTATGTTCATGGGACATATTGCTTCTCTGGCTACAAGGAACTCATGCTGGAAATTTGCACAGACCGTTCAGATACACCCTGTATAATCGTTTAATTATTCAATCAACTTTTCTTCGGTACAGAGTAAGTAATTAACTGCCGGGGCTAACACAAAGGAAAAAAAATTACTTGATAACATTTGGAACAACAAGGTAAATAAAATGTTGTAAACATTCCAAGGAGGAGCTTTAGAAGTGAAGCAAATATACATTTATACATTTATTAACAAGAAATTACTCTCCCCCGAGTAGGGTAAGGCAAGTAGAAGACCCTATGGTCATCTATTTTTATCCCTTTATCTGCACTTTTTACCTCCCTCCTCCCAAGTTTTTAAATCAAAAAATTGTTTTTCTGGAACGTAGTATGTAGAAAATGTAAAATAGCTCGTATCTTCTTTCTCATCATTTCCGATGGAATGACGTGTCACATGCAATATGTTGCCATAGTTCTAACGACCAAGCGACTACCACCCCTGCAATTCCGACCCCACTGAAACAATTGGGCCTAAACTTCATAGCAATGTAGATCTTGCCTAGAGGATTGTATACTGAAATTCACTCCTTTACGTATCTAAAAAGCACATAGATCCTCTCTGACACCCAACCCCGTAATTCCAACCCCAGTGCACCAATAAAAACCAAACTAAATAGTGAGCTGCATGCCGTTTTTAATTTTCATAGTGGCACAGTACATGGGATTCACAAAAGAAAATATCAAATTTGAAAGCAACGAAACAACTTAATCGTAACTCTACCTATCATAGTGAAGGGGACATTCTGAAGTTTTGTTTCATTGCCAAGAGATGGGGCTAAGTGCTTTAGTTCGATAAAATTAATTCGGTGACATAAATGGAACCAATCCTCCAAAAAGATGGAATATTCTACATTGGTTTCGTTAGTTCACTAGGAAAGGGTGCCATTGCAAAGGCAAGAATCCTGGAAGGCCACGAGTATCGGAAAATCATGTTCAACGCATTCAGCAAACATTCGAATCGCCAAGTCAGCTGTGGACAGTGTTGAGATAGCAGTTGATTACGAAACCTTACAGATTACAGCTAGTGCAAGCTCTGTATTGTACATCGTTCGGGCTTTTCATGGCGTCACAATGAATATTTGTGATCATGTGGAGAACCAAAATAAAGTTCAGATTATATCCTTCAGAAAGATGCATTGATTAAATCTAAGAGTTGTGTAGTTTGGTAAATATAACCTTTCAAAGTTGGTATATTCTTTTGTGAACAGCTTGTACACTGAACGACCAATTTATTAGAGACACCCCGCTAATAGCGTGTTGCGCCTCCTTTAGCGGCGAGAACTGCCTGAATACGTGCTGGCATGGGTTCAGCAAGGTGTTGAAACCGTTGCGGAGGAATACCAGCCCAGGCTGACATCACAGCGTCCCGTAATTGGTGCAGGTTGGACGGTAGTGTGGGAAGGCGCGGATGGTTCTCTCCACTTCATCCCATAAATGCTCGATCGGGTTGAGATCGGGCGACCGAGCTGGCCACTGAAGACCAAGACCATTCGAGCACGGTGACAGGGAGCATTATCCTGCTGAAATTTTCCGTCACCACCAGGGAACACAGCCATCATGAACGGATGCACCTGATCGGCAACAATGTTTAGGTAGTGTATCCGCATTCAGGGATGTGTCTACGGATATCAGAGGACCCAGTGTGTCCCAAGAGAAGACACCCCAGACAAGCACTCCTCCTCCACTCGGCTCTACGGTTGTCTGCTGACAGGATGGGTCCATGGCCTCGTGCTGTCTGCGCCAGATGCGCAATCTGCCGTCCGCATGATGAAGTAGGAACCGCGATTCGTCGGACCAGGCGACCTTCTTCCACTCATCCAGTGTCCAGTGGCAATGCCTGTGTGCACATAGCAGGCGCGCTTTCTTATTTTGCGGTGACAGCAACGGTACCTGTACTGGCCGCCTGTTGTTAAACCGAGCTCGGTGCAAGGTGCGCCGCACCGTGTGCTCCGAAATGGGTTGGGATGCTCCCTCATTAAACTGCGCTGCAATTTGTTGGGCTGTTCCCATCCTGTTGCTGTGGATGATTCGTGCCAGTCGCCGTTGGCCTCGTTCATACACGGCCCTGTTTCGTCCGGAGTTGTGTTTGTTGAAGGTTGCTTTTTGGCATAATTGCCATTCACGGAATATCATTGACACTGTTGCACGCGAAAACCCGAGGAGGTTCGCGGTTTGCGAAATGCTCAAGTGCGCCCGTCGAGCTCCAACGATCATGCCTCGTTCAAAGTCGGTCAAATCCTTGGATTTACCCATATTCAGCCCACTTCTGCTGCTGACTGCAACTTGTGATCCAATGCATCCCTTTTATACACCGCTTCGGCCTGTTCCATTGTTTGGGTATCACTGGAAGGGCGATCCATTTTCCGTAAGAGGTGTTTCTAACAAATTGGTCGTTCAGTGTATATCTCGCTTTTTTAATTACTGAGAAAGTGAGCGCCAAAAAAAACTTCAAAATCTGCAGCTAAAGGATAAAAACTAAACAACAACAACCAATACGCAAAGGAAAATTCGAAGTTCGTTATTTTCCATCTACAAAGAGTATCATAACCGGAGAGAGGGTTGCCACCTTCGTCAAAAAAATTTCTCCATATAATCTGATTAATAATTTTTCAGAGATATTAACATTTTCATTAGAATTTAATTTTTCTCTTAAATTAAATATATCTTATAGTGTAAATGGACTTTTTTCAAAATCATGATGTCTTTTTACACAGGCTGGCGTACTTTCTAGACCGTCCTGATTCGCCCGCCCTCACCCCCCCCCCCATTCATGGGTAGTGGGGGGGGCAAAGGATTTTGAGTTGTTTCTGAAATCGAAACCTTCAAAATGACTTGCGAGTTCCGCAGTAACGGTTGCAATATCGGAGAATGGCTGTTTGAAACTAGAGTCCAGCGAAAAGAGACCAATACGGGAGTCTCCAGCCCCACACAGTACAACCCTTCTCGTAGAATTCTTTTATGTAGTATATTTTTAACCTCAAAATGAAAAAAAATTAACCACAGCGCGGTTTAAAACAATCTAAAACACTGTTTGGACATCTTTTGAATATCGCATGGTTCCAGTGTTTGTGTTTTTCCGTGGGAATGGGACGTTTTCCCGAGGAAAAAATAGCCTAAATGTTGACTCACACAATAAGTTATAACCACACTAAGTTAAAAGCTATAACCATCACGTACTTCATTTGTATTTGGCTCATTCTCGTAGCATTTCTGGAGTCCTGAGAAAGATTTCTCCTCTTTCTGGAAGGCATAGTTAGAAGCATGATCTGGACAACTCCCTATACTTCCCCAGCAAGTTTGATTTCAGAGCGACATCTGTATTTTTGCATGAAAACTAGCATCTGTCGTCTGCTTAGGGAGAAGAGGAAAAGTTGTCCATAGGCTTATGGTTATTGTTGACATATTGCTAGGAGACCAGGAACAGCTGCAATTTCTTTGAAACTTATAATATATATTTAGATCATGTGTACAGTTATGATTTAATGAAGAAATCTTTTCCATTTTCATTTTGATATCTTTTAATGTAATTTTAAATATAATTTTTAAAGCAAAACTTTATACGTATTTAATTAAATTGTTAAAAGAATCGTATGTAATTTTAATAAAAATTACATTTTAATTCCAAAACTTAATATTTCAATAAACTAATTCAATAAAATAATAAAAAATACTTTAATACAAAAAAATTCAAAAGAACTCAATGAAATACGTAATATTTTTGCAGTTTTATACAGTTATTAATTTCATTCTGCTAATGAAGGATACTGAAGCGGTATAAGCAGTTTGTCAACAAGATCACGTTTATTGTAGCTACAATTCATTTTAGCCTCTGTATCACATTGTTTACAAAAGCTGTATTTAAATACGGATTTTTAACAATAAAGGCATTTATTGTTACCTTTCCAATAATGAAATTAATGACAAAAATTTTTACGTTAATAAATTTTATTGAAGTTTTTCCCGACCATTTGTTTATTATCTCGACCAATTGAAACACCCGACGAATTTGTCTCCGACAAATTGACCGCCCGACTAACTGACACCTCAACGAATTGACGTTCGACTAATTGACCTCCGACGAACTAACTACCCGACCAACTGACACAGTCGACGAAATGACGTTCGACGAATTGACTCCGACGAATTGACGCTCGACGAATTGACCCTCGACGAATTGACACGTAACCATTAGACTGGATACCACCAGTGGTAGGAACCCTGTTTTTGACGTAGAACTACGTCTATCAGGGGTACAGCCGAGGAAAATTCAGACGCGATTTTTCGTTCAAAAAGTGATGTACATATCTCAGTCTATATCTTTCTATCACTATATCCCACAACTATGGTCATTATCTCATTGGAAAGAGGAAGGTGGAGTCTTGAATAATAAGCAAAAATTTCACCAAATGAGCCACTGGGTCAAAAGTTACAGCAAGTTAAAGTTAAGTGAATTATATGCTCGCCATCGTAATAACGGAGTGGCGCTGCTGCAGCATATACGTGTGCGGCGTGTATTGGAACTAATTGGAGCTAACCATGGCCTACGAGAAAAGGCCTGTGCATTTAATATAAAGAAGGCCTGTGCATTAGGTATAAAAACATGGAAACACGAGCGTTTTAAGATAATATCATGGCGAAATCACTACATCATCATTTACATAAAATCAGCGACGGTGGACGTTGTCACAACAAAGAAAAAATCTAACAATGGGTTATTTTCCGATTATACAAACGGGTGGGTTCGCTTCTAGTTTTCTATTAAAAATATGTTGTAAAATAATAAAATATATATTATTTTAAGCAGATTATTTATTTTAAGAAATGAACTTTGAAGTGTTGTTAATTTCTTAAAACAAAACAATAAATCAGACTAAAATAATATATGTTTTCAAGCATGTTAGTCTTAGTTGTTTGTAAAAATATAAATATATGGGTCTTTAAAACAACAGTGAATTTACGACATAGAGTCGACGCGTGTCAGCCGTGGCTTTCTTCAAGATTGTGTGTATAATGATTAAAGAAGCTTAGAAGAACACTTGAGGGGGAGAGAGGATTGGGGTAGGCGGGTAAAACAACAACAGGGGGGGGGGGTCTAGGAGAATGCTGCATTCGTAATTTAAAACCCAATGGGAATAGGAGAGTTCTGGCCCAATTACTTGTGCAAACGGAAAACAATACAAGACTGTATCTAGAATAACTCAATGGTAGATTATCAATACGGCAGGCATGCCTCATTTCATTTCAATTGTTACTTTTCATATCACAGACCCATTCTTCACAAAATTGTAATGAAATTGAATATAGTAACTTTTTTTTTTTAATTTTGTTCTTTTTTTCGCAAAAAATACACACTAACGGTAACCGATAATAACATACAGAAGTAGTTCTACGCCTTAAAAAACCGCGGCTTTGGCAGTCACCAGAGCCTCCGTCAATTTTTTTTTGCGTAATTCAACGACCACCTTAATTTACAGATCATGGTTAGAAGGCATATCTCTTTTCTGGCGACATCTATTGGCAAGTTTAAAGTTTAACAACTGCTACGCGAATTTAAAATCTCGCGGGACATCTGTTGGCAGGTTTAACTACCATTCAATCGCACTGTTTTGGAATTTTCCCGTGGGAATGAGATATTTTCAGGCAGAAAAAAGTACCCGAGTTGAAGACCCAGACTGTAAGCTATAACCATACTAAGTTTCATTAAAATACGTCCAGTAGTTTTTGCGTGATGCGCGAACAACCACGGACACGTTACAGTTTTATGTATAGATAGAAGATAGATAGAATAGGTATTTATAGATAAGAGGAATCCGGAGAATAAAAACTTGCTCACCCGCACCGCATCTCGTCAGCACTTCAGCCTCTATCACGTTTGGTTGCAGAGCAAGTACTCTCAGGCGGGTGCCGTTACATAACTTGGGTGGGCTCAAGTTCTTCAAAGGCATTATAGACACACCCACTTTTAAAATTATTTTGAGATGGAAGCCCACGTGCAGACAAAGAATTCAAAAATTCGATTGGGTTGCTTGCAGCCTCGTCTTGCTCCATTACTCAGTTGATGGAAGTGTATTCAACACTTTCGCCCGCTACGCGTGCCAATATAATGTCACTGATTGCTGCAGCTTGGTCGTTCCGCGGTGTCAGAATAGCTCGTTCACAAAGCCAAGAATTTTCACGTATTGTTGCTAACTTTGGCTCTATGTCGCCGTAAACTGATGAAATGTCACATGCTCCACCTGTGGCCGCGAAAAACTTTCACCAGTCTTTTCTCACCATTCGCCAGTCCTCCAATTATCGGAATATAAAACACTCGCGCCTTCACCGGTGGTATGGCCGGAATCTCCCTCTACGTTTGTTGTTCCCTCCCTAGCAGACGCTATGGAGATTGCGCACGTTTTGCCCCCCCCCCCCAAGTAACCAGCGTCCCTAGTTCGACATAAGCTCAGGTGAAAACATCACCACCCTAGGTAATCATAAGGTAGATGAACAAGTTAGAAATTGTCTCAAGGTATTTCTCACATCGTTGCTGGAAACGACCGGGAAAAGAGGCGAGAAAAGAAATAACCCGGTAAATATCGGAGATGCCTTTAATTGATGGAGTCACGGCTCCCATACCCCCCTTCCTGGCTGCAAGATATTGTGAGTTGGTGGCATAACGTTTTGTCCCCTGTTGTTGTAAATGTTTCGTCTCAGTAACAAAGATTTGAGTGTCCTCCATTGGAATATCAGGGGCCTAGCCTCTAATTGGGAGGACGCTATCCTTCTTCACAGTAAATCTCAAATTATGACTTTTTGTGAGACTTTCTTAAACTGTGATTCTACTGTGAATTTTTCCAAATTTCTCTCATATGTTAACAGTAGAGAAAAATACGGAGGTGGCAGGGAAAACGAAACGAGCGGTCCGAAAGCAACGCTTTCACTGCCATACTCATCCAGGAAGTAACCAGGGGAAGTACATTGAACTAGGCAAGAAGCCAGATGAAACCTAGTTAAGTCATCCAGAGGATAAGATGGAGTCCTTTCCTATAAGGACGATAGAGTTGATTGTTGATTGACAAGAGGCACGAGGAGCTATGAGATCCAGTATTCGGGAAAGATGGCCTTTTGGATGTCATCGAAATTGATGTCCAGAAAGTGTCGAGGCCTGTGGTGCTTGAGGAAAGTTCTAAAGGTGAGTGGATGCTCCAGAATATCTTGGGCTGGTAAAATTTCTCTTTCATTATAACGAATAAAGTCTTCCATCTGGGGTGTATCAGTTTTGTGTCTTTATGCCATGAGGAAACAATGTCTCGGTGAATACTCTTAGGAACTACGATTCTGAGTTGGTCTTTCTTTTCATTACACTGTTGTCTATTTTCCACAGCCGGCCAGGTGGCCAAGAGGGCTAGGGCGTAGGCTTTCTAGTTCTCAAGCCCGCCTGATCGTGGGTTCGAATCTTGCCGTGGGCATGGATGTTTGTGTTTGTCCCGGGCTGCGTACAGATATAACTTCTGTAAAAGGCGCAGAATGACCATAGTAGTCGACGCCAAAAATTCTAATAAACCAACCAAACCATTTTCTACAGGTCTGATATATTTTTCTCCAGCCAGACGATTTTCGTCCTACACAAAGAGTCTTGAAGGTGGAGGTTAGTCGTTTTTTACATGAGTTTTGCAGTTGATACGATGTAAAACAATCATATTTATTTCAAACCAGGTGTTTGTTGTGTCGTTTCCTTTATGTTGTCTTTTAAAAACTTAGTGGTCTAACATTATTAACTAAACACAGAGAGTTCAAGAAGTGATACGGAAACAAGAAATATTTATTGCCAAACGCGTTTTGAATATCTTCATCATCGGAGACTATCGAAAACTGAAGCTGACAATCGACAATCGAACAGTGAAGTATACATTTGTTCAGGTGGGACGTAAGCTGTGCTTACACGATTCTCACCCTTTCGGAATAAATTCCATATGAAATACACTGAAATAGGCAAGAAGCCTGACTAACCCAAAGAGGTCTTTCACATTATGAAAAAGCAAAAAAATAAGAAAAAACAGAGGAGAAAGCAAACACCTTATATTCTGTGGATAATTACTTAAGGTACTTACGAGAGAGAGAGATACTCAATCGCTTTCCACATTTCGATCTTTTATTATTCATGGATGCGCATTTGTTATACGCGATCTTCTTCAGCATGCATGTATAAAAATGTAACAAAATTCTCACTACATTGCAGTTGTGAACTATGGGGGAAGGGGAAGGAGGGGGTTACAAAGCGAGGGGACCAATAGCAGTTTAAAACAACATTACGTCAGCCAATCAGAAGTTACACTCAAATCATTTGCTATAAGTTCACGGTTATAACAGGTTGAACGAAAACAAGAAATAAATACAAATGTGGCACTAAAAATGGCATAATCCAAAATTTAGAAACACAGGGGTGGGGTGGGGGGAAGAGGTTTGCCATATGTGGCACAGAGAAGGGTAGGGAAGGGGAGATGTAAACAGAGCGAGGGTGGCAGGAGAGCATCAGAGGGACTAGGATTCCTGAAGGAAGGTGGAAGGGGGCGGGAGTAAAACCAAAAATCACAATAATAGGATTCAAAAATGAAAATAAAATGAATACATAAAACGGAAAAAATATATAAAAAATGAATAAATAAAGAACTAAAATAAATAATAAGTAAGTAAAAAATAAATGAAAGCTTAAAAGCTAAAACTAATATGAAGACTAGTATTAACCAATCCAGGTAACCACGTGATATAATGCAAGATTCAGTAAAGGTCACTGCATGATGTAAATATGATCAAAAATTATCAGAAGATTTGGGGTTAAACATCAACTGTTCTATTCTTTTATATACGTATAAATGGATAATATAAACGAGATGATATTGACTTTAAACTGTTTTTTTTATATAAAGGAGACTAGGATGTCAAAATGTGTTTTCATGAAAGTACAAAGTTTTTGGCGATTTGTTAGGTCTGTTGGGCCTCTGTCAGCATTCATTAACTCATTAGGTAGCCTTTTTGCAATCTCATGGAACTCTCGAAAATTCAAGAGTCTACGGCCATTCACTTTATGTAAGATTTTGAAGTCATCCATTTTAGCGTTGTGGCCTGTGTTTAAAGACAACATCATCTCGTTTATATTATCCATTTATACGTATATAAAAGAATAAAACAGTTGATGTTTAACCCCAAATCTTCTGATAATTTTTGATCATATTTACATCATGTAGTGACCTTTACTGAATCTTGCATTATATCACGTGGTTACCTGGATTGGTTAATACTAGTCTTAATATTAGTTTTAGCTTTTAAGCTTTCATTTCTTTTTTATTTACTTATTTATTTATTTTAGTTTTTTATTTATTCATTTTATATGTATTTTTCCGTTTTATGTATTCATTTTATTTTGATTTTTGAATCCTATAAATGTGATTTTTGGTTTTACTCCCGCCCCCTTCCACCTTCCTTCAGGAATCCTTTACTCCCTCTGATGCTCTCCTGCCACCCTCGCTCTGTTTACATCTCCCCTTCCCTACCCTTCTCTGTGCCACATATGGCAAACCTCTTTCCCCCCACCCCACCCCACCCCTGTGTTTCTAAATTTTGGATTATGTTATTTTTAGTGCCACATTTGTAACTCACTGTATAATATTTTTTTAAAACAAGTTAAAATGCTTTTATTTTATTTATTGTTTATTTATTGTTTTCGTTCAACCTGCTATAACCGTGAACTGATAGCAAATGATTTGAGTGTAACTTCTGATTGGCTGACATAATGTTGTTTTAAACTGCTATTAGTCCCCTCGCTTTGTAACCCCCCTCCTTCCCCTTCCCTCATAGTTCACAACTGCAATGTAGTGGGAATTTTGTTACATTTGTATACACGCATGCTGAAGAAGATCGCATGGCGATCGAAATGCGCATCCATGAATAATAAAAGATCAAATGTGGAAAGTGTTTGAGTATCTCTCTCTCTCTCGTAAGTACAGTTCATTCCAAAAGCGTTTTCACTTAGGTGAACGATGTTCGGCTACCTTGCATTACAATAAATCAGTGAGATTAAAAGCTCCAGGCAAGAAGTCGAGTTCGAATCATGTCGGACGATGCCATTTATTGTTTCTTAGCAACAGGGATAGGTAGGCATAATGAGTGACGTCGAACTGTTTTAATTGAAATCTGATTTTGAGCCTTTATTAGGAAAGTTTTTCTTTATTGTTAATATATCAATGTATATTATTATTATTTTAGCAGATAAAGTGAAAACTACACGAGGAAGTAAGCGATAAGTTGACAAAGCACGCTCAACAATATCATGGCCTATACACGAATTAAACCATTAGATGTTTTTCATGAAATAATCAGTAATAGAAAATAAACTTTAAGTTTGCTGCACATTTAATAAAATTATAATATTTATTTATTTATTTATTTATTTATTTGATTAGAAAAATACAGTTCCATTAATGCACAACGAGGCCAGTATGGTGATAAGTTAGGCCAAGTGGGCATGGTTCTGTTTAATATAAAGAAACAAAAATTGGTTATTAAATAGATTAGATAATCAAATTGTTACAATAAACGAAAACAGACCAAATCAAACCGAACAAAACCAGCAGAGAGACCTAAAATCGGATACAAAAACAGTAATATATTAATTTAAAACTAACACTTGATGACAATGATGGCAAGCACACGAGAGATCAAAAAAAGGGCTCCAATAGAATAATAATAAAAAATAATAATAATGTAGCAACAGCAGGGATACAATCCGCCGGATAAACCGGAAGATGAAGCCCTATGTTGCCCCCCAACAGGCCGAAGCCCAAAACGGGGTTAATGATACATATAAAATAGACTAATAAAGAAAAGAAGATAATAGGAATGATTAGAATAATGATAATAATGATAAATAAAAAATAAAAACAAAGCCAAACGCCAGACCGAGTCAGACAAGCAATTAATAATAATAATAATTTAATATTAACTATAACAACAACTGGGGAAAAGACCGACCAGCAAAACAGCTAGAAGGAAAAACCCAGTGCTGCCCCCCCTACAGGCCGAAGCCCAAAAACGAGGTAATGATTACCAATAAACAGAGAAATCTAACAACATATAAAATTATATTAAACCCAAGAACAAAAACACAGAGACAACAACAAAAATTAACAATACCCAAAACTAATCTAATAACAAGAAATTAAGCCTCCCGAGGAAGGTATAGGAAAGTAGCGGAAGCCCTGAGTTCATCTATTTTTTTTATTCCTTCATCTGCACTTTTTAACCCCCCATTTTTTAAAACAAAAATTGATTTTCTCGAACCTTGTATTTAGAAAATATAAAAGAACCCTATCTTCTTTCCTTTCTCATCATTTTCGATCGAATGATATATCACACCCTATATGTTGCCATAAATTTCTAAAGACCAAGTGATTGCCACCCCCACAACTCCGACCCTATTGAAACAATTTTGCCCAAACTATACAGTAATGTTGATCTTGCTTGGAGGAATCTGCATACCGAATTTCACTCCTTTATATGCATAAATACGCGTAGACCTTTTGGTCCCCTCTAATTTCCGCCCCCGAAACTCCGACCCCAGGGGGCCAATCAAAACCAAATTAAATAGTGAAGGTGCCCAAGCTCATAATAAGCTACATTCTGAATTTCAACCTTCTATCTCAAAAAATGCGGAAATTATGAAGGGGACGGACAGACAGACAGACGGACATTGTGAAAACAATAAGTAGCTCCATTCTTCCGCTACTTAATAAACATTCAAGAAAAAACATAGAAAGCGAAGTCCGCTATTGCCCAAAGAGGGCACTGCGTTCGTCATTAAAAATATCCGACTGAGGGAAATTGCTTTGGTCCGTCTAGCACCCAGAAAAACCAAGGGCCGATGAGACCTACTAGAAGAAGGGATCCGTAACCCAATTAGGGCAAGGGTTTGAGGCACTGACAGTCTACCACCCATGATCCTTAGCAAAATATTTAAAAAAACTTTACTAAGAATGGACTGCAAATGAAATGAGGGAGCCAGGGAGGGAGAGTCGGTTGTTTGTTTCAGGTGAGAAAGAAAGCGCTGATAGCTGTATAATTTCGCTTGCAATAGCTCAAACTGCTGAGTGTTACCGGAAAACCAAATCCAGGAGGCTTTTAGAATTTTCGGTATAATAATTAATTTATACAAATTGAAAAACGTCTTTTGTCTTTTAAAAAAGTTCGCCAGACGTTTAATAATGCCAATGCGCTTACTGGTTTCTAGCAACAAAAAATCCAGATGGTCGGTGAAAGTAAAGCTCGAATTAAAGATAACATCCAGATCTCTAATAGAGATGCGCCGTTGGAGTTTGTAAGTCATCAGGGTGTAGTCAAACAAATAATTAATGACTTTCCTAGAATAAGTAACGCAAAAAGATTTCGAAGCGTTAAGAGAGAGTCCATTCTTCCCGGCCCAGCTAACCACCTTATCCAACGCTACAGACAGACAGTTACAATCGTCCCAGTTACGAATCACAGAATACAGCTTAATATCATCGGCATACAGCAGAAATTTGACCTGCGAGTTAGCAAAAACTAAAGTCAGGTCAGCAATAAAGATGTTAAATAATACCGGGCCCAGCGGGGATCCTTGAGGAACCCCACTACGCATTTTGCCAATTGCGTACCCACCCGTCGGTTCATTAATAATAAAACTGCGCTCACAAAGAAATGAAGCAAACCAATTTCTCAAGTTGTCCGTAAGACCAACCAAATCTAGTCTGTTTAAAAGAAGCCTGACGTTAACACTATCAAAGGCTTTACTAAAGTCTAGGTATAAAACATCAACCTGCTGTCTATGATCGATGCGAGGGGCTAAGTAGTATAGCAAACTAGCTAAATTAGTAGAAGTTGATCTATACTTCCTAAACGCATGTTGTTCTTCAGGTAAATTATGGCCAATAAAGGAAGAGAGATGGTAAGCAACATAAGATTCTAAAATTTTCGCCGGAAACGGAAGGATGGTGATGGGCCTAAAGTCGTTTGGTGAACTAGGCCGCGCTGATTTCGGAATGGGAACGATATTGACTGTTTTCCAGTCCAGAGGGTAAATACCGGTTGACAAAGAAGCGTTAAATAAAATACTTAAAGGTTGTAAGATTACAGGTACCCATTTGCCGATTGACCATAGCTGGTGTTCCAGCAGTTGGTGACAGCCTCTGGTTCGTTTATCCCCAGCAGCTCTTCCATCATGAAACCCCCCGTGCTTCGGAGGGCACGTTAAGCCGTCGGTCCCGACTGCTACTGTCATCTCGTAGCAGTCGTTATTAATGGGATGGCGCAAAACTCCCTCGTAGGAGTAGGTGCGGTAGATTATCGCGAGCGGTAGATTATCTTAAACTCCCTCTGTACCAGATAAGATAAGATAAGATTACAGGTAAACAACCACTAAATACATAATCCGGAATGCCATTCCGATGAACAATTCTAGAAGATGCGATTCGCTTGGCTAAAATGCGAATATCGGATGTAGAAATAGCCGGAATATTATATTTTCCCAGAAGCTGGCTCCAGTAATTTGAAACTTGCTGATCGGGTAATGGCAGCAAGCAATCGTTTCCCATTGTCTTCTCAAAGTGAGACACCATTTCATTTGCCGAAAAACTATTAGATCAGGAGTGAGCCGACTTCTTCTTACCAAGCAGGTCCCTCGTTTGAGAGTTAAGGTCTCTTTCAATCCGGTCATAATAATCAGCAAAACTGGCCGAATAGGCGGCTTTAAAGTTTTTCCGAGCCGCCTGAAACGCGGCATAGGCATCAATGGAATTGGATTGCTTAAATCGTTTATGAAAAAATTGCTTAAGATTGCAAAGTTGTATCGTTTCTTTGGAAATCCAGTTCGGGAATCTGGGTTTCTGAGGAACTGACTTGCGAGGCCTAACTAACGGAACATTGCTTTGAATCGCAGCAACTAAACGCTCCACTATCGCGTTCCAAATCGACTCAACGGACTGAAGATCCTCCAGAAACGACCAATCAGTTGAAGCAATATCCTAGAATAAATTTAAAAAGTTCGCTTTCTTGAAATCTCTCCTGAACTTAGAAAATTGCGAAGAAGGCACACACGATGAACAGTGAAAACTGCTGACCACGCACAAAGGTTTTTATGAAACTTGTCTTCAGTTTTTATAGCCGACTGGATCCGTTTGACAAGTATTTGTTCGGAGGCGAAAATCCTGTCGAGTACATCGCTAAATGAGTTCCTAATAATATTAAAGTTCTTTACGCCAAGCTCAGCCGCCCAGTTTTCAACAAGTCTGCGCCTGGTTGCATTGATGTTGTTAATATTACGAGCAGATCTATGGTCCGTAAAATTATAATCACCAGTAAAGATGCTCGCACCCCTCAAGGTTGCAGAATAATCAGCCAATTCTTCAAGGAAAAGTTGGTAATGAATATTAGAGACAGAAGGTGGAATATAAATAGACCACAGATTTAACCTGTTACGATGACCAAATTTCATATCTTGCTTCCCCTTCAAGAACAGCTTAACGCCGACAACGTCTATTTGAGTTAAGGTGGAGCTAAAAGCTATCCTCTCAGACACAATATGGTTGGGAACGGCGATCAGGACACCCCCCGCCTCTTTCAAGGGAAGACCGATCGGCCCTATGGACAGTGAAAGAGTCACTGAAAAGCATTGTATCCGTTACTAGTCACAAAGCCTGTCCCTGCCAGGCAAAAAATATGTTTTAAAAAGTTTATACATTACATTACATATACAAGGTGATTATAATTAAAGTCCCTTTGTAAAAATGCTATAAACAAACAACCATGAGTCCGAATGACTTCAAATTTGGACTGAGCATTCTT
>JAHWFO010028238.1:197899-236749 GCA_023313115.1 Rhysida immarginata | reverse complement strand
TTTTATAGCATTTTTACAAAGGGACTTTAATTATAATCACCTTGTATTTAAAATTAATAAAATTAAAAATAGTTCTCAATGGTTTAATACAATTTATTTTGTCTAATAAAGCTAAAAATATGTACAAAAAGAAAACACTTAAACATAGTTATGGACATTATTTTCACTATAATTCATAATACTTCTTTAAAAACAATATTTTTTGAAAAAACTGAATTGGAACCCTTTTATAGCATAAACCACTGACCATATAAACACGATAGAACGTCAAAATAACCTAACTCTGCTGTCGAAAAAACGTATCTCTTTCACAGTAATACTACTTTTTTCTTACACATACAGGTTTTCTAAGCCTGTTCATGTGAGAAAATGGGGAAAAACAGCTGATTTTTTCCCTTATGTCCTACTCTATGGCTGAAACATCATTTATTTAAAATAATATTTAACAAAATTATAACTGACGAAATATCCAGGATTTTAAATTGGAGGCATGGACCTTAAGTCACCCCAAAAAGCAACATAATGTCATTTTTAAAAGTCCATGGACATTGCGACACTTTTAAATATGAAATATTACGAAGTATCCTACGACGTTTTTTGTCATAATTGACCCTAAAAATGTATCAAATCGACCTAAATTTTAGTGCTGATTGAACAAAATTCCAAAGCCACGCCCACCGCCCACAAACCGAAAATCAAAAATCTGGCTCCGTCCTGCACCAACGGAGCAAAAATACTTTAACTATGTCAAATTTCAGCTTTGTGCGATATCAGACGGCTTCAGAAAGCTCTGGAAAGAGAATTGGACATACATACATCCGGACATACAACGAAATTATATATATAGATTGTAGAGTTGAGCCACGTTTCTGTGAATGAATAAATGAAGTCTCGGTTCAACGAAGTAAATTTATGGACCTGCGTAATCTCTGTCCTGAGGCCGCGGACGTTTTGATACATGATTCTAACTTTCATTATTATCAGTGGGCGAGAGAACGGCTTCCTCCACACCGTAAATCTGGCTTTGATGAATCCGCCCAAAAAATTATGATACAAACGTCCCCGTAGGCCAAATGTCCGGATTGAAAACTAAATGAAAACTAATCGCGAGATGAAAAACTTGTCTATTGATTTGCGGGAAGTAGTTTTATTACATACTTTAAGCGAAGAATCCTTTGGGTTACCGAAAATAAATATTTTTTTCTTTTTAAATTCAGTATTAGCGAGAGAGATATGAGAGAGCTCACCTTGAAATATTGGGAAGAGTGCGCCCAAATCCTCCTCAGCCAGTGCTTGAGGTCCCCAGGGCATAACATCGTATAGCTCACTGGAGAATCGTCTTGTCGTCATGGGAATGTTGGATAGGGCATGGAACAGTTCTCTTGGCACCCGAGACGCATACACCAGGGCGAAGTATCCACTCGCGGCTAAAGGGGAGCTCGAAGATAAGTCCGTCGCAGCTAGCAGGCTGGCACTCGTTTTGTGTTGCTGCACTTGGCTAGGTTGCGTGTTAATGAAGGAAACGCCACGTTGGCGGTCTGGAAGCCGCCCCCTCATCGTAGTGGAGTCTTCGCTGACAGCGAAAAACTTTGGCGTGGTGTCGGCATTGTAGCACGATGCCTCGTCGTTATTTTCCGTTCAAAGCGATTCGTAGCACTCGACTTCTATGGGAGATAGCAAAACATTAACGCAGCAATCAGTGCGCTCGGCCGCCTTTAGCTGACTTCTTTCACCGGTGCTTGGCTGCGAAGATAAAGCCGTTACCGCTGAGCCTTTCACTCCTCTGCTCATGAAAGTTCGCGCCTGGACATCAGTCCTTCGCTTTGGAAAACACTCAATATCTCCCAATACGGAGCCAGACACCTGTCCATCCAAATGCCCGCTCTCTTCTCTTCTTTCTATCTCGTTACTCGAAACTCCCGCCGCTTTCGATCTTCCGACGCCAGCGCCATAACATTTTCTCTTTCACCTACGGCGCTTCCGATTTCGCGCTTTAGAAGCGGCTTGGCTTTCGATATGCGGCCGCTCTGCCTCAATAGCTGGCGCTGCCATAGGCTGGCCATTATTGAGTTTCGGTTTTGAGTCTGCCGATGCGTTTAAGCTGGTGCTCGTCACGAAATTTCGTGACAGCACATAGATGCAGGCGCCATAGGCCTTGAGGACGCATCAGAGAAGGCATGAAGCTGTATACTTTTCGGCTCATTGCATATGATACGTCTGGGAAAGGCAACTTCGTTTAGGGCAGGAAAATCATCTTTCAGGTTCAACCATTGAGTGGACAAGGAGCGAGGAATATTACCATCCCATAAAAGTTTCTCTAACCAAAGCGCTTGCAACATCATCTTGACCATAATAGTGCAAGGGCTTAGCAAGCCAATAGGGTCAAACATCTGAGATATGTCGGACAGGATAGCACGCTTAGTTATCCTTTTTGGAGAGGTAAGAGAAATAGAGAATGTCAACTTATCATCGAGTGGCGACCAATGCAGTCCAAGAGGCTTTGTGCTATCATGTGAGCCAATATCAACTAGGATAGGGTGAATGTCGGAGTCCATGAAGTCTGAAAGAATTAGAGGCTCGTTCGAGATCCATTTTCGTAAGTTGAAGCAACCAGTTTGCAAGGTAGCAGATAGGTTTTTGCACAGTACCTTTGCTGTGGAGACGTCGTTCGCTCCACTCAACAAATCGTCAACGTAGAAGTCTTCTTTTATGATTTGAGAGACCCCAGGAAGGAAATGTGCGCATTCAACACCCAATTCGAATAAACATCGAATTGCTAAGAAGCTAACAGAAGCAGTACCATAAGTAACAGTGTTCATATTATAGGTTTTGATGGAGTCATTTGGATCAGGTCTCCATAAAATGCGCTGCAAGGGTCTTTGAGACTCATCAATCAAAACTTGGCGATACATTTTTTCCATATCAGCAGCGAAGGCGTAGACTTGTTTGCGAAATCGAATTAGAATACTGAACAGATCTTGTTGAATGGTAGGGCTGACCAGTTGTAAGGAGTTAAACGATTCACCTGATGTGGTAGGAGTAGATCCATTAAAAACAACACGAAGCTTTGTGGTTAGGCTATCTTCTTTGAGAATGCCATGATGGGGTAAAAAGCAGGAAATCTCAGAAGGTGCAGGGTCGCAAATGGACAACTGTGTATAACGCTGATGCAAGACAGTGCTGGAAGCAAATTTTCTTTCGAAATTTAGAAGAGATTTTTCAGCTATTTCGTATGAGTCACCTAATACTTATGGAGCTTTATTAAGAGGAATACTGACAATAAATCGACCACTAAAATCATGCTTGGTATGGCTCTTGAAGTGAGATTCACACTCGTCTTCTTCCAAGGTGAGGAGCTTAAGGGTAACAAGTTCTTCCATTTCTCAGAAATTCTCCAATTGCTCTTTAATGCAAATAAAACTACGACTAAAGTTACAACGAATGTCTTGGGGGGTAGTGTGAGGAAATGAACCAGCTACAATCCATCCAAAATGAGAAGCTTGCAGATTAGGCATTCTGGGTCCAAGTGGAATGCGCCTAGTGAGAACAACTTGCCAGTATGATTTACTCCAAGGAGAATGTCTATTTCTCCAGGGACATTGAAGTGAGGATCAGTCATCTTCAGGCCATGGGGAATGTTTATGCTGGCAAGATCAATTGGTGTATTGGCCAAATGGCCAGTAATCTGAGGAATGACTCGACAATGCAAAAGAATTTCACAACGACAATGGTCACTGGTAGTAGAATTGGTGATGCCCTGGACTTGGATGTTGACTGGAGTTTGAGGCAGCTTGAGCTTCTTAAATAGTGTGAAGTCCCAGTTTATAGTGATGCTTATTCAAATGAGAATAACATTTTGAATATTAAATTATTCGTATTTCTGCTTACTACCAGCATTTAATTGTTTATTTGAGCATTATTGAACTAGAGACGAGTTACAGAGGAGAATTTGTCCCTCTTTTATTAAATTTCTAGAATTGGATAGATAATTTTGTAGTAAGTTAGAATCTCTTTTTTGTCTGTGGAAATGTCTCACTCTCTTCCCAAGTTTGTTTATCACTTGCGTGTGGAATGCTTTTAGCGTCTATCCCTTTTTTTCTGAATAAGATGACGGGACCTGTGGGATAAGCCATTGGGGATTGACCCTTCTATTTGAGGCAGCTAGAAGCCTTTTGTAAATTATGACTGGCGAAAGGATGCAAGCCAGCTTGGAAAGGAGAACGAATCGCGGGGGTGAGATGAAAGACGCCCTGGGAGGAAAGTTTACCCCAACGGCTATTAAGAGCAGCAGAAAGCTGACTAATGACTCTACCATGCAACACCCGCACATCTGGAGGTTGCAGGTGGGTGTTAAGACAAGTTGACGCCATTCAAGATCCCAGAAACAAGCTTATAGCTTTAATTTTGACCCTTCCTTTGAACCCCAAAATTCCAGATCTCTGACGACATAATCAATTGCTGATTGGTCGTTTCCAAACCCCTTCTCGAACGAGGGAACTTGTAATTCTGAGAGAATGGGTGTTCTCTTAAATCTTGCATCGTTCAGAGCACGAGCGGCCTTTTCCAATTCCTGCCCTCTCATGTGCGGGCGTACCGAAGCGTAAGTGACGGGGTTGGATCTTTGTAATCCGACCGATAGCAACCCTTTTGCTGTCCATGTCCGGCTCACGGGCGTCCGTCATGAAGGGAACCTCAAAATTCCTTTAGTTAAAATTATTATTTATTTTATTCCAATCATGATGCAAAAGTTTAACTTTTATTTTGCTCGATAAACGAGGCTTTTTAACGAAAGTTAACATAGTTGCGACCCAACTTAAATAATGACAGTTTTCCCGTAAAATTCAGTTAGTATTGTCCCAAAGATGACGCGATCACGTTCGAAGATTCCCATTTGAGCCACAAACATCGGCAGAAGATCAACGAGCCCAAATCCAAAGAAGCAAGACCATTTAATTCGTCAAGAGAGTATGTATGATCTATAATTTCCCTTTGGCCATGAAAAGCGTTTTCTTTTTATAAAATCTCATTAGTTAATTATTCTATGGTTCAGAATTCATCTTTACTGTAACCTAATCAAGTTAGCGAATTTAGTGTTCCAAACTCGTATTTTAGTCTTCAATTATTTTCATTCTATCTTTTATTTATGAATAAATGTCAATGTTATTGTTAATCAAAAAACTTGAGTCCCTCATTCTATTCTCGCCCTTCTTGGCACGAACTTGTGTGGAAGAATTACTATGTAAGATTCGGTATTGGGTTTAAATATTAATTGGTAATTAGTTAATTAACATTTTTTCCGATAGTAATCGGATGGCGCAGTCGAATTCTAATTATTTGGTTATGATAATGAAGGTAAAGTAAACCGGACCCTTACAATAGAGAGGAAGTTACAAACGATGAAGTGCTACCACAATCAAGTAGGGCTCTTGCTTGATGAATTTGATCTTGATGATCAACAACGTTCACAACAGCAGTGGAGAGAATAGCACATTGTTCAGAAGAAGACAACGCCGAGAGGGTGACTGTATCGTTTTCAGCTTGTGAGTTCTCGGGGGTGGTTATGGGATCAAGATGTAGAAGAGTATGATGTCTAGCTTTGCACTTATTGCAGCTGTGCTTAGAGCTACAAACGTTCTTTGACAGGCATAGATTTGAAAATGAAACAAGAGTACAAATTATGATCTTTATTGCAAACTGAACAAGAGGACGACGTCGAGATGAAACTTCTTGACGTGGCAGATCACTCATTTGTGGGTTTAGCATGTCTTGCTCTAGAGTTTCCAACAAAGAGGCCTTGTTTTCTAGAAATTTAATGAGATTATCGAATGCAGTTAGATCAGAAGTAGCAGTCTTGTTTTTAGATTCTTTTACAGTGGAGTTATCTAATTTGGAGTTGATGAGATAGACAAGGAATGCATCTCTCTGATGCTATTTATTGATCAAAGAATCCAGAGATAGAAGATTTTTCTTGGCTGAGTCAATTAAGATGCGTAGTCTAGCAGAGGATTCCTTGGAAATGGGCTCTAGATCGATGATGGCCTTCATAAGGTTATGAATTAGTACTTTTCGATTGTCATAGCGATCATGAAGACTGTCCCAAGCAATAATGTGTCACCAGTGAAGGTGAGATTCTTAACAACCTCTGCATCTTTGCCAGAAAGCGAGGCGCGCAGGTAATGAAATTTTTGTATATGGCTGAGTTCGCTATTTTCATGAATGAGACTCGTAAATAAGTCTTTAAAGTTCAGCCAGTCTTCAAACTTTCCACTAAATTCTGGTAGTTTAATGGTAGGCAACTTAATCAAATTAGATGACGAATGAGAGTGGCGTGAGCTGCCATGCGAACCTACAGAACTGGGGGGGGGGGCAAGGCATGCTTCTATCTAACAAATGTTCAGCAATAGCAATTATGTTAAAGTACTTAGCTTCAATTCTGCTGATTCAGTGTCAATATCGTTTGTTTCATCTGTGTCGATCTCTAGTTGAATCTCATGAAATGAAGCGAGTAATGGTTTTACGTTGAGCAGGCGTTCACGAAGTTGAAAAATGTCTAAGGCAGAAAGATTTGTAGATTCAAGTGCTCGAACATGGGATTCAAAAAGAGTTAGCATAGCTTTGAAGGAAGCGCGTTTTCTTTTAGGATCCATTGTGTTTGATGAAGCCAGCAAGTTGAATCAGGAGGGGTTGCGTAGAGACAAGATGGCGGAGTGGCGGGAAGAGCACTAATGATGGCGGGAAACACGATCAGTGTTGAACAAACGACAGCATGGAGTGGCGAGAAAACGGTCACAAACCACAAGAACAATCAGTATACTGAAGTGGAGGAAAGAAACATCACGATGTATCTTCTCAGTAAAAAACACACATTCAACAGTTCGAAGGACCAGGAGCAATCATCAATTGAGCTCATGAAAACAAAGAGCATTCGAGAGAAATAACTTCGATAGTTGCAAATATCATCCGGCTCGAAGGACCAAAAATGTTTATCTTAATTATGATGACAAACTTAAGGAAGTGTATACTTGCGATTCATGAGCTCATAGATGTTGTATTTGGCGAAAGAAACGACGGCAATACACGAATTGTACGTGAGCAAAAACTTACGGTGTTTATTCGCTGAGTAATAGCAGACAGCAATAATAGGTACTGCAGTAAGAAGAGAAACAAAATAACAAGTAACGCCACCAGTGGAAAAACTGAAAAAGGCAAAATACGAAAATATCCTTAGCAAGTGTTTTAAAATGTTCGTTAATTGTTTATATCCACGTATGATGCTATAGCATGAAAATGTGCTCCCTTTATCCGCTTTGGTGGTAAAATCATTCTTGTTCTTATTGTGATTTATTAATTACATGTAATTAAATTATCGGTAACATCGAAATTTGACCTAGTTCTCCCGGTTAGATTTTTTCAAAAATTTGGTCCCATATATATATGGTTTCGTGTTTAATCATTGCATAACTTACACTGTCATATCACTGAATTATGACCATCCGTTTAGTAATGGGAGTAGCCACCCTTCGCCGCTATACCTGCTGCTAGGCGTTGTGGCACGGACGCAAGAAGTGCGTGGTATATTTCCGATGGTATGGCAGTCCATTTTGCTTGAAGCGCTGTCCACAGAGCTTCGAGAGTCACAGGTGGAGGGTCCAGCTGCCGTACATGGCGATCAAGGTGCACCCACAGATGTTCGATTGGATTGATGTCCGGCGAATTAGCGGGCCAAGGGAGCACTCGAAAGCCAGTAAAGTCAGTAGAGTGTTCCTCGAACTAATCCAGAAGGAGGCATTCCTTGTGGCAGGGTGCACTGTCCTGCTGGAACGCACCATCACATTGGGAGAATATCGTGAACATGTACGGTTGCACCTGGTCCGCTACGATTGATAGATAGCCACAGGCATTCAAATTGCCCTCTAGACGAATCAGTGGACCACTGAACATCCCCCACACACCCACACTAACCCCAACAGCCTGTTTCCAGCCCACAATAGCCTCCTGCAGTCTCTTTTCATGGCGTTTACGACGCACTCGCCATCGCCCGTCAATCTTATGGAGCAAAAACCTTGACTCATCGGAGAAGGCGACCTTGGCCCACTCGTCTGTGGTCCAATGGTGGTGCTCACGTGCAACGTCTAGGCGTCGTTGACGATGATCCCTGGTCAACATGGGTGCAGCAACCATGCATCGACTGTTCAGGCCCATCCATAGCAGGGTACGTTCAACGGTAATGTCGGATTACGTCTGCTGGCACTACTGTTGAATCTGGTGGTCAGTTGATGGACTGTGGCTCTCCTGTCACCTTTTACGAGTCGTCGTAGGCGCGGCTCACCACGTCGGTCGATGGCTCGTGACCCTTTACAGTGATGGCGTTGGGACGCGATTTCTGTCCCTGCTGTCCACTCTTTGTACACCTTCACTACAGCGGCCTCTGAACAGTTCACAAATCGCGCCGTTTCGGAGATGGTGCCACCCTTGCTGAGATTGCCTATTATCATCCCTTTTTGGATGTATGTTAGATTCGGACGTTTACCTATCTTGAGGCTCGTGCACCTGCTGTTTGATGCACCAACTTTAAAGCTTTCTTAGCCTGTTATGCAAATTTTGCAATGTGTAATCATTGTTGGCGCGAACCATGCATTTGTCTTGAAGGTGTGCTGGTCATAATTCATTGATATGACAGTGTATTTATAGACAATAAAATTATTTGCTATCCCTCTGAATATACACTACTGTTTATAAAAATCGCAACACCCTGATGGAATGGTCTAATCCATATGCAATTTGCAATATTTGCATACAATGGGTCAGAGTATAAATGATTAGATTTTCAGAGTAATTGCTTGAAAGAACATCATGCCTCGACGACGACGAAGGGTACCATATCAACAGCTGACAAACTTTGAAAGAGGACGCATAATTGGTCTGCGTGAAGCGGGATGGTCGTATCGTGACATTGCTGCTCGTGTAGGACGCAATGCAACGACAATTATGCGTGCATGGAGGCAGTGGAGCGAAGAGAACAGGGCACACCGAAGACCAGGCTCAGGAAGACCCAGCACGACGACACCGCGAGATGACAGACACCTCTATCGCATGTGTGTAGCAGATCGTACAGCCACTTCCACAGTGTTAGCTCAACAGTAGGGTACTACAGTAGGCAGGACAATGTCTGCTAGCACTGTACGACGCAGTTTGATTTCCAGAGGATTGATGGCACGAGTACCATTGTTGCGGATTCCTTTGACTCAAAACCACCGGCGCCTCAGGTTGCAATGGGCCCATCGACACCAACAGTGGCAAGCTGAATGGCAACAAGTTGTGTTTTCGGATGAGTCAAGGTTTAACTTGCAGCACCATGACGGCAGGATACGAGTCAGAAGACATCGTGGCGAGCGCGACCTTCCAGAATGCATCCTGCAGCGTCATTCAGGAAAAACGCCAGGGGTGATGGTGTGGGGTGCAATCAGTTACCATGGCCGTTCCCGTCTGATCAGAATCCATGGCAATCTAAACAGTGACCGGTACATCAGGGAAGTTGTGCAACCCGAGGTCATCCCCTTCCTGCAGAACCTTCCAGGCGCTGTATTCCAACAGGACAATGCCCGACCGCATGTGGCCAGAAATGTCCTCGCCTTTTTCCAAGCACATCAGACGCCCTTGTTCCCCTGGCCTGCTCGTTCACCAGACATGTGCCCAATCGAACATGTGTGGGACAGGGTTGCTCATCGATTGGCTCGTCAGACTCCTGCAGCAGCAACTGTGGATGAACTGTATACCCGTGTAGACAGAGCACGGCAGGACATTCCCCAGGCCCTTATTCAGAGCTTGTTTGACTCAATGCCACGACGTTTAGAGGCTGTAATTGCATCCCACGGTGGTTTCACCCGATACTAATGTGACAATAAAACGCATTGTATTGACCTGAAAATCTAATGGTTTCTTTTCTGACCCATGATATGCAAATGCTCCAAATTTAATGCAGATTGGGCTATTCCATCAGGGTGTTGCGATTTTTATAAACAGTAGTGTATAAATGTCTAGTAAGTCAGCCTCGCTCCCCTCTGCGTACGATTCTGGATAAAGAAATCTCGGTATTCTTTGAAGATGTCACTAGAATTAGATATCACATATATTGTTTATCGATTGGAGATGCAAATCTTTATATATAAAAATTCAGGCTCAGGGTGCGTCTGTAAATGTTCTAAAAACTTTTGAACCAGTTATCCGATTGAGCTCATATTCGCAACATATATTCGTTAGGTCCAGAGTAAGGTTTACATGTCCCCAAAGTAGGGGGGGAAGGGGTAAAAATCATATATCTTGGTTTATGTTTGTTTGTTTACTCAAGAGATGGCGCCAGAATTTGCTTATCTTTTCCTTGAAATCGAAACTGGAATAACTGGGCAGAAGCAGGACAGCAAAAAACGTCCGTTTTCTTCCGGATGTGTAGTAGTTTTTGCACATTTCAAGGCAGGAAACGCAAGTTTTTTGCTGTCCGGCTTCTGCGCAGTTACTCCAGTTTCGGTTTCAACGGAAAGGTCTATATAAAAATTCAGGGTGTGTCTGTAAATGTTTTTAAAACTTTTGAACCACTTATCCTTTTGAGCTCATACTTGCACCAGATGTTCGTTAGGTTCAGGGTATGGTTTAAATGTGCCGAGTGTCACGTTGGCCCAATGGGGAAAGGGTAGAATTTTGCTGTCTGACATGAGCCTAAGATAAGCGCGGACCAACAATGTATATCATGTCCTACAATGCAGAGCAAAAGTTTCTGCAACAATAGGCCATAAAAAATTACTTTGGCTATGGTCATGGATGAAGAAATACAGGATGGGAAACTCCATTGTTTAAAGCATCATGTTTTTTTCACCTGCACACTCTGGCCATTTGCGTGGGCATTACTCTCTGTCTAGCAGACGACTTTACTTTTCCTTATTGGCCTCGATGGCTCAGTGGTTACGTGATCTCCTCTGATCATCACCTCCTAGATAGAAGGCCTGATAACGGAAACGCCATACGTTGATACATCATTAGTCGACCAAATTTTGAGCTTATTATTGGTAGAAATATGATTAACAATGGTCGACTAATGATGATGTAATAGTGTATGACGTTTCCGTTATCAGGCCTTCTGTCTAGGTGATGTTGCTCTGATTTCCGTAGATGTGGCTTCGATCTCCGCCGAGGATGACGAGGAATTTTTTCAGGGGAAAAATCTCTATATATAAAAATGGATGTATACATGTATATACAGAGTGGGCCAGAAAAAAGGATTCATGAAAATTTTCTAAGTTCAATGGGTATGGTCCAATGGGGATCAGTCATCAGTGAAAGGAAACGTAACATGAGACGTGCCCATTCAAAAATAGAAGATGATGGTTTATTGAAAAAATTTACATTGTTGCAACAAAGAATTGACAATTACAGGTGATTAAGTACTAATGATAGCATTTAGTTCAACGGAACCTCTCACCCCCATTGGATCATACCCATCGAACTTAGAAAATTGCATGTAATATATCAAACAATTTGGAATGACATGTCATGAATGAATATAACATAAAATTAATGATAGTCGAAATTGTTTCAAAGCCACCTGGTTTAGTGGAACCATTATGATTCATTGGAACTTTCAATGCTATTAAAATATGCTATACTTATATTTAACAACTTTCAATGATGTGTAATTATGAATACAACGTAAAGTTAATGATAATTCAAATTGGTTCCAAGGTACGTGGTTTAATGGTATCATTATGGTCTATTACAAACTTTCAATGTTAACATAGGCCAGTTGAAAAATATGGTTGAATTGTTTAGTTTAGCCTTTTGGTATTTGGTTATGTCATTCCTTTATGGTTTATTAATTCTAAACTTTGTTCATGTGTTCATTTTAGCTGTACATTCACATTCAGATGAATCAAAATTTTTTCGAATTTGACCCCGAGCAACGAAAAAAGCTTTCAATTTAAATAGAAAATACTCATGTTCAAAATTCAAAAAGATTTCTTTGAGAAAGTTCCCAATGGATGGCGTCTCCAAATACGGCCCTTTAGCAAAATATAAAACATGAATTCCTTCTAAAAAATTCTACTCTTTCTTCATGTGTTCTTTTTCTGGATATTAACTCACAGAAATTGCAACATTTCATCAAAAAAGAGCCCGATCAACGCCGGGTAAAACAGCTAGTATAATACATATATTTCAGGAGCTTTTATATGCTCTTGCTTATGTTTTTATGAAATGAAACATTATATACGAAATATTACCGATAAACGGCATGGAAATAAGCACTACTACGAAGTGCTTCGTCAATTAATCAACGATCGCTAGAAAACATCACGGAAAAAGCGAATGCTCTCTTTCCTGTGCATTCTGGTTGTTTAAAAGACTTGTAGTCGTTAACGCTTGCGTCAGTTTCCTCGATTGACCATGAAACAGTGAAAATCACACGTAAAATCACTGGTAACGATAACAGGTTCGAGAGTAGCGTTTGTGAAAATCACTGGTAACGGTTTCGAATGTTCAAGAGTAGGAGTGATTACCTGTGAAATATCACTATCAGTGAAAAAGTCACAGGTAGTGAAATCACGCTCATCACTAACTTCTATGCCCACTCTAGGCGTCGTTTCTTTTGGGAAGTTGTGAGCAGTGGTTTCACACGCGCAGAGTAGAATCGAATCTTCATTTCCTTCAAACGTCGTCGTGCAGTATTCATTCTGCACTTAATTCAGGAGCATTTGTATGTCGGCTCTTTTTAATTATCCTTTTCAGATATTTATCATCAGACGCGGTTGTTTTTGTTTTTCTTCCAGATGCTCTTCCAGGCATCACATCACTAGTTTTTCTTTCATGCTGTATAATCTGGTGGGTAGTTTTGGATATATGCAAATCGCAACTAATTTGGCGTTCAGATAAACCTGAATTTTGTTTATCGAGAATGTTCTTTCGAATTTCTGGTGGGATTGCACGTTCTTGAGGAATAGTTACATATTTACATATCACAGAACATCTCATTAAAATTGAAGGAAATACGCATCTTTGTACCAACAATAAGTGACATTTGTATTCATTTAGAGGCAAGTGCTCTATGATATATGGAACCACTGACTCGGTAGTCTATGATTAATGGAGATGTGACTCTTCGTTTAATCAGTGTAATTTTATTTTCTTTATAGAATGAAGCTTTTTACATGAGTGTCACGGAATTCGAAAAACACGCCGAATTCCGATGACATCGTACATCACTTCAGAAACCGTAAACATCAGCAGATACGACAGGAGCGGACCAATGGGAGAAGAGAGCGAGAGTTTCGTCGTCGTAAACGTGGACAGGAGGACGGGACGAGGAGAAGAACGGGAGAGAGCCAGGAAGTGGTGACGACAGCAGCGGTGTCTTCGAAGGTGGAATGTAATGCTACTCAGATAAGATAAGATAGCGTATAAAGTAAATACAATGCTTATCTTATTGGTGTTTTTCAGCCTGGTGAATTTGTGCACTACATTTAAAGTGGTGAGCGTCGGCCGAATTTGAAGAAAACGAAGGGAAGCAGTGCTCTCTTAAGGTTTCTGTCTTGCTGGTTATTTCGACGACGCCTTTATAGGGTACAGTGTGATTGAATGGCATCGGAAAATTGTGTGTAGTGAAAAAGAGGAGCCACATTAGGTTCTAGTTTAGTGCTACTGTTAGCTGTTTAATTATTGATATGTTAAGATTTATAATCAATGCAATTTACAATTATATTGAATACTGTTGATATACCTTTGATAGTGTGGTTGCAATTTACGGATTTTTTGGGCTAAGCATTCCTATGAACGGATGTGTAATTGTCACCATTCTTTTTCTGGACTGAAACTTGTTTAAAGTCGTTTAAAAAAAAGACTTTAATTGATGAACCGAACTTTGATATGAATTTAATTATTCAGTTATATGACTACTTGTATAGTGTCTCTGGGTGGTTATTAGTGCGCTATAAAATTGTATTAATCTATTTATGGCTCCCTATCATTGACACTTTGATCTACGCATTATTTTCGCGTTCGGAACAATATCTTAGCGTGTAAAGACTGAAGTGCTGGTAAGATCTTTTCACAATTGTAATGTATGCTTATGCTATGGACGTTTGTATCATGAATTAGTAAACTAGATTTGCATGTGTACGTCGTAAATGCGTTTACGGATCCTGGTGTTTGCTAAACTCATGATTGTCATAATATTGTAATTTTGAGATGAATTATATTATTCAAAATTATTTATTTGGAGTTACTTGTAAGTGGTTCCATATTATAAGCTTAGAGTTTTCATGATTTGAATATAGTCAACTTTACTTGATTGATATACTCATAGAATATTGGTATTTGATTGTAAAGTTATATTAGTTGGCAAAAAGTTTTTACAATTATTTATTTATTATTGGATTGAGCTAAATAGCCAAGGTTCAGAATTGTTGTGATTTATCTTACGTTTTGCTCGTTTTTCGCAAGTTACTTCTATTTACTTAGCGTTAAGAATTATCATAGATAATACCCCCATTTACTTTTATTTTTGTATCAAATAAACAATTTTATTTCATTTACTTCACGTCTCTGTTACGTATTTTCATCTTCCACTGCGTCCTCTCTTAATCTTAGTTTTTATACGTGACAATGAGTTATGCAAATGATACGATGTAAAAAAATTATATTTATTTCAAATGGCAAATACATTGAACTTCAAATTAAGTGTTAGTTATGCTGTTTTCTCTACGTTGTCTTTGAAAAACTAAGTGGTCTAACTTTATTGAAACTTACTGTAATTTTAATGATCATGCCTCCTAAATATTCGATGATGCCGTGTTCAGTAATTGTTACGTTCATTTTCGATATAATGGTCATATTCATCTTCTGTGACTTAACTTATCCTAATCTATTACATATTTCGTTTCTCTCACTTCTCTTCCTCTTTGTAGTTCCTTTCAAGCACCCTCCTTCTTTCCCATGTTCTCCGCAAATTCAAATCCGTTGTAAATGATAACACAGTTTTGAATGAACACTGCCGACCTAGACAACTATATCCAGTTGACGTCATTGTTAGTGCTGATAAAAAAAATGGGCGGGAAGTCAAACTTTCAAATCGCGTGACGCATCACATTCGTCAGATGGCGCACTATCCTGTTAATGATCCGTGCTTCATTTAGTCGTGTAACAATAGAATTTCTACATTGAATTGTGCAAGCAAATTCAAATAAAGTTCCCTTTTACCAGCAAAATTCTGAATAAGCTCACCTCTAGATCAGAGACTTTCAATAGGGAGACAAGTCATTCACTTAATTTTCATGTAATACAGACTCTTAGGTGTATCATTGGATATGTTCAGATGGCGCTGTAGCGACGACGACGTCATAGTTTCGATTATAAGTTTCGCTAATGTTCAAAGTTTAGCAACGATCAAATCGGCGAGCGAAAACCATCATAGAACTTGTCAGATTGTTTTACTAAGCATGTCTGGTCAGCGGTGTGCTGCAAAATTTTGTGCCCAACGTCGTGGTGTAAAGCACCTTTCGTTCTTTAGATTTCAAACGGAGCCTGAAAGGTACGTTTATTTACAGTAAATATCTTATTTCTTCTTCTTCTTCTTCTTCACAGCCTTCACCTCCTATAGATACGGAGGCTAGCTGATGGATATCACAGGTGAGGAAAATTAGTTAGTGTCCGAAATTATCAGGGGCGCAGAGGTCCTAGAATTCTCCCCAATAAACCAGAACCGCATAAAAAAAATATCTTATTTATAAATTGTTAACTTCCATAGTGCCTAACAACAATCCAACCTTCATATTTTTCCAACAAACGAAAAAACACTGATTGTTAAAATCCAATATATTGTTAAAAGCCAAAAATATATTGTCATCATAATTTTTTACTATAGTAGCTATATCGATTATTTTTAAAAACGCGCCAAAAATTAAAAAAAAATCAAATTAAATCCTAAAAAAGCAATTTTACTTATTATAAATTATGAAAGTCATTACATTATGTTTATGATTCTTATTTTTTAATTTTAATAAAGATAGTAAAAATCCAAATAAAAATCTTTTGAAATTGATTAACGAAAGTTTTCAAAAATAAATCAATTCGTATTTTTTCATTTTATGATATTCATTACATATGCATAATTTTACTTTCTTAGTTTATTGCTGTCGTTAACTTAAAGTTTTTTTATATTTTTGACATTGTTAGGTGCAAAATATGCTTAACAGCCTATGGAAGAAGCAACCTGCTTACTGAAACTTTTGAAAAATTCAGTAAAAAGTACGTACTTGTGTGCAGCGCATTTCAGAAATGAACAATTTTATAACGCCAGCAAGAGAAGCCGTCTATTAAATAAGCAGTTCCCACCATTTTTACAAGAACATGGAAAATATCAACTCATGGTGCATCATCCATTTCACAGCACCATGAACCTTCACCATCCACTTCACAATACCAAGAACAGATCATCAATCCCCCTTCCGTTCTTTGTACATCAGAAGTGCACTATGAATCATCCCAAGATGGTCCCAAAGGGTCACTTCAGGGTCATTCCACGTCAAAGGGACCAATATTGAAAAGTGTCCCCACTCGACCATCTCCAAATTTAATGAAACTAGGTAAGAAGATTCTATGTGGACTTTGATGGTTTTATCCCAAGTTTCAGTTCAGTATCTTTAGTGGTTGAATTTTTAGGGGCTTTCAAAGAGAAGCCATTCACCTTCATGTCGCATACGAAGGTGCAAAAGTGCCAAGTTTGCTAGGCTTTTTAAAAAGTTGTAGCAAACATTTATTTGTTTGCTTTATTATACATAGACAACTTTTTATGCTGAATCACATCATGACAAAATTTATGGATTTAACTGCATCGGAGTGAAAATACAAGCCTCTAAAGTGGCTAAAAAATTTGTCGTAAAATTTGTCGGAGAGACCAAGTTTGACAGGACGCAGCTCCATTTCAAGTAAACCAATAATTCCAAAACTTGAGAGGGTTATTTTCACACATGATATGTATATATGGATTGAATTTATTCAACATTGTATGCCTAGATCAGAAGATATGCATGTGCAAAGTTGGCCAAAATTTTTTGTATGCAAATTTTAGGGTATTTTTGAGGGGCAATATCTGTGTCATCTTTAATCCTTTTTTTCTTTCCACAGATAGAAAGAGCTTGATTTAAGCTTTCAAAGCTATATTGTTTAATTTCTGGATCTTGCATTTAATGGGTAAGAATCATCTTTCATTTCAGTTACAAATTTTTGATTTATGCTTGGGGAAAGTGATTCCTGATCCTTTTCCTATCCATTTGTACAGTTGTACTCGGAACATCTTTAAAGAATGGTTTTGAATTATTTATTCCTTAGGCCCAAAATCGTCAAAAACAAAGCACCCAGAGAGCTAACTACTGCAATGTCTTCAATTGGCTTCATTTTGGTAGCCCTGTTAACAATAGGATTCGGAATCTACCTTTAATATACGTCATTGGCTGAAACTGATAGCTTTTTTTTTCAAACTACGTAAGATGACGGCGTCGTTAAGACTGCTTCCTAATGTTTATGCATTATACATTTTGACACTTTTGAAAAAGCTATAAATATTAATGAGTAAATAAAATAAGATATTTATGATGGAATTGGATAAAAATAATTAAATAAATAAAATAATATAACTAAATATAATTGCCTTAAGTAAATGATAAACAAATACAATAAATAAAATAAATAAAGCCAATATTGTTTATTCACAGTATTTTTTCGTCTCTACTGTCATCTACTGTCAAATTCCCATAACTATCCTATGCACAACCAGAGGAAGACACTATGAACAAAAGTCTTTACCTGAAAAAAAAAATTAATAAAAAATACTATGTCAGATAGATACATCCGGTTCCTTGTATTATGATCTTCATCTCAAAAAATATTTCTTCACATCGTTAGTTCACTTCAACATTTGGACTTTTCGTAGCTCTGACATCATCTAGACGATATTCAATTTCTTGCCACATATTCGCCAGCATGTCTTCTGTTAATGTCAATATCGCATCCGTTATTTTTGCCTTTAATGAGTTAGCACGTGAATTAAAAGATTTTTTTGTGGAATAGTGTCTTCTCCCTGGTTGTATGGTTATACATTGTCGACAATTTCTGGCACTTTATCCCATGTTTATATCTAAGCACATGTGCTCACCACAAGAAAAATGAAATAAAACCTTCATCTATGATATTCCATATTATTAAGTGGCGCAAGAATGCAGCTAGTTCTTGGTTTTACAATGTCCGTTTGTCTGTCTGGGAAAATTGCAGCCGACTTCATGTTTTTCGTTGAAAGCTGTGTATCCATACTGATAATCGGTTGCCTTAGCCGATACGGAAGAATGTCTGGCACCTAGTACATTCCAAAATTATTCTCTGCATTCCTATACTGTATTAATTAGGTTATTTTTTCGCCTGCCAGTTAGGCTAGGTTAGGCTAGGTCAGGTCATGAAAGTACAAATATCTCGTTCTCGTCAACCAAACGCACTCTACAAATCACCAAACGGTCGCACAAGAAATGAGTTCAAAACTCTAATATCCCATTCGCCGGATAAATTAGTTAGTCTGATCATAAAACCGAACTTTTCGCTACACAATGTACAAACTCTATCCAAAGAAGTACAAAACCAAACTAGAATTACTGGTATATTTCGAACCAAAAATATTGCTAACAAATCTTACAAACCTCCGATACTAAAATCAACAGATCAAACGGTCAGTCAGTATCGCTAGAATTACCAATACTACTCTGTAAAGATCCTCTAGATCAACTTATTTAATTACAAAACTTAAGACACAATGCAGGAAAGCAGGTTATGCGTGTTAAACAGAGAAAAAAAATCAAGTAAACAAAAGGAGGGGATCTAATACAGATTTGGTAAATTTTCATATATTCTATTGTGGATATTTAAAAAGGAATGCCGCAAACTTAAAAATTAGAGAAAATATTTACGCAAAGAATTTTGGTAAAGTATGGCTGTAGCAGATCTTTAAGCAGAACCGTATAAAGAAGTAAATTTATTTGTTGTGAAAACACGTTCGGCTTAATCTGCATCAGTCATCTGGAAGCGAATGTTCTACCCATTTCTAGATTTCTAAGCATTTTTTACAATTACAGTTGTTGAATGAATTACAAATTGATAGAATCGAAGCTAAATAAGTTTTATCTGCAATTTTAGAAATTTTAATGTTCCCTGGAGTTTAAAACAAATTTTTTAAATAAAAAATTGTTTTAATAAAAGGTATTCATAGATTACAATATCATCGCTGAAACCATCTGGCTGTTGTGAGCTGATGACACGCCAACTGAATAGCTTTTTCCTTCCTTAAAATCTTACATGACAGATTTGACAGGTTTTCCTCCTTTATAATCTTACATGACATCCTTAAAACCTTCGTGTCATGACACACATTTAAAACTCCCACATATGAACGTCACTACATAAAAACATTTTCCACTGCTTTACTCCGTCTTCTTTCCCCTTATATTCAACTAGAACTATTTTCAACTATATTCAACCTTTTAAGGTAAGTAAACCATTTGAATTATTTAAAATGGAGTTGCCTTCGAAATTTATCACGCGCAAATGACCATGAACTCGAAAAATCTAAACCAACCAACTAAAGCAAATTTATCACATCAACTTTCTAATCGAGTGTATACATTAAAGATCGTTTTTTAAATTACATAAATGAGATGTAAGAGATTTATTTGGATATTGAAATAAATCAGAGATATTATAAGTATTAAGCTTCATTTTTAGGACAACCCAAAAAACTTCATCTTAAAGAAAATAATTTTTTCATGCGAGACCACGGACTAATAATTGATTAATCATAAATTATAATTTCTTGTGAAATTCTAAGGCTGTGCAAATTAATTTCCTTTTCAACTTTAATTTGCTACTATGAGTATATTTCTTGCTGAGCAGAAAATTTTTTTTTAGCCCCACAATTTATCTTTTAGTGGTTTTAAATAAGATTCGCATATCTCGAAGGAAAAACTAGCGTTACAAAAAGAGATGAGGTTCCAGAAGCAATCCACAACAGAGGGTTGATACTTTGGATATTTTAATAGAGATGAAACTACTTTTCCACAATAATAAACGATTTACTTCTGCGAATGCAGAGCCAAGCTGTACGAGCCTTTCATCGCCTGCTTTAACAGACAAGTTTTTCATTTTACGTATTTCACTACAAGCACCCTAATGGGATTTTAAGGATGCCAACAAGAGTAATCTCGTAGTATAGTAAAAACCACCCACGGGACCAAGCAAAGTGGTCGTTAAGCTCAGATAGTCGTTATATACAGGTTTAATTTTTTTTAAAAAATACAGTTTAACCACATAATTGCTTATGTTTATTTCTTTCTAAAATAATCTAAGCTACTTTGTTTGCACTTTCTTGTATTCCTAATCTACATAATGTTTTTCGAGCACATCCAGTGATTTGACAGGAACATATGTTTCCTTTTCACTCGGGAGCTGAAGAACCACGTGGTGCCCGAAATATTATTAAGTCAGTGGAAGCGATTCCGCATCTTCATTTTGGTCTTCTGATCTCTGTCCTTCCCTTCGTTTCCATGCTTCTGTCAATCATCTGCAAATGCTATAGCTGAGATGCATTCTTTCCATACTGAACTCGAGCCAAAATTGATCTGAGCAGACATTTCCTATAGAGAAGTTTTAGCAATTGAATTATGCCCTGACTAATCTGATGTCATTGGCGCTTAGATAAGGATCTGATTGATTGATTACAGAGAATAACGTAGTGATGTAATTGGTCGATTAAAATATATAACTGTCGTTTAGGTTAGGACCTGATTAGTTGCGTAAGTGGTCGTTATAGACAGTTTTTTGTATAGGTTTATACAGGGTGAGGCATTTATCTTGAAACAACTGAATATCTCGGAAACTAAGCATTGTACGAAAAAATGTCCAAAATCAAAAGTGAAATTATTTAAAAAATTACCCCTTCCCCTTGTGAGGGGGGGCTAGGGGGAGGGGGTAACTTTGAAATCTTAAATAGGAACCCCTATTTTAATGGTATATTCAGATTGTAAACAATATTCGAGAAATGTTTAATTCTTGGTGTTTTTTAATTGATCTGTGACACCCCTCCCCCTCTTATTATGTTTCAACAACTAGTGTCGGGTGAGACGAGCGTCAAGGGTTCGGGGCTGATACCACGGGGGTGTGAATCTTAAAATCAAAGTGAAACCTCTTCAGCAACTGATCAATTAAAATTACAAAACGACTCTCTTTATTTCTCATCAAGGACTTAAATATTCACCTTGGAGCAATCTACATATGCATAATCAGATGTATGTTAATTTATACAGTGCATGGACTTTAATCTTTATCTCGTAGTAACATCAGTAGAGGGCCCTCTCCGAACTTAAGAAACTATATTACTAATTGACTATCATTATTCACATTAGCGCAATAAACAACATGTGCCAGATTCTGCAACTAATATCTATGTGCATCAGTTCAAACACACCTGAGTTCTACAGGCCGGTCCTAATACAGGGATAACGCTACTATGCTATTTTTTTCACTAACACAACGGAAGTGCTTATTCTACCCAGAAAATGGACGCTTAAGCCGCGTCGCACGGACCTTTTGATTAAATAACGCATAAGAGGAGGTCCGTAGTAACCTCTTGTCAGCACTCCAGCGTGTTTGTGGCTCAATATAGCAGCATTAAACACACCTCGGTGGACCTGGTCAATTAACTTTTGCTCGGCAAGAGCGACAGGCACGCCCACGCCGACACAAAGTGCAACTCCCTGTGAAATAAAATTTGAATCACGGACTCCTGCTTATACCTGACATCAAGTTTAGTTGCATCATCACGACCTCTTCATAATATTAATCATGCATGCTACGCAAATACTGTAATTCATTATCTATAATACAGACATAGTATAACATTATTATAACTAAGACAGCGCAACCTCATTACTAAATGTTTCTCTAATGTTCAATTACGCAGTTTCTCACTATGTTATAACCACAGTCTCCGTGATATACGAACACTGTTCCTGTTAAAGTTTACGTATTTTGCTTTATTTTTGCTAACTAAAGTTGTACTATTTCTTCGCATCAATCAGCAGACTTTCTTGGACACACAACACAGAACGTACTCGCCCGCAAATGTCATCTGAATTGCTCGCTGTCTTCATTGATGTGTCGAAATTCAATCTCCGGCCGAACGTGATGCCCAGTCGGAAGTAACAGCATCGAAAATTCCAACAGACTTAGATTACTTTCTTTTTCGATTAAAATTGGGTACCGTACTTTAGTACATTATGATAATCGAATTCAGTTGCAATCGCCCACTGAGAATAAACTAAAAATATCTCTCGAACTTTCCGGCGTTCCCACCATTTTTGTGACCTTTTTCTTTTACGTCCATTCGCAGCGGTTGCTCAAAGCCAATAAAAAAAATCCGAACTTAAAAAATACCAGAAAACCCAACAATACATAAATAAAATCCGAGATCGCACAGCTTCTCGGAAAAGATCCCAGAAACAATGTTTTCTCGGTAACAATGGCGATTCCTGTTGCACGAACATCGTTGTAAACAGCAATCGCCAACAATTACTTAAAAATAACCACAGCCTTTTAAAATTAACGAAATCAAACATCTTAAAATATATTATTTCTGAATAATAAAATAAATATTAACAAACAATTAAACAACAGACAAGAGAAATAAAGAGAGAAACAACTCTTACAAAAGTATAAAACAAAAACTACCCATAGTTTTATAACTAAGACTCAGACAAACCCCTACACGTTCTCCGCCGGACCCATGTGACACTCACTGACATGAAATGTCACAGATCCAACCGTTTAGGAGATAGAGGCGATGAAAGTGTGGAACTTTTAAAGTTTTGAACCCAATTTTATCGAAGAAGACAAAGAGATAGAGAGTGGGTCTTACAGACATTCCTATTATACTTTTTAATGATCTTTAAGAATCCGAAGTCAGAATTTCAAAAATCCAATATTTTTCAATACACACGCATAGACTCTGTCTCCATAGGACTGCTGCCCCCAAAAGTTTACTTGTGCACTAAAAAATTTTGAATAGATGATAATTAGATATTCAGTTGTCTCAAGATAAATGCCTCACCCTGTATACAGAGAGGATCAAAATGCTGGTACCTGGTCACAGGTGGTCGTTACGCTTTAAATTTCCCATGAACTTTCTGCGGGACCAAGCAAAAGTGGTCGTTAAGCTTAGTTGGTCGTTAGCACATATTCTATAATATAAAAAACTATAGTTTTAATTTTTGGGATTATGTACGCATTGTGATTGTGCGACTATCTAGCTTTCGAATTACGTTATACATGTATTTCATTGCTGCTGTGTGTTAATTAAAGCAGTCAGGAAATACGAGAAAACCCGGATTATAATCTTTTGTTGACATTACATTTAGGAGTATCAAAATTTATTACCTTTAATTACATATTTTGTAGTGTTCACTGACTTGTCCTTCTTAATCGTTTGTTGCGAGAGCTGACTATATCTGCCTAGCGGCCGTACACACCATCTCGGGTTAAAATTTAATGTAGCCGAGATCGAGAATGCTGTGTGGAAGTTGAGGAAAGGAAACAGCAAATGGGGCCGGTGTCCAATGTTGGGCAAGATAAAATAAAAACATTATCTAGATTAAGATAAAGATGAGAATTAAATTTTTATCTAGATAAGATAATAGATAATACAATTTAATATAATCTAGATAAAGATAAAAGATAAAAATAAATTATCTAACAAATTAAGATGAAATTTAGCCTTTATTTAGCCAACTTTTCAAACTGTCAATATATCGTGATAAATATCGGAGTCTTTGCGATAATAGGCTGTTTGCGCCACACTCTTTTCTGATATGTTAGGCTGCTCGTTACATTTGTATCGTAGAAATCTAATGTTAACGTCGCACATGAAAACAGGTCATTGCGCAGAGAGGCTGCTCGGCATGTTACGCTTGAATATACATTTAAAAGAAAAAATAAATGCAAGAAAAATAATAAAATTAATAAAATTATTAATATAATAAAACAGTAGCAATACAACAGCAATAATAATAAAATTAATTATGAAGATATGATAAATTAGTAATATTAATAATACTTTAGGATTGTGGGTAAAGGAAAAGGCGTTGTCTTGCTTTCGAGTTTCGGTCTACTCCACCAAAGAACTCAGAAACCGCAATGTTGGTTTCGTGGCTCGTGAAACGAAATTTTTTCTTCGTTGTCCCGCTCATGGTTAATTATTACATTTTATATGTAATTTATTAATTTATTTTAATGCTTCGAGAAGTGACTTGAAGCTGGAGGAGTGAGCTTCGAAGCAGCGAAGACACAATGGCTGCTGACGGGAGCAGAAGACTAGTGACGTCACTAACGGGTTGACTCTGACTGGCTCGTTAATTTTGTATCGATTCTAAGTTCGATAGACTTACACCTTTTATTGAGCGTCTATTGATATCGGACAGCCTAACGTAACAGAAAACAGCATGGCACAAACAGCTCTTATCGGCTGTTCAAGAGATATGATATATCGAAATACGAAATTTTAGAAAATATCGCCCATCGCTACTAGGTATCTTATAGGTATTTTCTGAGATACAGTCGACTCCGCTTATAAGATCTGAGAAATTGAAACAAGACTCTTATAAGTGGAATCGCAGAAGACAACACAGTTATTTTGAGGAAATGAAAAGTGGCTCTTATAAGCATTTAGCTCTTTTATGTGGAGCTCAGAGAATTTCTCAACTGGTCACATGATTACTTGTGAAATTCAGTGACTTTGGGTGTGTTTGTTTATTGCTATGAAAGTGACTAGCCATCACTACGAATCACGAAGCCAGTCACTCAGTTAAGTTCAACAGTCACTCAGTACTGTACGAAGTGCTGCAGCAATGGAGTGGTTAAAAGACGTGTGCAGCAGAGCACTGGTTGGAGATTACAATTTGCAGCAACCCTTTTTGTTGCTTATTCTGTTACGTGAGCTTTCTTACAAATAGTGGCGTTCATGAGTGAAGACGATTTTGTGTAAGAAAATATACAATTTTCGTTACAATTAGATACTGACACAGCTAAGAAGGTTGTAAAAGGCATGTTAATGATTTTGAAAAGATTTCTTATGGAGATGTTTAATAATAGGCAGAGGTGTTGATTAAAAACAAACCAGCGACTTGATCGTTGGGATCGTTTTCCTGTGCGAATGAGGTGATCGTGGTAGACAGCTTGCACAAACGGCTTGTTTGCAGCAGAGAGCCAACAAAACCATGGTTTTAATACCGCACTGCTGTGTGCAAAACAGTGCAGCATGAAGTCATTTTTGATGCTGCAGCGCTGAAGAACTGTTGAATTTAACAATTTGCGGGCAGTCACGTTAACTTCATTGCTTTGGTCGCACTAAACAAACACAACCTTTGTCTAAAAAGAAAGAGCCATTAGCCCATGACATTAGTCATGCATGTTGGAGCTGGATGCATGTCTCACTTATTTAAGGTCAACCAGATCCTTACAATTTTAGACGTTTTTTCCAGTACATTTTTGAAAACCTTAAAACAATTATAGAAATTTATGAAATATGTAGATAAGATAAACTATGCTTAGATAAAGATAAAAAATGACATAATTGAAAGTTTATCCAGATAAGATAAAAGATAAAAACTTTTCATCTAAGATAATTATCTAGATAAATTTATTTAGATAGGTCTCAACACTGCCGGTGTCACTGAGCACTTGACGATGCTATGCAATCTGTGCTAGACGACTGAAGGGTACAATGATTGTGCCGTTGTATAAAAGAAAATGTGACCCTACTGAGTGCAGGAATTTCGGTGGTATCAATCTGCTGAAAGTTGCTGGGAAGTTGTTTGCTCATTTCTTAGTGAAGCGGGTGATTCAGTGTATGCATAACAAGTTACGGATTGTTCAGTGGGGCTTTATGAGAAGATTGCATGATTGTTCCATGATTGTTCCATGATTGTTCCCATGGTGCTCGTTGCAGGGATACCCGCATGGGACAATGGCTTCTGTACCCCACAGTGCACTGCAGAGAGGAGATTCTTGGCTGCTTACTCATTTCTGCGCACCAGCGTTATATTGCCGAGAGATCTGTTGCATTATGGTCTGTCTATTCGCCGATGCGATGTGAGTTAGCCGATGACGACCCCGCTCATCCACACGCTGTTGTTCATGACAGTTGACCCTCGCAGGGATGTTTTACTAGCATCAACGTACTCACGGTACACCCGTTACACAGTGGCTCGTGAAAATTCCAGTGCCTGCACGACTTCCGAGGTGGAGTGATCCATTCCTGGGGCACCGAAAATTTGTCCACGATTAAATGCTCTTAGGCCTTTCATTGTATCCATACTGCGTCCGACTATTATTGATTCCTTAAGCGTCACTCCTTATATTGTCGGATCGCTGCTTACCTCATTCCGTTTCCGTTGCCAGGGTCACCCACAGTGCCACATTTGCATAACGCTATTTGTCGCTAATTCAGTGTATCTTTGCAGCAAAATAACAGCGGTCTCCTGTATTAACATCACAATACAATAGAATGCATTTAGTCATTATCATTTCTTTGTAGCTCATCGACACAAAAATAAATGATAATAAGTAATCCTAATGAAACCATAACTAGCCTGTTTCAAATGATATCACGAGACCCAGTGCTAGAACACGAAATCTTAACCTAACCTTACCTACCCTAATGCTTGAGATGTACTCCGGACACTGATTATTACCAAAAAAATTTCAAATATAAATTTCTAACCAAATAAATAGCAATTAAAGAAATACGATGTAATACAAGGCTTTCGAAATTATTTTTCAGCGTTCCTTATGGCGTATTCGATTCTCTTAACGATCGTCGCTCTGTGTTCATTGGAATGCGTCGATCAGGTCTTATCGGTCTCGTTGCCCAAAATACCTACGCTCGACACAAGCTTCCTGCCAACAAATATACCTGGAATAGATTACGTCAAAGAGGGCCTTGACGAACTGAACAACATAACCCACACGTTGTACGGCAGGGGATCGAAGTTCATTGAGATCTTGACCCAACTCGGTGGAAACTTTGGCACTCGAGGTACGAAAATATTCAATGAGTTATCCTCAGCTTTTGCTAGTGACAGTTTAACTTCACCATCAGCCATACTGAATTTGGTAAGTAAACTTATTTTCAATGCAAAGAACTTGCCATTATTTTAATACACTAAGTAGACAAAAGTTTCCGGACACTTGTACTCTTGTAACATTACCAGTGCCGGCGATACTACATTATATGATATTATACATATAAATATATACTCCAACGCTTAGAATGCAGACATCAAAGAATACAATATTTAACCTTGCATAAGGCGCAATACTGAACCAAACATTAAACCTACTTAAGGTATAAGGTGCTGGGCCTGGCTCCAACCGCAACCATGATTTCACGAAAATGAATACGATGTTTAACATCCCTTTTCAAAATCATTTAACTCATTGGCTCTGTTGAGCGACCCATACTGCATCAATCACAAATGAATCACAAATGAGCCAGGAAAGGCATATTTCTATTACCTTAAATACCATAGACATATAAATTAGGAAAAGCGTCCGGAAACTTTTGATCACATAATGTATATTTCTAATGATATATGACATATCGCAATTAAGACAATCATTTCTGCATATGCTGCGAATGTCACGTGTAAAATGATAACGATAAACACAGTAATATACGAGGGTTGGTCGAAAAGTAATGCCTCCATGGGTGTAACTTTTTATATTTGTTAACAGATTTTCAAAATTCTAATTATACCTGATACTTACATTTGTTCTCTATGTAAGTATCAGATACAAAAAAAAATTTGAAAGTCGGTAACAAATAAAAAAGTTACAGCCATGGAGGCACTACTTTTCAACCAACCCTCGTACATTCTTATCTTTTTTATTGAAAATGTTCATTAAAATAAATAATGTTCTCGATTAACACGTTTCCCACTAATGTTTACTATTTAAAACAAGTAAAATAATGAAATAATATTGTCAATAAATTAATGCGACCAAGCATGGGTTGGAATTTGCAAATACGGGGCAAGTCAAAATGATGGATCCGATATCAGACATTTATTCCGTGATGTCTAATGAACGTATCCTAATGTAGGACATGTGCTTCGAAAGATTAACTTCACAGTTTAGTGCCCATGCAGTTTGGTTTTTTTTACCGGTAAGGGTCAGCAGCGACCGATTAAAGAAAACGGCGTTGACTGGAGAACAGAGATCGTCCTGTATGCTTGACCCCATGTGATATTTTTCCTGTGGGGTAAACGATCTTGTGTACGTACCACAACTGCCAACAATATTGGATGACCTGCGTACCCGAATCAATGTAGCCGTTGCTGACTGTCTGGAGCATTTCCGAAGTATAGATTTAACACAAGAACATTCTATGGAAGAAATGCGCTACTGTCAGTTTGTGATGTGAAGACGTTTCATCTTATGACGTCAGCAGATGAGCGGATTCGTGCTCGAATGAGGCAAAGACTGGAAGGAGAGACAGACGTGAATACGACAGCACGAGGGAAGGAGGTCTTGAGAGAGAGATGTAATAAAGGGCTGCTAATCCGTTCATTGGTTAGGTCAGCTGATTGCCGGAAATCCGTTCAGAGGAGACAGTTAAGACACAGAATAACAGAATGGACAGCTCAGCATTTGAATGGTAGTGACCTTGAAGCCGCGCTCCTAGTGGTTGGGTAGACTCGTGCGTAGGAAGAGCATTGGGAAATAGGCGCTGTTCAGATATATTTCATTATAAAAAAAAATCTATCGTTCTTCATTATAATTTCAATAAATAAAAAAGTTAACATTTAGTCTGTATATGAATTTGTTTCATCTATACAATGAAAATAAAATCATTTAGGACATGTTTGCTTATCTATTAAAGTTTTCAAAATGACCTGTTTCTTAAGGTAATATTATTATTTAAAAAGTTAACTTTTGATTTAATAAATTTCTTATGAAAGTGTATTCAAAATTTTTGTAAGTTTATAAAGAAAATAAAAGTTTTTAGCGTGATGTTTGCTTAAAAAGAAATTAAATTATGTCAAATTAATTCTGTTGTTGAAATTAGATTAGTTTGTGAGTGAAATAACTATATCTCGGAAAAATATTAATACATTTGTAAAGTCTAAATGGTTTAAATGTATACTGTAAACTTAACATTGCTGCAAGTTGCTCAAACATTTAATTAGGCGAATATCTACTTTTCCTCCGTGGAATAAAATTTTTTCTTGACGCCGAAAGATTACATATTCATTTCAAGCTTCCGTGGATCAGGACTTTCAGTTAATTACAGACCGAGAAATAATTAAAAATCTAGAAAAAGTCGTAGCAAGCTCCATTGAAAAGCCAGTTAAACAGCAAATTCCACCCATCGTTGGAGGGCGCCATCGTCTGCTCACTACCGTCGCTTAGCATGGGAAAAAGTGTGAAGCTGTCCATTCTGTGTCATTCTGTGGTTAAGAGACGAATTGAACAGAGTTGTGGAGATAGATATGTAAGGTTTTGAGGATTAATTAGCCAGATTTAGAATATTTGGAATAATTATGCAAATGAGTTATTTACATTCGCGATCGTAATTATTTAGCCAGATTCAGAATTTAGGATTTTATATAACGTTTTAGAAGAGTTTTAATGCAGAGAAGGATTAAATAAAGTTATTAATTGTTTTAAATATATTTTCTGTGTGGGTTTATGAGACGTTAAAAGGGAGCCAAGTTTTATTGTTTGACAGAAGGAAAAATTAAGAATCAGTTTATACATCATTGTTTTGTTTGAAAGAATCATATTCAAGGACCGAAAAAGCATTGAGTGAGTTAGCTAGTGGAATAAGAGAACCGGATGACAGAAGGTAGAAAAAACAGGAAAGAGAAGGTAAGATTTGGACTTTGAAATCAAAAGGGATCAAGAGACAAGATGTGATCACGTGAAAAAAGTTTTTTAGTGTAAAATCAGTTAGAGAGGTTGTCATAAGTTTGATTGACAGAAGAACTCACATTTTTTTGTGATGGTTAATCCAACGTGTGATTGGCTATTGAAAATCGAAAGTGTTGTTAGCAATTCTAAGAGAAAGAGATAGTCAGAGTAGAAATGTAGCGATTCAATAGAACAGACGTAAGGAGCAATGACTCCCTAGATTATATTTAATTTCGGACTCCATCGGTTTAAATAATTAGAAATTCTAAATTGTGTTATTAGAATAGCTCCAAGTTTAGTTTAGTTGAAGTCAAGTTTATTAGTCATGTTAGCCCGAGTTTGAAGGAAAGTAAGAGTTCCCAGTAAGAAAAATCAGCTCCATAAATTTAAGAGATGCCAGGATTATAAATGATATGTTCAAGAAGGAGAAACCAGCCCTGACAGGTAACATGGTCCAGTGTTGGAAGCAGATCCAGAGACGACCCTGAGACGACTTCTCCACTAGCCACTTCAGAGAGGAGTCCACCCCTCTGACGATCCGAGGACGCCCAAGAAAGATGGACAGATTGAGAAAGCATGGTAAAACCCATTTCCAATTAATGTCTCAATGGCCATTCTATTCATTTTCTTTATTACACTTTCTATTTGCTTAACATGGGAATGGAACAATTTTACTCATAAGTAGCTAGAGGGAAAGACCGATACACGTTAAACAAAGTTCTAATTTAATTCATACAAAGATTTAATTTCTTAAGCATTAAGCTTTCATTTGGAACCAGTTTGATCATTTTGATATATTACATGAAGTCTCACAAGTAAATTAAAGTGTTACTAAGTATTGAGTATTCACTTTGTTGTTAACAGATGAGAACAGTTCTTTGTTGTTAAGTCAGTTATATACAGAATTCACGTAGCTGTTGATTACATATTTGTATACTTCAAGTTTAGTTCCTAGATCAAAATTAATATATTTTAAGTCAACCTGAGAATTTTATCTAATCTACACATTTTTATTATGTAATTGTCACCAGTTTATTCTTGTCATATAAAAATTTCTAATCTACATTCTTTATAATTGTCATAAAGCAATTTGCAACTATTTTCACTTAATCTGAATTATAAACAAATTGATGGATACAGTATAATACAAACTCTTTTTTGTTAAAAATTGAAATCATTCTAAAGTTTTTTCTTTAAATTACCCATTATTCATTTGATTGATTATTCTAATTTACATTGATTCAATTTTATTTCAAATTACCCATAATTCTTGTTTTATACATTTGTTGAATGTTCCCAAATAAATATTCTATATTATATGTTAGAAACTGTCTAGAGTACATTGATTTTCTCCTCACTTGGCCAGGCCTGTTTAAGCAGGAAGTATCTAGTATGTAAGTGGGATAAACTTTAAATTTTATCATCAATAACTTTGTGAATAGTATAATTCACTGGCGCAGTCTTTTTCCTACATAATTATAATCATTTACTCGAACATTAAATTATGAATATTATCCCCCAGAACCTTACATAACTGACACAGTGCGACAGAATAGCAGGATATTAGGATATTGTAAGATAGACAAAATTTGTTTAAACACGATTTAATTAGAATATTCAAATAGTCATTTGCGTAAGCATAATTTACATGTTTTGCATTAATTAAGTAGTCCTAAGATAAAATTAAGTAAGATAAGAGAAAGTAAGTTGTCAATTAAGCCCAAGGACGGGAAACAAGGTACTTGAATTACCATTGCTAAGGCAGATAAGAGAATATTTCACGTAAATTCTAAAATTTCAAAATGCCACAAACACAGGGTCAGCCCAGGGTCAGTTAATACCAGGAGTGCCAGCTCCCCCACCATTTTCAATACAGATCCCCCCCCCCCCGCCACAGTCATTTGCGTTGGCTAGGAGATCAAACAATATGATGGATCTACGGATCCTGAAGAATTCTTTTTAAGGTTAGATGAGGTGGGAAAGGTGATGAATTGGGGCCCAGAGACAAAATTTAACGTTGCAATAATGCTAAAAGGAATGCGCAATTTTATTGCAGAGAAGATGAGGAAAAGCGAACAGTTACAACCTATGAAACTTTAAGAAAAGCATTGAAAGAGCGATTTGGAAAGGAGCTTAAAGGAGAAAGCGAGAGATTGTTTAGAGAATGCCGACAAGGTGGAAATGAATCAGTATGCCAGTATGCAACACGTTTGCAGAGTGTAGGAAATAAAACTAAGCGCAAGATCGTAGAAGGGGCGCAAGTAGAAATAAAGCGTGAATGTGCTCAGGAAATCTTAGATGAAAAAATTTTAGAGCATTTTGTAGAAGGATTGTTATCACCAGTAAGAAGACTTGTTATGTTTAAGAAACCAGAGAACTTAAAACAAGCTATAGAACAGGGTGAAGAAGAGGACGAAATTGTTAAGAGATGGGGACTAGAAGATTATATGTTAAGCCCAGAAATGGAAGAAAAATTGAGCAAACAAATCGAAGAAAGGTTATATAAGAAAGGAATTGTAATTAGGCAAACAGTTCGTACAGCAGAGGAAAGAAAGTTGAGCGATTATTATCAAACTGCAAGGCGAAGAAAACCGCAGCCAAGTCAAAAAAAGGATCGCGGAGGCAAAGCGTCTAATCGGATAGAGTGTTATTTCTGTCGGAAAAGGGGACATATAACCAGATATTGTAAAGAAAGGATGCAAAGCGAACAAAAAAGGGGAAGTAAACTGTCAAGGAAGAACATTCTGTTAGTAAAAGAGCAGGCGAGTCAGACACATGAACATGCAAACAACCCCCCTCCCGTTCGAAAGGAAGAGCAGAGGAAAGTGGAAAGAGAAACTCTACATATGGCACATATTTCAGAAGATCCAGGAGAATTGATGATTGAGGGCACATTAGGAGAGGTGAAAGTAAAATTCCTGGTTGATAGTGGAGCAAAGGTGAGGATATAGTACAAAAATTGATTAGATTGGGATATAAGGTTACTGAAGTGACTGAACCTGCCATAAAATTGGTCGGAGTCACGGGACATAATTTCCCTATCAAAGGTATTTATTTGATTAAATTTAAATTCGGCACACAAAGATACATGTTAAAGTGTTATATTTGGAAAGAAGGGAAGAGATTCCTTATCAAGCTATTTTAGGCCGAGATGCCATATCAAAATATGATTTTCAAATCAATTTCCACAATAGACTGTTATAAGCAAAGGATAATAATATCCCCTTCATGGGCATTAAATCGAGAGTAGATTGCAGAGTTAATAAACTCAGAGATTTCAAACATCCAAGCGTACATGGATACAATCCCCGTCCGCAGTAAAAGCAAAATCTCCATTCCCACCCATTCAGAGTCTGTGTGCGAAGGCAAATTGGCAAGTCAAGATTATAAAAAGCATATGGGAGTGTTGGAGCCAAAAGATCTTTCAGAGCCAGGGTTATTGGCAGCTAAAGTTTTGGTCACAGTGTCGCAAAATGATACCATCCCTATAAGGTTGTTAAATTATTCTGGAGAAACGATAATTACACAGGTCAACACACATTTTGGTGCCGGCGATTTTTCAAGTGTTCTTAGGTAATTTTAGGGTGCAGAATTCAAAAATAACTTTATATTTGTTCCATCAGGTCTAGTTTTCGAGATATTAACGTCGCAACGTTGCACAATACAGAAATAGCAGTCACCATTGTGGTTTCTGGGTTCCCTCCAAACCATCCGCACACCAAATTTCAGACTTCTCTTTTGTCCATTAGTCCATTGCCATAAGTGTTCCATAAAAATTTTACACACAACAAGTGGTGCCCACGTTTTGTCTTGGTCACCAAGCTTAACGCCAAAGAATCCAAGGTACGCTCTTTTTTTATAATTATGGCGCTGATAATCATGACGTTTTTTTAAGTAAAATTCGTGGCCATCTATCAGGAAAAACGCCACGAACTTTTTCCCAGACTTATTATATCAACGTCGCACCTCTGTACCATAACAAATAACAAAAGCGCATTAAGATAGTGGTACTGTATCTCAAAAACTATAGCTGATAGAGAGAAACTGTTTTCATATTTTGAATCAACACATCAAATATAATCAAAATCAGTTCTAACATTCCAGGCACCACGAAAAAAATTTTTTTTTGTTCCCCAGTGTTATAGAGGCAAATTAAACAATTGGGCATCTGAGCGAAGCAGAGGAGGAGAAAGTGGAGCTAAGTTCCTCCATAGAGGAAGGAAAAGAAACTAAATTAACAAAAGAAGAATTCGTAAAATTATTCCATTTAGATCATTTAACCCCTGAAAAAAGAATTCCCTTGGAAGACTTATTATATAAATTTAATGGCACATTCTCACATTATGAGTGGGATTTGGGATGCTGTAAGATTGAACACCATAAGATTGATACTGGTTCCTCCTCCCCCACCCCTGTAGCTCAGCCCCCCTACATATGCCTTATTCACAGCGAGGTATCATGAAGGAATTGATAGAAAATTTGTTGAAACACCAGACCATTGAACCCAGTGCAAGCCCATGGGATGCACCAGCATTATTAGTAAAGAAAAAAGATGGGTCTTATCGTTTCTTATCATAAATTGAACAAAGTTATGACAATTGATTCTTTTCCACTACCCAATGTGAATGAGACTTTGAGTCAGCTAGGAAAAGCGAAATACTTCAGTGTTTTAGACGCAAATCAAGGTTACTCCCAGCTAGAGATTAGTGATTCAGAAAAGACATCGTTCAGCACCCCGGACGCCAAATTTCAGTTTAAATGTTTACCTATGGGTTTAAACAATTCACCAGCATTATGGCAGAGAACGGCTAAATTCATAGTCAGAGGCCAACAGGACCGTATTCTATGTTACTTAGACGATTTTATCACGTTTAATGAGACATTCGCTGAACATTTAGACAGTTTAAAGGTGTTGTTTATAAGGATACAGGAAGCAAATCTCAAGCTTAAACCCCGTAAGTGTCAATTTCTCAATGACGAAGTTAAGTTCTTAGGCCATGTAGTTTCGGAACATGGTATAGCTCCAGATCCAGAGAAAATCACAGCCGTAAAAAATTTTCCCAGACAGAAATATGTTAAAGAAATTCAATCTTTGCCAATCAAGATTGGCAAATTATTACAGGAGGCATGTGAAATCTTTCAGTGCCATTGCAAAGCCTTTAACAAAATTAACTAAATTAGACACACCTTTCATGAAGTAGAGAAAGCATTCCTGAACCTTAAGCAACTCTTAGTTTCAGCACCAATATTAAAAAGTCCTGATTTTTCTAAGCCATTCATAGTCGCAACAGATGCTAGCTCGTATGCGTTGGGTGCAGTATTATCCCAGCGCTTCAATGGAAAGGAACACCCTATTGCGTATTGCAGTCGTTTATTGAAAAAGAGTGTTTGGGAGTAGTGTATGCCATAAAAAAATTTATTTGTACGGTTAAATTTACATTACAAATTGATCATTGTCCTCTTTCTTGGTTATTTAATTTGAGAGACCTTTCTTCGAAACTTGCCTGCTGGGCATTGGCGTTAGCCGAATTTAATTTTGATGTTGTACGCAAGCCCGGCATTAAAAACACAAATGCCGATGGCCTCTCACGAGTTCCTATTTCAGCAGTGGCAGAATACGAGCCCCTTAAATGTAAACAAGAGATAGCTCGAGAACAAAACTTAGAAGAAGAGTGGAGAGGGATTCGAGAGTATTTCAAGGGCACAGGCGTGAAACCATCCCCTCCCGATTGGCCAGACAAGGAATAGAATTTTTTTATAGATGATGATGAAGTGTTGTACCACATTAAAAGATCTCAAGATGGAAACGAAATATGGGAGCAAATTGTTATTCCGAATAGTTTAAGAAACCACGTCTTGTATCTATATCATGATATTCCATCCAGTGGTCACATCAGATCAAAGAAGATGCGAGTCAAGATTGACAAACAATTCTATTGGCCAACTATGCGAGCAGATATTCAGAAATATTGTGCTGAATGTGAAAGTTGTCAGCTTCATGCAGCTTGACCTAAACGTAAAGAACAGCCGTTACAAAGTTTTCCACCAGTAAGACATCCATTCCATCGTATTGCCGCCGACATTTTGGGGCCAATTACAACCTCGTATGAAGGATATAAATATATTTTAGTGGTTACGGACCATTATTCTAGATACTCGAAAGCCGTCCCTCTTATGGATAAAACTGCGAAAACAGTGGCTAAGGCATTAGTCACCAGTGTCTTTAATCGCCACTCCATTTCAATCCAGTTATTGACCGATCGAGGATCAAACTTTACTTCTGAACTCCTACGAGAACTTTGTAAGATTTTAGGCATCAAAAAACTATTCACCACAGCGTATCATCCCGCCGGAAACGCAATTGTCGAAAGGCTGAACAAGGTCTTGATCCAGATGATACGTCACTACGTGGAAAAAAGTCAAACGGACTGGCAGACGTGGCTATCGTTTTGTTTTGTATGTTCACATATAACTCCACTCCACACTCGTCATTGGGAGAAAGCCCATTTCTATTATTTTATGGGAGAGATCCCATCCTCTCTGGTGACATCTTCACCGCGCCGAGAAGGCCATATTATGATATTGATAAAAATTATGGAATGCGAAATCGAAGCTCGCATAAAGTATGCGTTTGATTTGGGACGAAAAAATGCGAGTGGAACAAGAGGAGAAAAGAATGTAATATCACGATAGGCGCCATAAGCCTTATTCATTTAAAGTTGCCGACCTCGTGTATTTAGCAATCCCCCAAATTAAACCGGGATTGGTAAAGAAGTTACACCCTACCTATGAAGGACCATACCAGATCATTGATCAATATTCACCAGTCAACTTCTTGATTAAACATGTGAAAACGGGTAAAACAAAGGTCGTCCGTGCCAATCGGATGAAACCTAAGATAGGAGACCTGCACCAAGAGCCCCGCCACAGGGAACGACGAGTCCGAGCTCCAGCGGCCGTGCCACCCGAGCCCCAGGCGCCACAAGGAGGATTCGTACCTACCGCTCCCCACGATGCCAGAAGAAAATGCAACTTCCTCCCATCCGTACCGACTATGTTCACAAGGGAGTGTCCCCGAGGTCCCCTGGGTACTCCCCTCCGTTCAGGATAAACGCACCACTGAAGCTTTAGAACTACGCCCACCCAGCAATGACGTTCCAGTAATTTCAGAGACCTTAATGACCGAACAAGAGACCAAACGCATGGAAGAAGATTCCCCGAGCGAAGCAGGACCCCGGCAAAGTTTTCTCCAGCTTTGAAAATAAATGTTCGGCGGGAATAAAAGTAACTGGGACTGTAAGGTGTTTTACAGGAATATCATAAATGCCTTCATGTGCAGCTTTGAAGCTTTTCCACATATCCAATGAGTCAAATATAATCTTCCAAACACTCCAAGAAGGAGCTTTAGCAGTGACGTAGAAGTAATATTAATACGACAATTTAAACTCTATACTCTATCGAAAGAAATTAAAACTGGGTGTGTCTAATTAAATGTTGATTTCATTTGTTAGACATTGTTACTAAATACAATTAACAATGTTTATCATTGAAATTGGAAATTTAACTGGGCACACCAAGCATTTTCTGTCGTTGGACAGAGAATAAAGCTCCTAATAAATGATCGTTGACTGGGATTTTCAGCTACTGTTGGAAACTTGGATGAAGCCTGTTACTATTTTGAGATGAGTACTTTGATTTGGTATTTGAACTTAATTGATATGTCTCATATGCTACATAGTTTCTTGTGGTTGATCAGCTAGTTCTGTTTCTTCACACTGAGTATCTGAAATTGTTGAAGAAATTTGTTTCACGATTTTTGAATCTATCATTCATTTTCAAAATTAATGTGATTTTATATCTTTGACATAAACAATCTCGAAAACCATCCAAACTCGACAAATCGATTCCAGAAAAAATCGATTTTACATCGAAAAACGAATGTATCTCTTGACAGTAATGATCACTTTATAGCGTTTTTCTTGCTGATGAAGCAATTCGAAAAATCTAACGTACCCTCAATCATGGAGTAATCATGGTTTATTACTCCATGCCCTCAATACGATGAGGCATTAAAGATATTCCACTTGATTGCACGCATAGTGACCTTTCTCTTATTTCTTCTCAGTAAAACCACAACAAATAACTTGGTTTGATTTTAAAACTTCATCACCTTCGTCCAAACACTATCTATCACTGCCTAAGTACAAAAATAATTCAGATCAGCTCAATTTTATTTCAATTCTGACTGTTCTAAATCTCGATCGCTTTAGCATTCCCTGTTTATGCCAGCCATGAATCATCGACAGTGGCGCCACCACTAGGCGGTGAATCTAGCGAATTGCATATGGTCACAGCCTACTATATAGATAACAGCCTGTTCAATCAACAGTTTCCAAGTTTCACCGCAGTAAAGGAGGAGGGTGCTTTTAAATAGGGTGAAGAAAGCCTTTTGAGCATTGAAAAAGCCTTACCACTGCTACCATTCTATTGTTTTCTACTGGTTAGCCTACAAACAGGCTGCATATTTACATATATATGTAATCTTATATATATATTTAATCTTATATATTATTATATTAATCTTATATATGAATCTTATTTAATACTTAATCTTATATTTATTCTTATTTATATATATTAAAATTAATATATATAATCTTATATTTAATCTTATATATTAATCTTAATCTTATATATTATTAATATATAATCTTAATTTTATATATTAATACGAGGGTTGGGGCAAAAGTCATGGCAACTATTTTTTTTCTTGAAGATACCAGTCTGGTTGGAAAATGTGACATATACAGA
>JAHWFO010028238.1:149307-190847 GCA_023313115.1 Rhysida immarginata | reverse complement strand
AGGCAAGTCATCTATTTTTACCCTTTTATCTGCACTTTTTACCTCTCACCCAGTTTTTTTAATCAATAAATTGATTTTCTCGAACGTAATATGTAGAAAATGTAAAATACCTCATATCTTCTTTCCTTTCTCATCATTTCCGAAACTATGATATATCACATGCCATATGTTGCCATAGTTCTAAGGAGCAAGTGATTGCCACCCCCGCAAATCCGATCCCACTGAAACAATTGGGCCTAAGCTTCATAGTAATGTAGATCTGGGCCTAGAGGAATCTGGATACAGGATTTTACGCTTTCACGTACTTAAATAACACATAGATATGTTGCCCTCTCTGAATCCCACCCCCGTAATTTCGACCCCCGTATACGAATCAAAACCAAACTAAATAGTGCAGATGGACATGCCCATAGCTACATTTTGAATTTCAACCTTCCACCTCAAAAAATGTAGAATTTATGAAGGGGACGGACTGACATTATAAAGCCAATAAGTAGCACCATTCTTATTCTACTTACGAGGGTTAGTCAAATGAAAACCGGAAATATTTTTTACAGCTACTTTATTACAGACAGAGTTGAACAAGTACACTATTCGTTTTCAATGTAGTGCCCTGCTCTTCGCTGCATTTCCTCCACCGAGTCGGGGAGGCATCGATACCTCGGGGGAAAAAAGCTTCCTATAATGGAGATCTTACTTATAGGAATCTGCATACCGAATTTCACTCCTTTATATGCATAAATACACCTAAACCTTTTGGTCCCCTTTAATTTCCACCCCCAAAACTTCGACCTTAGTGTGCTAATCAAAAGTAAACTAAATAGTGAAGGTGCACATGCCCATAGTAAGCTACATTCCGAATATCAACCTTCTACCTCAAAAAATGTAGAAATTATGAAGGGCACGGATTGATATTATAGAACCAATAAATAGCTCCCTTTTTCTGCTACTTAATGATAAGCTTATAGATTATGAGCACTTGAGCAATCGTGCTCCGACAAAGCGATGTCACGTGCGCGCGCCGAGGTCAGTAATGCTCAAAAGATGAACAGAAAGTAACAATAGCTTCCTTCTTGATAAATCCATTGTTGTATGACATGAAGTATCTTTGTATTCTGTACACTCACTGTTTTAGCACGTGAATTCGACTTGAAGGGGTCCACGAAAAATTCTCAAAAGTTGATACGGCCGAACTAAGACTTTGTTGGTCATATATCTGAAAACAGAATTTGAAAATGTTAATCCGTTTTCGAGTTATCGTGCAAACGGCGGACGGCCGGATAAACATAGAGACCAAGGGTGCATTCTTATAAGTAGCTTTTATGCTAAAGCTCCTAATAAAGCATGACAGGACAATTGACATGAAAAGTTTTTTAAACCCTCAAATAAACAGATCAAATTGCACACTTGGATGAAAACATTTTAATCTGTTTATGGTGTTCTTTACATATACTGTTTACAACTTAAACGAAATCAAAAACGCGATAATGAACAAAAAAATGTTTATCCATTTCGGATTCGAACTCTGCTATTCGAGGCAGTAAGCAGAGACTTTAACAATGCTGCTGTCAGCTGCTATCGCTTATTATTGTCAGGAGAGAGCACGTGACGAGCACATCCCTAGCTTATACCTACTACCCTATTTTCATTCAGAAGGGACGGGTCCATTCTAATCTGCCTTGACTCTCAGTACAAGTACCTGATTTTGCAACCGATCAACATCCGGTAAGCTCAGCTCCTATGGAGCAGGTAAAAACCTTTTTGCACCCGACTGTACGTTTGCTTAGCTTATGAATGTAAACTAAGTCAATATCCAACTAGCATGATTAAAGTTAGATTACTAAAACACCCTGCCTAATTTCTTCTGTTCAGGGTTTGAATTTAGCCTTACCATTCTTTATTAGGAGCTTTAACATAAAAGCTACTTATAAAAATGCGCCCTTGGTCTGTACGTTTTTCCGGCCGTCCGCCGTTTGCACGATAACTTGAAAACGGATTAACTTTTTCAAATTCTGTTTTCAGATATATGACCAACAAAGTCTTAGTTCGGCCGTATCAACTTTTTAGAATTTTTCGTGGACCCTTCAAGTCGAATTCACGTGCTAAAACAGTGAGTGTAATGAATACCAAGATAACGGCATGTTATATAACAATCGATTTGTCAAGAAGGAATACATTGTTACTTTCTCTTCATCTTTTAAGCATTACTGACATCGGCGCGCGCACGTGAAATCGCTTTGTCGACGCACGATTGCTCAATTTCTCATAGCACAGAATAAGAGAGTAATATTGCTCCGTGCTCATAGTCTAAATTATTAAGTAGCGGAAGAATAGCGCAATTTATTGGTTTTATTATGTCAGTCCTTCCTAATTACTACACTTTTTGAGGTAGAAGGTTGAAATTCGGAATGTAGCTTCCTATGGGCATGTCCATCTGCACTATTTAGTTTGGTTTTGATTGGTACACTGGGGTCGGAATTACGGGGGTGGGATTCAGAGAGAACAACATATCCATGTACTATTTAGGTACATAAAGGCGTGAAATTCAGTATCCAGATTCCTCTAGGCAATATCTACATCACTATGAAGTTTAGGCCCAAGTGTTCCATTGGGGTCGGATTTGCGGGGATGGCAGTCACTTGGTCCCTAGAACCATGACAACATATGGCATGTTATACCGGGCTTTGCAAAAGTTCTGTTACACTCTTTACATCCCCAAAAAAATGGACTGCTCATGATTTGAATAATTCCATTTCCACAAAAGGATCAACTAATATATTGGAAATTACGTGTTAACCTCTGAGTGATCCTAATGTCCACGACAAAAGCGATGGAAACGAAACGAGTAGAGATCGCTGCTCTCCTGCGCGCGGGCCACACGAAGTCCGAGATTGCCAAGCTCCTCAAAGTCAGTCGGATAACCATCCACAGAGTTGCGGACAGGCTCAAGAATGGGAGAGACCTTAAAGATCAACCTCGTTCAGGTAGACCTCAAGTCGTCAACCGTTTGGCTGTGAGAAAAGCCTTCGAACAAGACCCGACGCTCAAAATGACTGCGCTCGCAAAATAAAAGAAAATTTCGGTGTCCACAGTGTCCAGAGCGGTCAAAGAAGAAGGTGGAAAGAGCGTGAGGCCTCTGCTGACGGATCGGATACGGGAACAACGTCGGGAGCGCTGTCGCCGTCTTCTCAACGACTTAAAAAGTTATGGCGAGCGAATTGTCATTTTCTCTGACGAAAAGACCTTCACGGTCGATTTTGTCGTCAACAAGCAAAACGACTGCGTGGTAAGCTTCGGCCAGGACATCTCCAAGGTCCGCTACGTGTCTACAACCAAGCACCCGGCCTCTGTGATGATGCTTGGAATCGTGGCGTCGAATGGCGAGAAAATGCCACCCATGTGGTTCCCAAGTGGATACCGGCTAACGGCGGCTGATTACAAGGACATCCTGGCCACAAAAGTCCGTCCCTGGGTGAAGAAATGCGAACTACATCTTTCAACAGGACGGTGCCCCTGCCCACGCGGCCAACACTGTGCAAAACTGGTTGGGGTCCAACATGACCTTCTGGTCGAAGGGCTTTTGGCCTCCGCAGTCGCCAGACCTCAATCCACTTGACTACAGCGTGTGGGCGCATGTCGAGGGGAAGGCCTGCAAGGTTCGTCACAGCAACGTCGAGGAGCTGAAAACATCTGTCAACCGTGTGTGGACCAGAATGAGGAAGGACTACATTCGCAAAGTTTGCAAGGCTTTTCGGCCTCGTCTGGAGCGGGTTCTTGATGCAGTTGGTGGCTACATTGATTAAATGCTAATTACAATGTTATTCTACATGATGGCACAATAAAAACATGTCTAACTGCATCGTGAACATCGTCGTGTCCATTTCTTTGAGGGTCGTCACGAGTGTAACAGAACTTTTGCAAAGCCCGGTATATCATACGTTCGGAAATGATGAAAAAGGAAAGGAAAGAAGATAACGATTTTTTTTTACATTTTAAACATTACGTTCTAGAAAATCAATTTTTTTGATTAAAAAACTTGAGGAGAGGTAAAAAGTGCAGATAAAGAAGGTAAAAATAGATGACTGCAGGATCTGCTATATCCCTCACCTACTCGGGGTGGGGTGGGGGGTTAATTTCTTTTTAATAAATGTATAAATGTATTTCTGCTTCACTGCTAAAGCTTCTCTTTGGAATGTTTACAAGATTTTATTTAAACCTGAAACTGATATTGGCCGCGATATGCTACGGTTTGGCAGGACTATCGGCTTGATGTGTATCGGGTTATGCAAGGCGCTCACTAGGACATCTGTGATGTGATGTGTTTGAAGTAAATTTTGAACCTTTACCTTTTATAGCATATGTCTCACAAAACCGTAAGTTCATTAGATTTTACAGAGTAAACTTCTGAAATCGGGTCCATCATTTTGACTTTCCCTGTATTTATAACACAAAAATAATTTGACAAAACATCGAAAAACTAAAATGTTTTCGATGTTAAAAGGTAAGCTGTTTGCTTAAATCTCTAATGGAAACAAAGTTAACATGGGCAGGTCCGGTTTAAGGCACTAACATGATTTAAGGTGTATTAGGCAGTACAGGAAAAAACCGCACTGGAAGGTGGCGACACACACGGCGTTTAAGGATTGTTGTCGCTGAGGGGCAAACTGCAAAAATAAGAAATGAATAAATTCTTATTAAAAGCACTCATGAGTTAGTGGGTGGTGGCAAAGCATTAATTGTATTTACAACGCAGTGGACGGGACAAGAGAACGGGAAGAGAATATTAGTGAGCCTAATTTTACTGTGGGAAAACTGTAGGGCATAACTAGTCCACTGAAGTCCTTGAGCCATGGTACTGTAAGTATTCATTATTCATCACTTGTAGGCTGTCATCTGCGGACAGGCCTTGAACGAAAACTAAATAATGAGAAATCCTATCCTCGGGTGCCAGAAGCTGAGGCTGAGTCACAAATGTGCAAACGTTATTAAAGTTACTGCAGAGGTAACAATTTCTTCTATTTCCTATGATGAATTCTCAAATCGAATCTGGTTGCCTTCTCGGGTTCCTTCCCACGTTGAAGCACCCCACTGAGATATTGAGGGACTAACTGAGATCAAGCTCCACTCTTCCTGGTTTACCGCAATGAGCGAGAAGCGTGTCCGCTTCTTTGCAGGAAAAGTCTGAATATAAAAACTCGTTAAGGTGTCTATTCAGCTGCCTCGAATGCTGTCTTAGCTAAAGCAGATTCGTCTCTGCTCGCACTGTTAAAGTGGGTTCGATGCTTTATCATGCTCATCTTATCTGGTACAGAGGGTAGATTATCGCAAGCGATAATCTGCGGCACCTACTCCTACGAGGGAGTTTTGCGCCATCCCATTAATAACGACTGCTACGAGATGACAGTAGCAGTCGGGACCGACGGCTTAACGTGCCCTCCGAAGCACGGGGGGTTTCATGATGGAAAAGCTGCTGGGGATAAACGAACCAGAGGCTGTCACCAACCGCTGGAACATCAGCTATGGTCAATCGGCAAATGGGTCAGACCAAAGTCCCCCAACAGCCGCGCCCCAAATAGCTGTCCCGCCAGCGGTGGCCCTCAAGTCCAGGCCGTCACCCAACCAGCAGCTGGCCGCGCCTGAAGTTGCTGAACTCCATCGATTGGCAAGCCAACCGACGAGACAACCAGGCCACGGCCACCCCCATCATGCTCATACTTGCTGGTTTCTTTGCGTCAAACAAGACAATGTTTTTCACACATGTTCTCCTTTGAAATTCCTGCTGAGTTCTCCTACATCACAACACCTTCACATTCTCTTCACTTTTGCCAGGCACGCGACTGCCGCGATTCTGATCTTGAATGCTTATGGCGCTTGGATTTCGTTATTTACTCGAACGAATTTGCAAGGAAAAATTAACATATTCCTCAAAGGATGGTGCCACCACTTCACTCTTTTCGAGAGAGCTCATCGCCCTTCCTTACTCATTCGAGACATCCACACCCCTCCTCCATGCGGATTTGCCAAGCACAATTCTTTCCACCTTTTAGCTCTGGGCAAATATCGCAAAATTCTAGAATGTGTTTTTATTTTTATTTTCATTTTCCAGCTCTCCCAATTTATTTCATTAACTAAGTAGGAAGCTTTTCTTTGTTCTTGAAAGAAATTTGCTACACGTCCTCTACATCTGTGTAGGTTATGTTCTGGCTCCCACGTGGGATTAGGATAACCCATCAATTTAATTAAGCCGGCCAGGTGGCCGAGAGGGCTAGGGCGTAGGCTTTCTATTCTCGAGTCCACCTGGTCATGAATTCGAATCCCGCCACGAGCATGGACGTTTGTGTTTGTCCTGGGCTGTGTACAGATATAACTTTTGTAATAGACGCAAAATGATCTTAGTATTCGACACCAAAAGTTCTAATAAACCAACCAACCATTTAACTAAAAACTTACAGTTGGGCTTTTTTCCCTTGACATCTAAAAGTTTTTTTACCCTATATATGCTTGGATAATGCAGGTCAGCAATTAGGTCCCGGGGAGCTCTTAGCCTTGACATTCCGTTTCCTCCCCACTTGTATGGGATTCTTATTCTCGCTAATACTTTATTCCTGTAAGGGACCAAAGAGTAAATTTTATATACACTGATATTATATACTTTATTCACTAACTACGAGAGTTGGGGCATAAGTCATGGCAACTATTTTTTTTTGTAGATATGTGAACGGATCACAAACGTATATGTGTCGTGTGGAAATTCTGCAGGCATAGTGTGTATGCAGAACAACAGATGGCTCTGTGATAGCTGGTAGTAGCGCAGCGAGTGCTGTGAAATCAGTCAATTGGTGAGTGTCGTGCGAGATGGAAGTAACCCGTGTTGAGCAGCGCGCTTACATCAAAATAGCCGTTCTCCGAGGGAGAAATGCGATGGAATGTCACAGTAAATTAGTGGAAGCCCTTGGGAATAATGCCCTACCATACCGTACAGTAGCACGGTGGTTAGGAAAGTTTCAGCAAGGACGTGTGTCAACCAGCGATGAGCAACGTTCGGGCTGATGATATTCAGCGCCTCCCATATCGTTGGCAGCGTGTGATTACAGTAGCAGGGGACTACTTTGAGGGTCTTTAGGCCCAGGTTTGTCCTGTCAACTTTATGTGTACTGTGTTGTCATTCTTTTGCACTATGAAGGCCATATGCCCTGTATACTACCGTAATAAATTAGTGTGTTACGATATTTCAGTGCTGTTCATTGTCCACACATGTAGTTAACACCTTGTCCTTTCGTCTGTATGTCACATTTTCCAACAGGACTGGTATCTTCAAGAAATAAAATAGTTGCCATGACTTTTGCCCCAACCCTCGTATGTTTCATGTTTTGTTTGCTTATTTATACACTGGCAGAAAAAAAAATCTCAACACCACGAAGGACTTCTGCTAGATGAATGAAATTTAAACAGTATATTCAGCTATGGTATTTATTCAATTGATTCAAGTTTCAAGGTTACAACTTATAGGGGGCGCCACCAGCGCCACCCTGTACATGATGAAAAGCACGGACTTTAGTACCCGCTGTAGTCGCCGCGCTGGTCTATGCAGGCCTACACACGTGCATGCATACGGTCGTAGAGATGCCGCATGTCATTTTGTGGTATGACATTCCATACCTGTTGTACCTGGATGGTCAGATCAGCGACAGTTGTTGGTGGTTGTGGAAGAGCCCTGACACGGCGTCCGACCATGTCCCAAACGTTCTCGATGGGCGACAGATCTGGTGATCGTGCTGGCCATGGTAGGATGTGGACACCCTGAAGGGCATGTTGGGCTGCAGCCATAGTGTGGGGTCGAGCGTTATCCTGTTGGAACAGCCCCCCTGGCATTCCAGCCATGAATGGCAGCACAATGGGTTCAACAACCATCCGAATGTAAACATTTGCCGTCATGGTGATGGGGATAACCACCAGGGGGGTACTGCTGTCGTAGGAATCCCTCCCCATACCATAACGCCAGGGGTGGGGCCTGTATGCCGACGACGGATACAGCTCGGTAACAGGATTCCCCACTCCTGCTCCTGACCCTTGTGCGACCATCACTCTGACCCAGACAACGACTTTCATCCGTAAAGACCACAGACCTCCATTCTGCCCTCCAAGTCGCTTAACACAACTGAAGACGTGCCGCACGGTGTTGAGGGGTAAGAGGCAAACATGCCACAGAGCGCCTGGTGTGGAGGTTCCTGGCCAGGAGACGGTTCCGAATTGTGCGTGGAGTGACGTTGGGTGCCACAGCAGCCCGAATGTCCGCTGCAGAAGCTGTCCGATTTGCCACAGCCATCCTACAGATGCGCCGGTCAACCCTGTCTTCAGTGGCCGGGGATCGCCCAGATCCTGGTCTTCTGGTAATCCTGCCTTCCCTGGACTATTGCTGCCAACAGTTGTACAGAGTGGCAACGTCTCGACCCATGCGTTCTGCAATAGCGCGAAACGAAAGTCCAGCCTCTCGAAGGCCCACTACACGTCCTCATTCGAATTGGGTTAGCTGCCCACATTCACGTCGCAGTCGCCTTCGAGGCATGTTTTACGTACTCTATCACACATGTCCACATGTGTCTGAAGTGACACAGACGTGCGTCTGATCTCCTTTATATCTGTCATTGGAATGTCTCATTTGCATGTACAGGGTGGCGCTGGTGGCCTGAAACTTGAATCAATTGAATAAATACCATAGCTGAATATACTGTCCAAATTTCATTCATCTAGCACAAGTCCTTCGTGGTGTTGGGATTTTTTTTCCGCCAGTGTATTTATAGTCATAATACTTATATAAATAAAGACATAAATAAAAATAAATAAATAACGTGTACAGTATATGGGAGAAACAGAGCCGATCTATTTACGTTAATAGATCGTCTCTCGGGGGGAATGACGTCATTTATTCTCATCTGTGTGACGGCATTCATGAAGTGTCCTAGAGTTGCAGCCGACAACACCAGACGGCGCCAAAGCAATTAATATAACAAATTTATTATGGGAAAACAATGAATTGCCATGATTGTCTCTGACTTCTATCACGATCTTTTAATCCCCTAGTCTGTGCACAAGCGCAAATTCCGTTGTTGTAGTCAACAATTGGATTGTTGTAATGGAAGAAGCGCTTTTAGTCCCTTCTATTGCATGAATTTGGCTACATCTCAGATTTAACAATATAATTTAACGATCGTACAACGTAACAAAACTGTCAGCTACTATTACGTGTTCAGCAACAAATGCGTAACATCAGCTGACAGATTTGTTACATTTTACGATCGTTAAATTATATTGTTAAGTTTGAGATGTAGCCAAATTCATGCAATAGAGGGGACTAAAATCGCTTCTTCCATAAATACAGCAATCCAGTTGTTGACTACAACAACGAAATTTGCGCGTGTGCACAGACCAGGGCATTAAAAGCAATGACGTATATTAACGATAGACTCCGAATCCTATTGTTAACAGTGCCATCAAAGTGAAGCAAATTGAAGCCATAATAGTCTGGGCAGGAGTGAGCCGTGGAGTATGGAGTAGTTAGCTGTCTGGCTGCTTTGTTTTTGATGATTTTGGGCCTGAGGAATAATTAATTCAAAACCATTCCTCAAAGTTAAACTACGTACAACTGTACAAACAGACAAGAAAAAGGAACAGGAATCATTTTCCACAAAAATAAATCAAAAATACGTAACTAAAATGAAAATGCGTAACTGAAAGACAATCGAAACGAAATTGAAATTGAAACCATGATCGAAAAATTGTTTATAAAATATAATAAAATACTTCAAATACAAAGTAAACGAAAAGATAAACTTATCACTCCGTGATCGGCGTATGAAAGAATTATTAATCAGCTACTCTCATGTTTAGCCATGTGTTTTGCATCATCTTCACTCACTTTCGGCCATGACAGATCTGGGCATGGAGCTTCCCAATTTGCTTCATGTTACAACTATAGGATTCGGAGTCTATCTTTAATATACGTCATTGATTAAAAGCAACACCACCTCTACCAACACCTCCTAGAAAGAAAGCCTATGCACTGAAAATTCATACATTGTTACATCATCATAAAAAGGCATTGTTAATCGTATTTCTACCAATAATAAGCCCTAAATTATGACTTCTAATAATCATGTAACAATGTACGAAATTTCAGTGCACAGGCTTTCTTTTTTAGGAGGTGTTGCCTCTACTCAAAGCCTGTGCGCGAAAACGTCATATATTGTTACATCACCTACGGTAGGGTATTGTTAATCATATTTCTACCAATAATAAGCTCGAAATTGTCCCTACCGTAGGTGATGTAACAATGTATGATTTTTCCGTGAGCAGGCTTTCTCTCTAGACGGTATTATTAAAAGACCGTGTTTCTATCAATAGTAAGCTCTAAATTTGGTCGACTTATGATGATATAACCACAGCCCACTAGATAAAACTTATGATGATATAACCACAGCCGACTTATCTAGGGTACGTTCACTTATTCGTTCGGAGTCATGCTCCGAGTCAATGTGATCACGTGATCAGAGTACTAGCGTCATGGCTCAGAGTCAACACAACGACGTAACAATCGAAGACTTTGATCGTTATAATCATTTGCGTGCAGTATTGCCAATTTAGCCTTTTTTCATGCGCTTGTCTTTTGTTGGACATTTTTAATAAAAATTAAACAATGCACTTCAACCATCTACCATTCATTTACAAGTTTTCAGTTCTCTTCAAAAACTCTCATTGGTGAACTTGTTATTATTTATTCTTTTTATTTTTTATTTTATCTTCTCCATTTATAAATGAGTATAGAATCATTCATTAATAAATAAACATATTATACTACTTCGTAAATTAATGTATAATGCACAAAATATTGAAATGAGCTTTTAAATTGGACACATCCCTGCTAAATTGGCAACATTACTTGTGAACGATTCAAGATATTTTTTCCCCTCTTCGCAACCTCCGAAGGCATCAGAAAAGCATGAGCAGTGCCCATGGCACTTTAAGGTTATGGGGAACCTTTAACATTAAGTTATTTTTTATTAACAGGAATAAACAATAACATATTTTTTATTTTTTATTATTTTTATAAAAACAAAGTTCTGGTCATAATTGCAATTTTAATTTATTATCATAGAGACTAGGGTGGCATCATGCGTAAAGATGGAACTGAGATTGAGCATATAAAAATTAATAATTATGCTGAAAAAATTGTCTTGAATCAAGTTTTCGATCAATTTAAGCTAAATTTTCGTTTGTATCGTGCCAAGCCTACACCAATGGAAGGCTAACCAATTATGGTAGGCTATGATCGTGCACTTTGGAAAGATAGAAGCGGCCATGTTGATATTAAACAACGTATGCGCCAGCTTGAAAAAATAAAGTCTTCTCTTGTTTGTGTGGTTGCCACGGCTCCTAACAAGCGCGCTCGCAAACGATATCTCATTGTAACAAAATTAATCATCGTTGAAGTCACAACTTTGTTGGCACTCTTTATTGTTGCGTCGTCTTTCTCATTAAATTTTTTGACTCCGATGTCTCCAGCTTGAAAGCAGGAGTTAAGGGAGTTAACCCGAGTCGCACTCCAAGCGAATAAAGAAACAAACTCCGAAAGACTCCAAGCGTACCCTGATGTTGGAGGTCAAGGGAGTTAACTCCGAGCGAAGAAAGAAACGGAGACCAAATGACTCGGAGCAAATAAAGAAACGGAATCCGAATGACTCAGAGTCACAGGAGTCACTCGTTGCGACTCCAAGTGAATAAGTGAACGCACCCCTAGTGGGCTGTGATAAAACAATGTATGACGTTTCAGATTTGGCTTTCTTTCTAGGAAGTATTGGTTTAGCATCATCTTCTTTCACTTTCGATATGACAGTCTGGGCAGCGGAGCTTCCGAATTTGCTTCAAGTATGGCGGCAGGTTTCAGGGTATATCTCTAATACAGGGTGTTTCATAATTGGTGTCCCGTCTTTACGTACAAATAACGACTCAAGGGGAATAGATTGGGGGAAAATGAATATTGATTATTTGGTTTTAATGTCCCCTAATTCAGAATAAAACATTTCGCGTCCCTGGGGGTGAAGGGGTAAATTTTGAAAATTTTAATTTTGTAGGGGTTGGGGTTAGAACCCATGTGTTATTTAGAAAGTTGTAGATCATCATGTAAAATGTGGGTTTAGCATAAAACCCGGTGAAAAAATCTCATTCCCTGCCCTTTATCGAGTGGGTAAAGTGAAAGATATGGCTGGCTAATGTAGACAAAAACAGAAGAACTCATTAGAAACTTTTCTGTAGACTACCTGTTCATTTCAGCTTTGTATCTCACACTGAAAGATGGTCACAGGGTGACCGAAATGCGTATATGCATTATTAAAAACACTTTGTTTACTGTGGACAAGAGTTTTCTCCTTTTTCAGCATGTTTATTATCCACAGTTCTTGATTGGTTTCTTAATTTCACTGGATGCTTTTTTCAGTCTTACCACCCTATGTTTAATTTTCATTTTTTATTTTATTCCAGGGTTTTTGTGTCTAGTTCTTCTTTTCTTGTATATTGTGTTGTTTGGGAAAACCGAACTCTGTTCAAATCCGAAAGCCAAATCTCAAGAAGCGGACTTAAGAGAAAGAAGGAAAAGATTATCTATCGGTGAAAGTTGTGATAGAATCATGCCATTTTTAAATAAACTAGATTTGACTTAAAATTAGCTCTTTTTAAAAGCTTTTATTTAACTTGACATCTCTGTTTGTTTGGGTCAAATCTTGTGATTAATATTAAACCAACTTCCTTACAAGCTAGGGAGCTGAAACTTGACACACATACACAGGATTGATGACAATTTATGGTAAAGAAAAAAATTTTCAAATCGGTTCATTGGTTCGTGTTCTAATGGTACTTATTCATTACTACGAATTGTTTGTTGTGACAATTGGACAATTCGTTATGGCAAGAGTTAAATGTATCTATTGTTTATTGTTGCAAAATTAAGCTTTGTTGTTGCCAGTAAATAAAACATTATAAAAGCTTGGTTTGAAAAACCCTTTTCCTCTTAATTATTAAATATATAACAATTTTTACAGATAAATAAAAATGTAAACCAAGGAAGTTTGGCACTATCTTGCGAAAATTGTTGGGACACTTGATAATTTAAAGACTTAAACGAATTATATAAGTTTGGTAGGGCCTTGGACCACCTTTTATAGCTGTCATCGTCTAGGAAGACTTTCCACTTATTTTGTGCCACTTCTCATTTAGAGCAGCACTTATGTTGGAGGAAGTGGACGGACAACTCATCCTCAAAAGTTCTGCCATCCAGTTACATACCTAGAAGGGAGCATGTCATTGGATAAACAAATAGATCCATGTCAAACTGTTCCCGCATTGTAAGCAGCGCAGAATCGTTTAGAATGACCAGGTACACCTTGGAATCCTTAGTTTTCTTCACCATGAACCAATGTTTCCAGGCGATGCCAAGAGTAGCATTGCAGTTAGCATATTACAATAAGCCATATAGCATTTGCCGGGTACTCTCCAGCCCTCATGTGCGATTGTCAGGCTGCCAATGTGTATAATGACATTCAGTGTTCTTTATAACATGTTACCACTGCTCTATAATCAAGTTGCGATGGACTTTTCACCATCATTGAAGATCGGTCATCGTGGTCTTAGGCTTATGGGCAGTAGCTCTTCCATTAGAATCTTGATTCTAATAGCAGAAGCAAAGCGATTATCCAGAACAGTCCTCCGCAGCATTCACCAGTCTCTGTCAGTGAATTTATGAGATCTACAATGTCAGCTTATAGCTTCACATTCCTGCTTTACAATGGCCTTTCCTACGGTGAACTTGGATAGCTTATCAGTCCGAAATCTCAGAAACGGTCTTCCCACTCAAGTAGCATCCGATGACATTATCATGTGCAAAGCTGTTTGAGGTCTTCTAAACGACCCAGTTTTATGATTACTGGTCTTGGTTGGTATTTTAAAGCTCAACCAACCTTCACGCTGTAACTAAAGGTTACATTCATCATGACCCGAATTTTCCCAGTTCTAAAGGGTGCCCCAATACTTCTGGCAAGACAGTGCAGCTATCTGATGAATTTTTCGTTTGCTCGGAATTAAAAGGGAAAGTCAATATGCTAAAAATAAATACAAATAAATGTTTTCCCGGAAAAATATATTGTGCGACTCTTTTATTTCTTTTTTTTTCCAAAATTAATGTGTACTGTAATAAATAACTGAAACAATTAAGTAGAATGTGCTTTTTTACAGGTTGATGCTTCCGTAGAGTATTTGAAGTTCTTGCAAGAAGTATTTCAGGCGGCCAAAGATGCCGGAATTTCCATGGACGATTTCGAAGGAATAGAGAATGGGGTGGACACGGCCGTCACTGTTTTGACCATCGCTTCCGATTCGCTCCACATTGCACACTCCGTAGGTCTCGTCTAAAGCTCGAGGGATTAATGAAAATTTAATTCATTAGAAATAATTTTATTCAATTATTGCTAATATTTGAAAACTGCAAGCCCAATATGATAACTGTAATTTGACTTCTTCCTATAATTGTAATTTATAATTGTAATTATAATTATAATATAATTACTGAAAGCCCAATATAAATTGTAATATAACTGTAATTTATAGCAATAAACATACTCTTAGTAATAACGTTTTTAATATTTATTTAATGAGAAGCACACCACCAACACGTCCTTCAATCAGACAGTGGTAACGAGGTTAGGAAGGTTTTGGACGACACGTTTCCAGGTCGCTGGATTGGCAGAGGAGGACCCATTTCCTGTCCACCAAAGTCATAACCATGTTAGATTTTTTCTTTGGGGCTTTGTGAAGGTACTGTATACCATACCCCGGTGCGGGACCTGCAGGAACTTTGAGCTCGCATCACAGCAGCAATTGCAAACGTTAATGTGGACATGCTAGGCCGGACATGGGAGGAACAGGAATATCACTTAGAAAACATGCGTGCTACAGATGGCACACCTACTGAACTCTGTTAAAGGGCTACTAAAACCTTAGATGTGTGTGAACATTATGCCGCAAACCGTAACTTTCTACCTATCCCCATTTCTGAAATATACGTGATCAAAGTTGTAAAGATCATTTTGGAACGCTCTGTAGTTTATACTTCCTTTGCATACCCTGACTTTTGGGCCATACAGTATTCTCTCATTATTTATTTTCAGGCGAAAATCGAAAACGTGTGTTAAACTGCCTTTAACATCTAAGATAACATTATCTAAAGTTTTGAGAAATTAGCAAATTTAAATTTAATGTTGAAATTGACTTGATAACGGAATAATTCAAGCGAAATAGTCAGAGGGGAAGGAAGAAAGCTAAGACGAATTCAGGCCTTACATATGGTGTATGCCTTAATTTTTTTTATAAATATCCATGCACGTTTTAAAATGATATATGAATTTTAACATATATGCAATTATAAATCATTGCTAATTTACAAAAAAAAATCACATTACCATGAATAGGATTACTCACATTTTTAATGTTTTTTCTCATTTATATTTTAAACTCGTCATAATATTCCTTAATTACTATGAAATGGATATTTAAGAACTGCAAAAAAGACAAACAAAAAACGAAATAAATATATTTTTAAATACAGGGCGTTTATGAATTCCATTGCCAGACTTGGAGATGTGATAGGGAAGGCCAAAACTAACAACTACTCCGAATACCATTTTTCCCACAAAAACGTTGTAAACGAGTTAAAAGGTGTAAAGATCCCGACCAACCCTTGTGAATGCTGCACTGCAGGACACCCGCAGAGCTGCATGCAAAGCAACGAAAGCACTAACTGGTGAATCAAGACATGCAGCTCCGGACAATTTATTTGTTCGAATGCAGAAACGGTTATTACAATGTTACATTGAACAACTGCAGCAACTGTTCGAAGTGGCGACCATGGGCTATGATGCAGGATATGCATCTCCGTTGCATGTTCTGCCGTACTCTCTCAAACATTTATGGTCTTTGCTGAACCTCTCTGCAGTCGTCAAAGATTCTTGCTCTCAGCTCGTCAGCACTGGAGTAACATAAACCAGGCTTTTTAAATGACCCTATAAGAAAAAGTTCAGCGGCGTTAAATCCAGTGATCTCGGTGGCCAGTTAATGGGGCCATCTCTACCTATCCAACTTTGAGGGAAGGTTTGATCGAGAAACTCACGCACGGCCCGGGTAAAATGTGCTGGTGCTCCATCATGCTGCAACCACATCTGCCGTGTGACTTCCAAAGACACATATTTCACCAGTCCAGGCAGGATATCTTGAAAAAACGTGAGGTAATGCTCTCCATCCACGTTTGGAGGTAGTACATGCGGTCTGATAATCTGGTCATTAGATTCCAGCCCAAATGTTGATATGAAAGCATTCCTGATGGCTAGAGATGCGTGCGGCGTGAAGATTATGTTCGTCTCGACTATGGCTGTTGTGGCAATTGAACATGCCCTCCTTGGTGAATCGTGCTTCATCCGAAAATAACACAAGTGTGCCGAATGCAGGATTGTTAGTAACACTCTGAAGTTACCATTCAGAAAATTCCACGCATGGTACATAGTCTCCACGTTGCAAAGCCTGAACTTTCTGTTTGTGATAAAGATGTTGTCGGTGCTCATGTAGAAAGTTTAGTCGTGTGATTGATGCTCATATATAACTGCACGGGTGCTTGTGGATGGGTTATCTGCAAATCTTATATGTCCTCTTCGACATGTCGTGTTCGCACAGTCCTTGGAGAACCAGCATCATGCCTACTGGGTAGAAATTGTCCCGTTTCCCGTAAGCACCCGGTCAATCGCCACAAATGTTACACGACAAGGATGTCGTCTACGAGGGAACCTCCCGCGGTAGAGCCTTGGAGCTTCTCGTGCATTGTCATGAGCCTGGCCGTACAACAGACGCATGTACAGCCAATTAAAAAATAATCAAATACTGGTGTCTTTTGATGTAGAGTCCTTATTCCCTAATGTACCAATACCTGAAACGTTACAATTTTTACGTGATATATTGATCAACAATGGAGTCCAACCACATTTGATAAAAGAGTGGTTGACTTTAACTAGACTTTGCGTCAACAATAATGTCTTTCAATTTAAAAACCAATTTTACAAAATGAAAGGAGGTATCCCGATGGGATCATGCCTCAGTCCTATTTTATCAGAGATTTTTCTTAAAAACTTCGAGGACATTCTCAAAAACTCTAATTTTTATTTTCCTGCTGTTTGGTATCGATATGTCGATGATATTTTCGCCATATTCGATACCGATTTGTGCCATCTCCAAGATTTCGTTGATCATATTAATAGTTTTTACCCCATTTTTAAATTCACGTTTGAGGTTGAAAATGAACAAAAATTGCCTTTTTTGGATGTATTAATAGAAAGAAAAAACAATTCGCTAGTGTTCGACGTATATAGAAAGCCATCAAACAAATCTATATACTAAAACTCTTGCGTGTATTTATTTATTTATTTATTTATTTATCTGTAATTCTATCTCCTCCTAGACAGTTTGAGCTAGCGACTTGAAATTTTCAGGGCAGGCTTATCAATAAAGGACATGCTCTATCACCAAAAATCAGCCACCGACGACCCCCCCCCCCCCGGCCCCACTTTCTGGGGTTTTCTTTGTAATTCCCCTCAACAGATGGCGCGGGCGGGCGAAGCCGCGGGTAACAACTAGTTAAATTATATTCCAGCAGATTCCAATCATCCTTGGAATCAAAAAGTCTCTACTTTCGTGTTCATGATAGATCGTGCCATCAATCTACTTCTTGATGATATTACTTTCAAAAAAGAAATTTCTAAGATTAAGGCTATTTCTGCTAAAAATGGTTATAACCCTAATAACATTGGTTAGAAAGAGAAAATTTAGAAAAATGGTTTCCGATCTAGCAACCTTAGTTAGAATCAGGGAAATAAAACTTCAAAACTATCACCCTCCCTTATAATAAGTTCCTAGTTAAGGATTTGCAAAAAAATTTTAAATCGCACAACATTTCTCTTAATTTCAGCAACCCAAATCAATTAAAAAATTTACTCGGAAACCCCAAGGACCAAATACCAGACCATTTAAAATCAGGAATCTACGATATCAGTTGCTCGAATTGTGAAAAACGTTATAAAGGACAAACTTTCAGGAAAATTTTGACCAGATACAAGAAACATATAGCACACAGAAGATTTGGAAGAGCCAGCCAGTCGGCCATTGCCAAACATTCTTTGGACACTGGTCACGATTTCAAATTAGAAAACCTCACTCTTGGACAATCTGTTAATAAAAAACATCTTCTGGACGCATACGAAAGCATGGCTATCATCCAAACGAATCAGAATAATTTACTTAATTCTGATAAGGGACCGAATGGTGATTCATCACTAATCTACTGGTGGACGACTTTAACCAATCAGGGCTCCTGCATCTCTTTCCGTTAATGTATCCTCACTTACTTTTCTTGGATTGGTTTGTTTATCGTTAATTTTCGCTATAAATACCGTTTTTCCGTTGTTTGACTTCGGTACAATATGGGCTACAATATGTAAGTCCAGATGGAAGGACCTCCAAACTTTCCAAAACGTTACCTTGAGGACCATTGCTCAACTTGATAGGAGAGTTGCAACAAATACTTCTATTGCCGACGATTTTGAGATACCTCCCATTGGGAATCACGTCCAGGAATTGATGAAAAAGCTGCTTCCGAAGATGAAGGACCATCCCAATCCTCTGGTCGCAGGTATTCTTGAGCACCCGCTTACCTTCAGAAGCCTTCTTAGATATCGCAGGCCGCGTCACCTCCTGGACATCAATTTCGACGACATCCAAAAGGCGACATTTCCCGAATATTGGATCTCCTAGCTCCTCGTGTCCCTTGTCCCTCGTCAATCAACAATCAACACTATCGTCCTGATAGGAAAGGGCTCCATCTTATCCTCTGGATGACTTAACTAGGTTTCATCTGGCTTCTCGCCTAGTTCAGTGTACTTCCTGTGGTTACTTTCTGGACGAGTATGGCAGTGAAAGCGTTGCTTTCGGACCACTCGTTTCGTTTTACCTGCACTGTTCGATTGTCGTTTGACTTCAGCCTTATTCAACTTCTTTATCCATGACTTTCCCAAGTTTGCAAAGTGTAATCTTTACTTATTTGGTGACGACGGGTCCATCATGACCTGGGCACGAAACCCACCACATGTCATCACTCGACTTCAAAAAGTTTACATCAGTGCGAGAGCTGGTTAACTAAGTGGCGACTAAAGCTGAATGTCAAAAAGTGCAAGGTCATGTTTATCACTCGCAAATGCAAAAACCCTCTAAAGCCCCTCTTTTTATTTGGCAAGAAACTTGAGTGGGTAAAAAGCTACAAATATCTTGGTGTCATGATCGACTCCAAACTAAATTGGAACGACCAAGTCCAATACGCGCTCAACAAAGCAAAGAAAGCGAGGTTCAGTTTGATTGCACTTCTGGAGCGAAACAACGCTCTTGGTGTGGATAACAAACTCTTGATATACAAGGTTGTGATTCGTACTATTTTACTTCATGGAATGCCTGCTTGGGCTTCTATTTGCAAATCTAGGTGGAAGGATCTCCAGACCTTCCAAAATATTGCTCTCCGGTCCATCGCCCAACTTGACAGAAGAGTTGCCAACAACCACTCTATCTATGAGGATTTGGGGATGACCCAAGGTATAAAGAATAAAGGTAGCGCCGTCCGAGAGAAAAACTGACTGTCGCCCCATCTGGTGTTGGTAATTGGAATATTGCCAACTTCATGACGTCACAAGGTCCAATCTTTAAAATCTATTATGAGGAATATTGCGTTTACACAGCAAAATGCCATCATGCGCGATTCCCACTTGCAATAATACAAAATATAATACAAAAGATAAGAATGTTTCCTTTTTCCGTTTCCCCAAAGATTCAAATTTAATTAAAAAATGGTTAATATCATGCAAATTGGATAAAAATATTTGTATCATAACAGCAGTGATTGCTCCCTTCATCCATTCCTGCTCTAACCATTTCAAAACTGACGTTATGAAAACAATAAATTCGTATATCCTCGTACCTAACATTTACAACTAAATCATGGGATATTAAGGATTCTTTAGGTTACGTTAAGATCATCAGTTATAAATTCTGCATCAACTACATATTTACGATACCTAGCTTATGAGCTCTTGCTTGTAGCAGCGCCAGATTTATACTTTTCCTTAGTATAGGCCACTGACTTTCTCCCGCCCCTATTTTCGTGATCACTTGTAAGTAATGTAATGTAAACTAAAACTATTTAGGCCATAAATAATACGTATTTAAGTAGATAAGTAAGTACTGAATAGAATAGTCAAACTAATGAAATCCACCACCCCCTGAAATCTGCCGCCCCTTGGCCGCGGCCTATTGGCAAATCCAGTGCTGCAGCTATAACAGAACAGAAGAACATTCACTTGTTGCACCTCCCCTCCCATTCATCCGTTCTTGCTTGTAGTTATCTAACGAATTAAGACGACGATTCTGAAAACAATGAATTAGTATATTCTCTGATTGAATTCGTATATCCTGCTATCTCAGAATCGCAGATTTCATTAGACGTGAGCTTCGATTCATGAGTTGACATAGGCCTAGGTATTTCTTTTCATAATAGTTGTCATCTTTAAAATCGTTAGAGTAAATCAATGCAGTTGTGATACAAATAATTTTATACAGTTTGCATGATATTAAGCATTTTTTAATTAAATTTAGATCTTTGGGGAAATGAAAAAAGGAAACATTCTTATCTTTTGTATTATATTTTGTATTATTGCAGGTGGGAATCGCGCATGATGGCATTTTGCTGTGTAAACGCAATATTCCTCATAATAGGTTTCAAAGATTGGACCTTGTGACGTCATGGAGTTGGCAATATTCCGATTACCAACACGAGATGGGGCGACAGTCAGTTTTTCTCTCGGACGGCGCTACCTATATTCTTTATATCTTGGGATGACCCACATAGGCACCTTTGTCCAGACTCTTATGAAGAACATGCTACCCAAGATGGAGAATCATGAAAACACTCTGGTTTCTGGTATCCTGGACCACCCACTCGTTGTTAAGGGTCCCCTCCGGTTTCGAACACCCCGCCATATCCTGGATGTCTGCTTTGATGACGTTAACAAGGCTGTCTTCCCCAACTATTGGATCTTTTAGATCCTGCTGATTTTGGGGACTCTATTTCTCAATCTACAATCTGACTCTCGTCCCTTCTCGGGACTTATTCTCTGGAGGACTAAAGAGGTTCATCAGGCTTCTCTCCCAGTTCAGTGTACCTCCTCTGGTTTACTCTTTGGGCGAGCGTGCAAAGTGAGCTTGCCTCCTGGACCACTCGCGTCTTTCTTTTCACTACACTGTTCGATTGTCGATTGTCGTTTGACTTCAGTTCACTTTCATCAGAGTGGATTCACGGAGTCAAGGATTCCTGCCGAAGATGAAAGCAGTGCTTTTAGAAATGCGCGTATCCAGGTTGTATTTTTCTGTTATTCGTTGTGGTTAAAGAGTTTTCATTCATTTATTATAGACGCATGTCTGCCATCTCTCCATACGTGAACTCATTCATGTTGAGATCTTTGCAAGTGTGGTGCTTCTGCATGTACGTACTTCACGGACTCTGCCTGGTCACCCTCGATGAGGAATGTGATCACCCGTGCATTCTGATTCACCAATTAGTGCTTACGTTGCTAATTTCCTGCTTTGCATGCAGCTCTGCGGGTGCAATGCAGTGCAACATTCATAGGGGTTGGTCGGGATCTTTACACCTTTTTAACTCGTTTACAACGTTTTTATGGAAAAAATGGTGTTCTGAATAATTTTAGTTTTGACCTTCCCTACCACTTCTCCAAGTCTGGCAATGGAATTCATAAATACCCTGTATAATATGGAAAGTTTTCTTTTTTAAGAATAGCAATTTCTTCTTAAGGGGAAATCAGGGGTATATGAAAACTCTACATATACCCCTGGGGAAATGAAGGCCACCCTCATCAAAAGGTGCCCTCTGCGTGTTATTTGCCTCCTTGTTGCTCAATTGATAAATCACCCTCTTTTTTTTGTTTGGTGCTCAAAAATGTGCAAAATACGCTTCCTCCAGCCCATGTAGAAAAAAATACTTATTTTGAGGAACAAACTTACTATGTTGAGGAAGTTAGAAAACGCACTCTTGAAACATGTCGGACTTTTTTCCAAGATCCTCAACTCGGGTTCGTTGTTCCTCACTTAAAGATTGCTTGTTCACTAATCACGCTTACTGTCATAACAAAAGGTCATTCATTATTGTCTCTGAGGAGTGGTATTATTTGTTTACTACGCCGATAAGCAGATAAGTGGTTATAGTTCCGCCTGATTTAAATAGCAATCAGATTAGTTGATTCGTTAGGCCTTTGGGCGCGCCAACATCTGGGTCTCCTTGCCCCCCTAACACATTCTGAGACAATGCCACATAACTTATTTTATACCTTTCGAGGACAAACAGAAACATCTATACCCACAGCGGGATTCGAACCGGCGACAGAATTGGAAAGCCTGCACCCCAGTTAGCAATCACATGCTCAGTGAATTTTCATTAGTACTAGGTTGATGCATGCCATTGTAAATCTCTTTTCAGTAATCTTTACTACCTATCCGCGACAATAATTATTTTATAAATCATTAAATTGCTCTGCCTTCTTGTGAATTCGTTTTAAGTGAACTTTAATTCCGTCCCAAAGCTGGAATAAAGAAGGTCGCTTCACTAAAGCAGTGAGATACAATTATATCGTTTCGCACCTATGTAAGTACTGCGTTTACATAGATATGAAACAATATAATTGTATGCGAAACGAACTACTGATAAAAAAGTAAAATATACTGTCGGCCATTATAACTGCAACATTAGGAAGGGAGCATCCTATCGAGCCGAAGAGACATGCAAATGATTATTAACGTAATACCCATCCAAATCCTGTGCGTCAGTAGCTGTTCTCGTGAAACAGTATAAGAGGGGGAAACAGCAGCATTATAAGTAATGCAATTGTGTTTGCTCGTCGTTCTTGTGAGCAAAAAGCTTCAATACGCCACGAGGATTTCTGCACGTTGCGCAAGTCGAACCGAATTATAATTATAATCTTTTCACCCTTGTATTATAAGGTATAGCTCTTTTCCTTCCTCGTGTTGCCAGCAGTCTACATAAAAGAGCAAAATAGTGGTAAGAATAAAATACACAACAATGGATATAATATTCCTTTGTATTTGAGCTTATTTGTCAAGGAAAAACTAAAATTCCGGATCTAACAGCCGGTATGACCAGAAAATGCTGCCAAGGTCCCTGTCTACAAAAAAAAAACTGAACAAAAAAAATCTTATGGGCTGATCTAGTTATCCAGGATATTTCCAAATAGCTCTTATATTATACACAGTATTTTTTCATGTGGAGTATACTTTGGAACTAACAACAAAATTTCATGTGAAAAAGTTGTATTTTAATATCTTTTAAAGTAATAAATTAATTAAGCAAAAATTGAGCCAATCGTAGAAACAATCTACTACTATTTAATAAGTTCCTAGATATTTGACAAACATAAACTGTTCAAAAATTTTAATAGAAACTAACAGAGTCATATCTTCATGTGAAATTTTCTTAAGCAGAAGAGCACATACATTGTTGAACTGGTGTAATCCCCTATCCCCTATCTACCTTGTCCAGGGCTTCATTGCTTTATGATCCTCTGCAATAGGTTGGCAGGGGTATATTCCAATTCAACTACGTGTGTGGTCTTCCAGTTAGAAAATTTTGATTTAAACCCAATAGGAAAAAGTGATTTAATTGTTATTAATCTAAATATCAATTAGCAGATTAAGTGAAAATCACATCAATTCTATCAACGCCACTATATTAAGCAAGCCTGGTTTTTTGTCGCCCGAGATCACTAATTCTAAGTTTGAATTTCACATTCAATTCATGCAATACTACAATTTAGAAGCAATATTTGGATAGAAAATTATAAAGCTGGTTGCTATGTGTCCTGGCAATTGGCAAATTGTGATAAGAATTCACGAAGCAATGCTTAATTAAAAATACTTAAAACAAAAGCTGATGTTTTTGTTTCTTGGAATGAACTCTTTGCGAACGTCATAAATTCCAGCTCTTTGCGTGCATTAGAGATAAATACCGTTGTGTATGAGAAGTTAACAACAGGTAGAGTTAGTTTACGTGCTATTTGTAGAATCTGACACAGCAACAAAGATAACATTGGAATGAATCAGTCAATAGTTCATCTATTTCCTTGTTTTCCTATTCTGGTAGTTTAAAAGGAAGAATAATGCTCTTAAAATAGGTACAACAAATATAATATAATAAATAGTATGTTTAATTAGTTGATGACGTTAATTAACTTGCTTATACGCTATTTATAGAGCAAATTATATAAAAACGTTTACAGGGGTATATGAAGGGGTATCTTCATATACCCCTGATATTTGTAATCAAGTTTAAAGATAGGCGTGACGATTTAAGAATATATGTACTGTAAATTGAAATTTTTGCGTAACTGATGGTGGAAGAATGTATGATTTCATGAGGAAAGTCGAGGGAAGGCGCAAGTGCAGCAATATCTCTCTTTATAATAATAAATGAAAGCACTTCCTACTGCGAAGCCTAGTGTCGGAAACTTTCATCTGTATATAAATTTTAATCGATGCTATATTTGAAAAATAAATGATCTGGATGTAATGAATACTTGAATTATAATATTTCGTGGAAAATATTAAGCTTTAGCGCTCGATGTATCACAAAACGTACTACAATTGCGATATTTTGTGGTAAGTTTCACTGTGAATATATGGTACCTCGAAGCAACATGTCAGATCCCGCATAAGAAATATAAACCCAATGGCGTCTGGCCCTCAATATGAATAAATAGAACTAAATAAATGTAAATTATAATAATTATATGTTTTAAAAATTTTTTTTAAAATTAATAAATGATCAAAAACTACCAAAAACTTGATTTCTGTCCGACTTCTCTCGCTTGACGAAAGCTCACTTTTTTCATATAATTAATATAAATTAACTAAATAAACCAATTAAACGTTAATTTAATATATTAAATTTATTAAACATGCATTATCTAACGAGCACCAGCTTACGTTAACACTAATGTCGTTCCTTCACTGGCTGAAGAACCAGTTCCTGCTAAGAAAAAATGAGCCCGTGAAGACCCTATTGTATTAAATGGGAAAAGGTCTCACTGTTCACATGTCCACCAAAAAGAAGCGAAAAAAGAAAACAGAAGAGGGTGTGCAAGTTTTCATCTTCATTATCATCATCTTTGAGGAGGTTGTGGTCGAGAGTGGGAGTGAAATGGAAGAAGACAATGGCTTTTTTTGCTGTACCAAGTGGGAATTTTATGACAAGAAAGGTCCAAAACGCAATTTGTTCCAATGCGTAAGGTACAAGACATAGATCCATGAAAATTGCAGAAAGGAGAGTTTGTACTGTAAAAACTGTTAAGGGAAACATTCTCACTGTCACTTCATCGTAATTTATGCCCATTAAATATTAGTTACAATTCACTTGGTTTTTCTTTAAAATATAAACCTCATGCTTTGTAGCATCTTCCCCCGTATTAACTGGCAATCTTCCACGCATTTTGGGAGAACACGCCATGTTTGCAGTATTAAGTATAGTTTCCTTCCTATTTTTCATCATTAATTTGAACAGCTGAGGTTGGCGTACAATTAAAACCCTCTCTGCCCATCTAATGATTTATTCATTAAGTTTAGGGTTTTGTTTTACGTTTCACGCTGAATGAAAGGCATTCATGTTTTTTCAGTTAAATGTTACTGGAACAAATAATATCTCGATTTATTTTAAAAAATGCTATTTCTTAATGATGCTACGAATGAAATTAAAACTGCAATTATAATGAAAATGAAAACTATTATTGTAATAATATAAAGCATTGTTTTATGTTTTAGTAATACCATAACCTCCTCTATTATTCCAGACTAGGGCTACTAGACCGTTCCGGTTACCCGGGACATGTTCAGGGTGACTAGCGACCGGGAAAACGAAAAACCGGGAAAAGTCAGGGAATTTTCTTTAACCTGGAAAAGTCAGGGAATAGTAAGGGAATTTTACAAAAAGTCAGGGAAAATTTAAAAAAATCAGAGAATTTTACAAAATCAGCAAAAAAAATACGAAATAGGATCGAAAAATTTGAAAAATATCAATTATATTCTATCAAGATAGATTTTTTTGCTGCTTATGGTCAGAGAAAATAACGTGATCAACCGGGAAAAGTCAGGGAATTTTACGAAAGCGTTTTGCTAGACACCCTGGTATGTTACCAGGGTGTTTAGACTTTGTCCCTGTTCCGTCCCTGTTTGTAAATACTATACGGGGTACTTTTGAAAAGGGTGTCGTGAGATACCTAGCGACGTTTAGCACCTTAAAATAAACACAAGTTTCCTCATACGTTTTGTCGAAATTGCATTCCTTAAAGGAGTAAACAGCTCGTGAAGTTTAGTTAAACTCCGCCCATAACGTAAACAAAAGCGCATGAAAAAAGTAAACACCACACGTGTTCCATTAATAGGTTTCTGCGAACTACCTGTGCACTAATGTGTTAGCCCAAATTAACTTTGACGTATTTTCTGAATAAAAATTACACTTAAATTACAATGTTCCCTAATTCATGGGACTATTCAAATCATTAAGCTGCTACATTAATTTGGCTTTCCTGTGACAGTGGTTGAGTTTAGGGCCAACACATTAGGGGTCGTTCAAGAAATACGTCACGCTGTTTTTGGCATTTTCAGCCGCCCACTTTTTTAAAAGCTTTTATTTAACTTGCAATGTTTGTTAGTTTGTTTAAGTCAAATCTTGTAATCAATTTTAAACCAATTTCCCGACAATCTAGGGAGCTGAAACTAAACGCACATATACTGGATCGATGACAATGTACACGGTGTTGCAGATAACGGGGCAGTATAACGGGAAGCCTACCCGCTCGATTTGCAGGGGCCGGCTCGGTCGATTGGCAGAATGCACAGTGGGCCAGAATGCTTCAAAACCTGGCCAAAAGTGATTTTTGACGTAGAACTACGTCTATCAGGGCGCAGCCGAGGAAAAATTCAGACGCGATTTTTCGTTCAAAAAGTTATGTACATATCTCAATCTCTATCTTTCTTCTATCACTATATCCTAAAACTATGGTCATTATCTCGTTGGAAAGAGGAAGGTTGAGTCTTGAATAATAAGCAAAAATTTCACCAAATGAGCCACTGGGTCAAAAGTTACAGCAAGTTAAAGTTAAGTGGATTTTATGCTCGCCATCGTAATAACGGAGTGGCGCTGCTGCAGCATATACGTGTGCGGCGTGTATTGGAACTAATTGGAGCTAACCATGGCCTACGAGAAAAGGCCTGTGCATTTAATATAAAGAAGGCCCGTGCATTAGGTATAAAAACATGGAAACACGAGCGTTTTAAGATAATATCATGAAATCCTGTCATCTGCCGGCGAAATCAGTACATCATCATTTATATAAAATCAGCGACGGTGGACGTTGTCACAACAAAGAAAAAATCTAACAATGGGTTATTTCCCGATTATACAAACGGGTTGGGTTCGCTTCTAGTTTTCTATTAAAAATATGTTGTAAAATAATAAAATATATATTATTTTAAGCAGAGTAATTATTTTAAGAAATGAACTTTGAACTTTTGTTAATTTCTTAAAACAAAACAATAAATCTGACTAAAATACTAAAATAATATATGCTTTCGTGGATCAGCCGTGACTTTCTTCAGGACTGTGTGTATAATGATTAAAGAAGCTTAGACTCGAGGGGGAGAGAGAGTTGGGGTAGGCAGGTAAAACAACAACGGGGGGGGGGAGTCTAGGAGATTGCTGCATTCGTAATTTAAAACCCAATGGGAATAGGGGAGTTCTGGCCCAATTACTTGTGCAAACGGAAAACAATACAAGACTGCATCTAGAATAACTCAATGGTAGATTATCAATACGGCGGGTATGCCCTATTTCATATCAATTGTTACTTTTCATATCACAGACCCGTTCTTCACAAAATTGTAATGTAATTGAATATAGTAACTTTTTTTTTTAATTTTGCTCTTTTTTCGCCAAAAATACACACTAACGGTAACCAATAATAACATACAGTAGTAGTTCTACGGCTTAAAAACCCGCGGCTTTGGCAGTCACCAGAGCCTCCGTCAATTTTTTTTTAAACTTCAAATTTTCCACCAAGTATTTACTTTTCTTTGCAGATAAATGAACACTCTTTTAGTAAACAGGACACGCATAGGAGTTGGACGCGTCTATATTTTTCCAGGAGGGGTGAAAGTTGCATTTTCAACTGACTGGTTGGGATTAGAGAAAGCTTCTGTCGAGTTTCATTATTGTTAAATCTTAAATTTATTTTGCATTTTTGGAATGGATGATTCTACATTAGGAAAGTACATTATATTAAGATGTCGTATGATCAGTATTATAAGAATATAATGTGGTTTTATATTTTAAAAAATATATTGTATGTAATCTAAGCTGCTCACTCTTTTAGTTAAGAAATTTTGTGTTTATCGAGATCAACAAATTTACTGGGGCTTAGTGGGGTTCAAAAATTTGTTTTAATAGCCTACTTACAAGAGAACCCCACATAGCCTAAACGCTTTAACAATGGAGTCTTTGTATGGCTATATATGCTGAATTTTTTTCGTTTTCGCGGTTTATTTTGAAAGAAACACAATTTCGCACTCTCTTGGTTTGCAAGCATCTATAGTAGCTTCAGATAAGTAACATATTTCAATTTGGTGGAAATCTGTGACATACATGTTCGAGGAATTCCCTTGTTAGAGTGTTTTTAATGTTATTACGTTTTTAATGTTATGTAAATACTAGCTGCGAATAACTGCGAATTTTATAATTACAGTAGTTTTAGTGTTCTGATGCATAGTGCATCTTTTAGCACAGCTGTGCATGCAAATTTTCTAAGTTGATTCCGGTAGGTCCAAATTGATAAAACTCTATAAATGATTGATACAAAAAAGTTGGGAGTGAAATCTATAAATATTAAAAACTATATTTTAATTTGCATTGAATATAAGATACTAAAAGAAGATTCTATAAACTATACTCCGTAGTAAGGTAATTGTGTAGCCTATAATGATCTTTAAAGCAGGTAGCAAATATACGCCCACGAGAAAAGAACTTTTTGAAATTTTGCGGTCACTTAAAGGAGACCAAAGCGATCAGCGCTCTTTTTTTCAGAATCATGTATTCATGATAAAAATGAGATACAAAATGTAAGGCAAATATTGCATACTTTCTGCTCAGATGTTTTCAAAATATGGGGAAGGTGTTACCGAAAAAAGGATTTATTTCTTTTAAAACACTCTTCTTATGTTGAATTCATACCTACTCATAGTAGACCTCCAGAAACATATTCTAGATGTCCACGGGCTGCATTTGAAAAAAATATAGATAGAAGAGCAATTCATAAATCTTCAACGCCAAATGAACTGGCAATAATGCTCACATTAAAGGGAAAAGAAGATGCTGCCAAGGTTATTACGGTGGCTACAACCACCACCCCTAAAAGAGCAAACAAAATAAAGAAAACTTGGAAAAAATCTTGAATGAGAAACCGCACCAAATCCGACACTCCCGAAGAGGTACTTGCGTTATTGGTGGAAACTGATCTAAGCAAACATTAGTACCAGATACTAAGAACAAGTGCCTTAGAAGGTACAAAAGCGTTCATTAGAAGGGAACACACTGGAAAAATTTCAAGAAAATCTTACAATGAATATTTATTTTACCTTTTGGTAACATCAGATTCTGTGATCACTGTCTTGCGCTCTACACAAAAAAAAGCCTAAAGAATCTCTCCTGACAGAAGCTATAGAACTTCTTTCCATTCCAGATTATGAACTAAAAAAAGACAGTGGCAGTGAATATGAAATAAGGAATGTTATGAACATTACTGCAAAAACATGCCATTATATATTATATATTTAATGCATTTTATTGTAATAAAAATATTTCTTGATGTTTATTTACTGCTTATACTCATTTTTATTTACTCTTGCTTGAATTTAATATAATTTTTAAAAAAATCAAAATACAGGGTGATTGTCAAGGATTTTTGGTTAAGAAACAGAACAGACGGGAGATGAGATAAAATATGAACAATTTAATTAAATTGGAATAAATTGATTACAAATCAACTTGATTTGGAATATTTGGAATCGAATATAATAAATGACGATGATGCGATTCAATCCAGATCAGCTGCTGCGTCCTCGTGGGCTGAAGCACTTTCGCTCGATCGGGTTTGGTTATTTCCTAGACTAGTGATGTGGCACGCTGACTGGGACGGGCTAAGGTGAGTATGATTGAATTCTTTGCTGCGGTTGTCGATCCATCGAAGGCTAGAAGCTTCGGCGTTTGGTACCGCTATTCCAGAAGGCGGCAACCGCTTAGGGTATGTCGACCGGGATGGGTAAACTAGCATAAATAGAGGTAATCTTTAGCAATCTATCAAGTCTAGGGACTAATAATCACTTAATCAAGAATTCTAGGTCTATTACTAATATAATCTAGTTACTACCCAACGAAGTGAATCCAATGTCCAAGCGCGGACATTCGCGCGGGCGCCCAACGCAAATTCCGGCTATGTCAATGGCTGCGCGATCCACCGCGTTGGCTTCCGGCGTCCACGGGAGAATTGCTTCGGAGAGGGCTCGTAGGGCAGGGGTCACCTTTGGGCTAACGTCTCTGCTAGTGGGGGCTGGATCCGATAGGTTTTCTGCACTCCCTTGGTTAAGGTCCTCTAATGGTGCGTCGTCTAAGGAACCAACTGGTTCGGCCAACCGTCCGATCACGGGCTCGCTGAGATCCCCTTGAGCGTCTAAGTCCTTTAGCGTCTATGGACGGCGAAATGTCGTCCTTCTTCAATGGAGATTTCTGGGGATTATTCGAGAGAGTTTCTGAGTTATTAATTAAGTTCGGGCTACGCTTACAGTTCTGATGCACCTTCTTTCGCCAGTAAGACCGACGGCGAGTTGGGCAGTCATTTCTCGAAGAACCTCGGCTGCAGTTTCTAGGAGATCCGGAGTCCGTATGATATCGACGCCGATCTTCGATCCACGGTTGTCTCCGCTGAGAGCTCTTGCAGTCCGCGGCCTCTCCTATTCCAACTCGGGAAGAACCACAGTCATCCTGGGCGGACTCTTTAAAAGTATAACGAGAAGCACATGAAATTTTAACTAAGTTCAATTTCTTACTTCCAGTGGGCTTCGGTCCGCTATCTTCCTTTCTTCCTTTCCTGCCATCACATTTCCTGGGCGTCGTTGGAGAAACCACCTTCCTTCCTATTCGTGATCCATGGTGAACACTTGCTCTCTGTCTCTCTTCTCTTCTCTCCAGTCTCGCCTTTTATTTCCCTTCGATGGATTTTGGCCGATTCGGCGAACAAAACCCATCTATCGTCTTTCTTCTCCTGCTTCTTTCTTTCTCTGGCGGGTCTATTTTGGCTCAGGGTAACAGCTTCTCCTTTCTTTCTTCTTTCTCGTGTAAAATCCTCGGAGTTCTTCTTTTTCTCTTCTCCTCCCCTCCGAGGGTTTGACAGTGATTATAAAGTCACTATACATTTTGGTGAAAACTCCGTTTTATTGCAGCAATTGCAGTATGCATCAACCAGATATCATACAAGGATACATTCTTAGTAAATTTCAATGTGTCCCCCTTGCACATCCCGGCACAGCTCCCAGCGTTCCACCGTGGCCCGGAAAACATTGCGCAACATTGCTGTGTAATGTCCTCCACCGTAATCCATTGTTTCAGCTGTGCAATGGAGCGTAATCCTGACCTGATACACCTTGGACTTGATAACACCCCAAGCAAAGAAATCCATGGGGGTCAAATCTGAGGACTGGAGCCCACAGTCTTGGCGAGCCCTGACCAATCCATCTTGAGTTCATGTATGCTTTGTTATCGTTTATGTCGTCAACTGTAGCTCGAACGAAGGAACTGCGTCCTCTGTCATCTTTCACTCTTTCTCAATAGTCTCCTAACTCTCCATTATCTCCGGTTACGGATCATTATTAAATATTTCTAAGAAAATTTTAACTTCTAAGAAAAGCCCGAATTCTACGTATTGTTACAAATTCCATTTTGTTTTATAATTCTCAGAGGTGGGATGGAACCATCATTCTTAATGAACCTATTTATATTGCACACTTTGCCCGGCACTTAACTTACCCTCTTGTTGTTCTGGCTCAGATTAAAATGTTATCCATCTTCACCCCCGGGGAACATTATTGGATACTTTAGACCTATCTTTTAAAATTTCCCTTGCCCTTGATGTATAAGCCCTTATACTCTCCTGCTCTGTGTTCAGATGTTTCCAATGCCCGGATAGTTTTTTATCTTTCGGTTGCAAATTTCACTGATCAATACTCGTTCTTTCTCTTTTTTTGCCAAACACACAAATTTTCGCCAGTCTTCTGGACGTTTTTAGGGAGCTCAAGGGAGACCCATGTGATTCCTTAGCCTCTTCGATAAACATTGCCTTATCTATGTCCTTCATTGCATAATCATATTTATGCTCGTTGTTAATAATTCGTTATCCCCCTCTCTAAAAGAGGTTAATATGGTTAATTATGTAGTGCCACACCAGTTAATGTGTTAAGTATACAGTGCAACACCAGTTAATGTGTTAAACTTTCAACCCCCCTTCCCCCCCCCCCTTAGGGGTTGAATTTCGAAAAACCCCTTCTTAGTGCTCACTTACAATATGTAAAGAACCTCTGTACAAAATTTCAAGTTTCTAGGCCTTATGGTTTGGGCTGTGCGTTGATCACTCAGTCAGTTTCTTCTTTTATATACAGGGTGGTCCATAAGTCTGTGCCCCCCTTTTATTTTTTGAACCGAAGCAGATATGTCAATTTTGATGAATCCAATGAATAGGAAGTTGTGGGTGGCCTATCCCATGGTGCACTTTTCACCATCCCAAATATGCAAATTAGGACACATTCAAAATTTATCTAAAAAATCGTAAGGGATAGAGAAAAAAACCCAATAAAAAAACAAAAAAAATCATCCAAATCGGACCAACGGTTCCCAAAAAAAGTTAATTGCAAATGCTAATTGGCACTCACATTGCATTTACATCTTCCTGCCCCCCCCCCCCCTGTTGGGTTTTATCCACTAGCCCTTTAAATGCTGAAGCTTTTTGATGAATGGGGAAGAAACTGCCAATCAGGTCTGAAAAATGGCAGAATACAGTAGAGAAGAAATGGTTGGTATGGTTTTATGTTTTGGATTTGCACATAATTACAAAGGTGCAGCCAGGGAATACCAAGTTAGATATCCCAATGCTAGAGTTCCCACTTCTAAGACAATTCGCCAGGTTGTTCAACGATTTCAGCAAACAGGAAGTGTCAGTCATCAGACCCGGCAAGGTAGACCAACAACTGTCACATCAGAGGACTCCAGCACAGCCATTTTAGCTGCTGTTTATGCTAATCCTCATTGTAGTACTCGATCAGTTGCTGAAGAAGCTGGCTGCAGTCATCAATCAGTATTAAGATTACTTCATATGCATGGATTCCACCCTTATCATGTCCACTGCCACCAATGATTGAAGCCAACAGACTACGATTTTCGTCTTGAGTTCTGCAATTGGCTGCTAAATCGCATCGACGATGACCCAGGCTTTCTCAATTGGGTCTTGTGGTCAGACGAAGCTAGCTTCTCTCGAGATGGTCTGGTTAATAAACACAATCTCCATTATTGGGCAACAGAAAACCCTAGATGGTTACGAGAAGCTGTGCACCAGCTGAATTGGAGAGTGAATGTCTGGTGTGGAATCATCAATGGTGGATTGGTTGGTCCATTGTTCTACGAAGGGACGTTGACAGCTGCACGATACAGAGACATGATAACAAATGTTGTAGTGGCAGAATTTGCAGATGAGCTTTCTTTAGCATCACTTCGAAGGGTATGGTATCAACATGATGGGGCTCCAGCCCATTCAGCGGCAGCTACTTGTGATCATCTCGATGCAATGTTTCCAGGTCAGTGGATCGGCCGGGGTGGCCCAATTCATTGGCCTGCACGCTCACCAGGCTATTCTTTCCCCTAATGTCTTCTTTTTGTGGGGTTACCTTAAGGACAATGTTTATGCCACTCAGCCAACTTCTATGCTGGATTTGCAACAGAGAATTCAGACTGCCTGCCAATCCATTACATCTAATATGGTAACAAGAGTGATGGCATCTTTGAAACTACGTGCTCAGTTGTGCATTGGTGCTGAAGGGCATCATGTGGAACATACCCTTTAGAGTGTTACCAACATGATTCGCTTTGGTTTGGCCCAGTTGGCTTTTTTAATTTTTTTTGGGAACCGTTGGTCCGATTTGGATGATTTTTTTTGTTTTGTTTGTTTTTTTTTTATGCTGAACAAGTTTGCAATTGGGTTTTTTTCTCTATCCCTTACGGTTTTAGAGATAAATTTTGAATGTTTTCTAATTTGCATATTTGGGATGATGAAAAGTGCACCATGGGATAGGCCACCCACAACTTCCTATTCAATGGATTCATCAATATTGACATATCTGCTTCGGTTCAAAAAATAAAAGGGGGGGACAGACTTATGGACCACCCTGTATATAGAAAAATGGACAAGTGCGAGTCGAACTCGCGTGGAGAGGGTTCCGTGCGATGAATATGTTATCTATCATGTTTTTGTTTTAAATCTGACCCAAATTTGTTTGTGGTAACTAAAAAAAGTGTGTATGGTACTGGATTGTAGAGGGAGATTATTGTCTATTGCTGAATTCTGTCTTGTCGTATATTCTTAAATACGTGGACTAAGACCGAGTGATAGAAGATATTCTAATATTTCATTTTTTGATTTGCCCATAAAATTAATATTGAAATCTCCTGCTATAATAATCTTTTCGTGTGCACTGATTGCATTTTTAAAGCATTCGACGGCAATTTTCGGAAAGCATTTTGGTGATTTATATACGGTTAAGAATTGAACATCAAATGCTTTGAATTGGAGACATTCACAATGCCCACCCCCTGGACTATCTATAAATAAAACCTGAAAAATTAAAATTCGGGTCAACAGGCAGAGCTCTCTGGTCTAATTCGTCTATTACCATCTCATAAACACTTCGGTTTTCACACCCATAAACTACTCTAAGTAAGGAATTAAACTCCTCCACGATATCTTCCTCAACATACCTACCACTATCCAATAGATAATTATACAATAACTGAACACAAAACATAAATCTTACTATGACAGAAAAGACGAAAATGAAGCCTATACATCGCGCGGGGAAAGAAAAACTTTGGATGGGTTTCTTTTTTCCTGCAGTGCCACTATCGCCATCTAATGGCGTTTTCGTTTTTGTAGCAAAATATTATGATTTTAACTTTATATAAAAAACTAGTATTAAAGTCCGTCGTATGACGGGTGCCACAGTAGGCGAATCTGAAAATTCGATTTTAATTAAGAAATATCGTTTGTGACAGGATCGGTAATTGACCCGACTGCCAATAATTAAAAAACTGCTGCAATATGAAAGCGACATTGTCAAAATAGCTGAAGAATATGTTCTTACTTACTTTTCAAAACTGCTTATCGTTTAGAATCGTGGGGACAGGAGACCTATGGAGGATCTCCAGCGCTCGTGATCTTCTGCTATCAGGCGCGTGTCCCCAAGCGGCACGAACCCAAGCGGCACGAACCCAAGCGACAGGAACTCAGATTTTCCATGTTGTCTAGCTACCTGTTTCTAGGCCGGACCCTTGGTATCATACATAACCACCGGAATGGAAAAAAACAACTGCCTACTATCACCTGTTTGTAGCATCACGTGGCCATACCAAAGCAACAGAGAGCTCTCAGTGCGGTGAAGTAGCGGCTCAACGTCTAAACATTTATTGTGCTGCTGTGCAGTCTGTGTAGTAAGGTAACACCTACCACGCCTCTCAGGACTCTTATTTCTGCCACTAGCACGCGACCGCACTCTTTCAGTCATTATCCGAGATTCATGACCTGCCGCTAGCACACGCGATCGCACTCTTTCATCTTATTACCTGAGACGAGAATGGGGAGAAACATAGATTTGAAAGCAGAGAATTTGGTTTTCTTCCCTAGTTCGTATTTTTATTACGGATCGTCAAAATTCGCGTCTGACAAAGCCTGCATACCGATCTGAGCATCCGAGAAATAATGTTAACTATGTTACTTGCTTATGATCTTATTCGAAAGCCAGTCGTACGACAGTGGCCACAACAGTGCAAACTGTAAATTCAATTTTATTTTTAAAAAATCGTATGTGACAGGACTGTCAAAAGTAAAAAAGTCGCTGTCACTATGAAAGCGAGACTTTCACATTGTTACAAATTAATTACCATCAATTTTACCGTGATTAACCTAACACAGAAGAATATCAAAACTATTAAATGTAAACTTTGGTCTTCAGTGAAACTGGCATGTTGGGCTCGTTTTTTTTCAGCTTTTCTGGCGTTTTTATCTCTCTTATTGCTATAATTTTCTCGGCAAACCGTTTTGGAGATATATTGCACGATTACTATATTAAAACAAAAAAAAATTATATATATTAATATACAAGAAAACGGAGGAGAGCGTATTGCATAGGTGGAAGGAATACTTTGCATCTCTTCTTAATCCGGTGACAACAACAACTGAGGCATATGAGGTGCACCTTGGAGCGTAGAATAGTCACGGTAGTATCACTGAAACAGAAGTCAGATGGGCAATTAAGTCCCTGAAGACTGGCAAAGCTGCAGGTGATGATGAAATCCGGTCCGAGATGTTAAAGGCCTTAAATCAGGATGGTATCCTGTGGCTGACTCGAGTGTGTCAGGTTGCTTGGATATCTGGACAGGCCCCTAAGCAATGGCAGACAGGAATTGTGATCCCTATCTTCAAAAAGGGAGATCAGAGAGATTGCAACAACTATCGAGGCATCTCTTTGCTCAGCATTCCTGGGAAAGTGTACGCTAAGTGTCTGGAGAAGAGAAGTCGGGAAATAGTCGACTCCAAACTGTCGGGGGAGCAGTGTGGTTTCCGACCTGGCCGAAGCACGACGGATCACATCTTTGCTCTAAGGCAAATCTTTGAGAAATCCTGGGAGTATGCAAAAGAGGTCTACGCTTGCTTTGTGGACCTCGAAAAAGCATATGACAGGGTTCCTCGGGAGAAGCTCTGGCAAGTGTTGCAAGAGTATGGAGTGGATGGGCAATTACTGGTTGCTATCATGTCTCTGTACGAAAGCTCTGAGATGTGTGTCCGGATAAATGGCATTAAGTCAAGACCGTTCACCGTGGGTGTTGGACTCCGCCAAGGGTGCGTACTGTCGCCCATCTTGTTCATTATCTTTATGGACTGGATAGACAGGGGCAGCCGAGGCGATGAGCGTGTTTGTGTGGGCGACTGCCTGGTGGAGAGGTTGCTCTTTGCGGACGACCTTGTCCTGCTTGGGTCTTCTCGCACGAACCTTCAGCATGCACTAGACCGGTTTGCAGCCAAATGTGAAGAAGCTGGGATGAAGATCAGTGTGGCTAAAACCGAAGTTCTGGTTCTTTCAAGACAGCCTGCTCAGTGCGCTCTCCATGTTAGGGGAGCCTCATTGAGACAGGTGGAGAAGTTCAAGTATCTCGGGATTGCATTCACGAGTGATGGACGGCAGGAGAAAGAATTGGATGCTCGGAGGGTGCAGCAAGCTGTGTCAGACGTGAACTGTGGCGATCCGTGGTAACGAAACGAGAGCTGGGTAACAAAGCCAAGCTCTCCGTCTTCAAATCTATCTTTGTCCCCATTCTCACCTATGGTCATGAGGCTTGGGTAATGACCGAAAGAGTGCGATCGCGGGTACAAGCGGCCGAAATGAGAGTCCTGAGAGGTGTGGCAGGTGTTACCCTACTAGATAGAGTGTACAGCAGCACAATAAGGGAATCTTTAGGTGTTGAGCCGCTACTTCTCCGCATTGAGAGATCTCAGTTGCGCTGGTATGGCCACGTGATACGGATGCCGCAAACTAGTCTTCCTAGGCAGTTGTTATTTTCCAAGCCGGTGGGTAAGAGACCAAGGGGTCGACCTAGAACCAGGTGGCTAGACTACATGGAGAATCTGGGTTCGAGTCGCTTGGATATTACCAGGTAGGACATGCGCCAGATGGCGGAAGATCGCGATCGCTGGAGATCCTCCATAGGGCTGCTGCCCCCGCGACCCTAACGGATAAGCGGGTTTGAAAAGTAAGTAAGTAAGTAAATATACAAGAAAGTAGAACTTATTAGATAAAAAATCAATAGTGCAAAATTAGATAAAAAATTTACACTATTGATTTTTTATATACATTAACTAGCTGAAAACCCGCCGTCGCCCGGGACTTTACTTATCCTGTTGTCGGGTGGACCTGCCTCAGATTAAAATGTCCATTTTCACCGCCGGGAAATATCACTGGATACTTTAGATCTCATCTTTCCTTCGAAGTTTCCCTTGCCCCTGACGTAGAAGTTCTTATATCCTCCTGCTCTAGACGAAGCTCCCGTTGTTCAGATGTTCCCGATGTCCATTTGTCTTTTAGCTGCAGAGTTTCCTTCTTTCTCTTTCTCTTTTCTTTCCAAACACACAAACAAATACACAAACTTTTATCAGTCGTCTGGACATTTGTTAGAGGGCTCAAGGGCGACACGTGTTTCTCCTTTGCCTCCTCGATAGACACTTCCCTATCCTTATCGTCTGCTATATTCATTTTATATTCAATAGCATAAAACGAATGTTTTGTCATTGCATCATAATTTTATGCTCATCCTATCCTATGCTCGAGTTTTTAAAAATTAAGTTCGGAAATTGGTAGATCTGCTCACGAAATGTCAAATATTGGCGAGACTCAGTGGCTTTTACGTACATTTTTTACTGTGGCTAAAAGAAAAATTGCGCCCCAACCAAATTGACGATATTATTACTGCAGAAATTCCTGATGTCAACAGTGACCAAAAAACTACACGACACAGTTGACAAAAACATGATCCACGGGCCATTCGAGCACACAACAAACACAATCATTCCCGTGCATGAAGGACGGGAAGTGAACCAGGAAGTATCCCCGGGCGCTACTGATGCTATTTATCTCCAATCTTACAAAATTTGAATAAAACCAAACGTCAGTACCTATTCACAAAGCAAAAAATAAAATTCGAATTGCAAAGCAAATCGAAGTCTGTGAGAATATCCAAAACGTATTAATATCAATACGAAACCAAACAACAATAGCATCGCAAATTAAACAAATCTAAACCCGTAAAACACAGAAGATAAACATCAATAACTATACGACAGTTAACCTCTTAGGGCCTAGATCAGACGTGTCTGGCCAACGGCACCTAGACAGAAGGCCTGCGCACAGAAACGTCATACATTGTTATATCACACAAAAGCGGCTATTGTTAATCGTATATCTACCAATAATAAGCCCTAAATTTAGCCGTTTGATGATGATGTAACAATGAATGACACTTCTGTGCGAAGGCCTTCTGTCTAGGTGGTGTTCGTCCGGCGCGTCAAACAATAACGCTAAGGTGAAGTTCGGCAGACACGACGTAAAGCGCGTTTTAAACACAGTTTATTTCTTATTGGTTTTAAAGTTAAGGCATTACCATCTATTGACAAAGTTCAGAACTAAAGTGCTATTATGGTAACATTGAAGTTATTAGGTTTGGTCACTTCACAAAATATTGGGCAAACCTATCCAAAAAGGGGTAAACAGTATGGTATTTATCTCTAATTTATCTAATCGCTATTTGCCTTTATTCTTTAAGCCACTGTTGAAGTAATAACTATGTTGAATAATAAAAATTCTAAGTAATGGTTTAAGATAATTAGGTTGCAATAATTGAATGAAAATATTTTTTTTTAAATTTGAAAATTGACATTTCAAAAATCAGAGAAGTCATCAGAGAATAAGATACATGATTTTACTTTTCAAATGCAAAAACCATGTTTTCAATGAAAGGATATTACATTTTAAAGAAGAAAAAATTTCTTTGCTATCCAAAGTTTATTATACAGGGTCTTTATAATTAAAGTTCCATTTTGACATGGCCATAAAAAAAATTACTGGACCAAAAGCTATAATACTTGGTAATATTAAACAAGAGGGCATGGGAAGTTCATACCCACCAAAACAAAATAAGTTCAAAAGGTCACCACCAGCATGGAATGGCGCTCTATGCAATCTATATATATATAAAAGAAGAAACTGACTGAGTGAGAGAGTGAGTGATCAACGCACAGCCCAACCCATAAGGACTAGAAACTTGAAATTTTGTATAGAGGTTCTTTACAAAATGTAAGTGAGCACTAAGAAGGGGTTTTTCGAAGTTCAGTCCCTAAGGGGGGGAAGGGGGGGTTGAAAGTTTGTTAACACATTAACTGGTGTTGCACTAGCAAACTTTCGTGGGCAACTCGGCTCCTACGCCACCTATGTGCACGCGCGTTGGACGGTTTCCTGGGAGCAGGCAGCCCGTCCAACGTTCCAATTTTGGCGCCTCTACGTGCCTTAGTTTCGGAGGTGGGTGCTCGAAGTTATATATTTAACACATCAACTGGTAATGCACTACAAACGTAACACATTTACTGATGTGGTACTACATAATTAACCATTTTAACCTCTTTTAGGAAGGGGGTAACAAAATATGATTATGCAATGACAGGGCATAGATAAGGCAGTGTTTATCGAGGAGGCTAAGGAATCACATGGGTTTCCCTTGAGCTCCCTAAAAACGTCCAGACGACTGGCAAAAATTTGTGTGTTTGGCAAAAAAAGAGAAAGAACGAGTAAGTGAAAGTTGCAACAGCAAGATAAAAGCTATCCGGGCATTGGAAACATCTGAATAACGGAAGCTCCGCTAGAGCCGGAGGGTATAAGAGTTTCTAAGTCAAAAGCAAGGGAAATTTTATAAGATAGGTCTAAAGCATCCAGTGATGCTCCCGGGGGTGAAGATGGATAACATTTTAATCTGAGACAGAACAACAAGAGGGTAAGTAAAGTTCCGGGCAAAGTGTGCAATATAAGTAGGTTCATTAAGAATGATGGTTCTATCCCGCCTCTGAGAATTCTAAAACATAATTGAATTTGTAACAATACGTAGAATTCCTGTTGTTCGGGCTTTTCTTAGAAGTTAACATTTTCTTGGAAATATTTAATAATGATCAGTAACTGGAGATAATGGAGAGTTAGCAGACTATTGAGAAAGAGTGAAAGATGACAGACGACGTAGTCCCTTCGTTCGAGCTACAGTTCACGAAATAACCGATAATAAACATACATGAACTCAACTCTTCAAACCAAAAACCATATGGTGTTATGTCCTATTGTGACGTTATCACGTGTTTGGGTAAAATAATCGTTTTATAATAGAG
>JAHWFO010028238.1:48423-90981 GCA_023313115.1 Rhysida immarginata | reverse complement strand
CCCCATAATGACCAAATCTCAATCCAATTGAGCATTTTTGGGAGAAAATTGAAAGAGCCATCAAACAGATGGTTCCAAAACAACAACTTTCACACAACAGAATAGTGCTATTCATCAGGCAAAGACTGTTAGGACAGCCTATAAGAAGCAGGGAAAGACATCATCTGCCAAGCACAACTTTGCCAGAAAGTCGAAGCTCACTGATAGAGACTGAAGGGGTTTGAAACGGATTGTGACCAGGAAGTACAAGATAATAGCATTCATGGTGTCAGATTTCTCGCATCACCTTTCACCATCTCGTGGAGTAAATGCGAATCTCCGCATTATTGAAGTCAGAAGGTGGCCCAACGAAGTACTGATGGGGTGGTCATAATAATCTGGCCACTCAGTATATATTCATCCTAAAGTGTCGATATCTGATATGGAAATGTTGTTGTTCAGTGTGATAACGAAATATTCACCAACAACTAGACCAGTCAGTGACAAAATGGAGGTGGATACTAATGTTGCAATCATGACAGTTAACATTATCAATGTAGATGCTACATTAAATTTATACGCTCTTAGCTTTATGAAGAAACATTTTAATTTAGATTTCAAACCCATCAAATCACATTGGGTGGCAGTACTATAAATTTGATGTTTGCGCGAAATATTGGTTCTTGTCTGTTGCCATATCTAACATACTCCTCTTATTATTGGTCAGTGATTTGTAAGTTGGGAATGCCATAAAGGTTTGGTTAAAAATTTATGATGAATTGCAAGTACATTTTTTTGTTTGAACATTTATATCAGAAATTAAATTTTTTAAATTGCGTTGCACAAAGTTCTTTTTTATTCGCCATGTGGCCTCAAGAACATATTCTACGATTTAACTAGCGGCCGTGTCCCAACACAGCCCCGTAATTTTTTTTTTTGATTCTGTATCATTATCTCGTGGTAGGCCTGTGCGAAGGTACCATTCCGCCATACCAATTTTTTTTTATTTTTTTTTATTTTTTTAGAAATTCAGACAGTGGGGTTCTTAAACTATATATTGATCATTTTTTATGGAAATCCGCTAAACCTTTTTAAAAATATTAATTTGTTTTTGAAAAAATGAAGCAATGGCAGAAACATTCATTTCAAAACTCCAAACACAATATAAACGGCATGAAGGCTTCCTCTTAATGAAAAATACAATTTTCTTTTTGACGTGGAATCCCAGTCTTATGTTTTGATACTGGGATGCCACGCGTAAATCGTGAATGTCACGAAAAGTGTTGATCACGAAAATATTAATAATGTCAAAACTATTAATGATAGAGAAATGAGTGATATTGCATTCGATAGTATATAAAACAAAGCATGCTTTAGACTTTGACCGACTTCATGCTGACGTCATCGACTGATGCAATCGAAGTACAAATTTGAGTCAGAAAATCTGTTCTCTGGCAGAGATTAATTTAGTCTAGCTCCGGCTTCCTTTGTGATAGCACGACATTTTAGGTGTCATTTGTTTTATCTTGTTGCGCTTTATAAAATAGCTTAAAAATTAAACCTCAGTATTTAATAGTATCTAAGACATCGGCCTTGAATTGTGGAAATTTTGCAAAAATTTCAGAATTTCCAAGTTTATGCATAAAAAACGCCAGAAAAATTATAGAAAACGTCACAGTTTAACAGATTTAGAGATGGGGAATCCATGAAGACCCAGATGTCCGATGTTGAACGTCTACGTGCTCAGCAGGAACGACTGAAAGTTGAGTCGTGGCGCCGCCAAAGTGAACTATAGCCCGATACGAATGCGCTAATAACTTCCACTGCTCAGTTCGACGCAAATAACATATCTGATGATATAAACGTTTCAACACCGAGTGATAAAATCCAACCCATGGAGGTCTATAATGAGCCTTAACCGTCAACATTAGCAGCATCTTCATCAAATGAGATTTATGTACAGAGCGATATACAGGGTGAGGCATTTATCTTGAGACAACTGAATATCTTGGAAACTAAGCATTGTACGAAAAAATGTCCAAAATCAAAAGTCAATTATTTCGCGGGGGAAATTCATTAATTAAAAAGTTACCCCCCCCCCTTGTGAGAGGGGCTGGGGGAAGGGGGTAACTTTGAAATCTTAAATAGGAACCCCTATTATTAATGGTATATTCAGATTGTACACAATATTTGAGAAATGTTTTTTTATCAGTGTTTTTTCAATTGATCCAACCGTTTAGGAGATAGAGGCCCTGAAAGTGTGGAACTTTTAAAGTTTTGAACCCAATTTTATGGATGAAGACAAGAGATAGAGAGCGGGTCTTACAGACATTCCTATTCTACTGTTTAATGGTCTTTAAGAATCCGAAGTCAGGATTTCAAAAATTCAAAATTTTTTAGTGCACAAGTAAACTTTTGGAGGCAGCAGTCCTATGGAGACAGAGTCAATGCGTGTGTATTGAAAAATATTGGATTTTTGAAATTCTGACTTCGGATTATTAAAGACTATTAAAAAGTGGAAAAGAAATGTCTGTAAGACCCACTCTCTATCTCTTTGTCTTCATCGATAAAATTTGGTTCAAAAATTTATAAGTTCAACACTTTCAGGGCCTCTATGTCCTAAACGGTTGGATCAATTGAAAAAACACCAAGAATAAAACATTTCTCGAATATCATGTACAATCTGAATATACCATTAAAAATAGGGGTTCTTATTTAAGATTTCAAAGTTACCCCCAGCCCCCCTCACAAGGGGGGGGGGTAATTTTTTAACTAATGAATTTCCCCCGCGAAATAATTCACTTTTGATTTTGGACATTTTTTTCGTACAATGCTTAGTTTCCGAGATATTCAGGTGTCTCAAGATAAATGCCTCACCCTGTATATGCGACAGTTTGGGACACGGAATTCATATTTCTTTCTATATTCATAAATAATGAATTTGTATATTCGTGTAGCCCAGTGTTTATGATAGATTTTGTTTTGAGAAGGACTTGAAGCACCCAGGTAACAGAAGTGTGATATCTTAGCTTCATCACTTTCATCAGTCCTGTGTGAAAGATATGCTGCGTAGAACAAATTTAAAACTATTCAAAAATATGGTATTAAAAGTTTTTGCATTTTTTGAAATGTAACTCTTTAATGAGTGTGAACTTATACTGACAGACTGGTCTAACTATAGACGACTGATCGACGCTGATATCAATGATATTTGTATTGTTAAAGCTTTGTACAATTCCGTAGTGAGATCTATACTAGGAAATGTTTACTCTGAGTGGTCAGATTATTATGACCACCTGATGTTTGTAGGCAAATTAGCTATGAGCTCGCGCTGAAGTTGCTAAAGAGCCGGACTAGTGTAAATAGGCAAGCAGGTGTTTACCACGACATTGGAAGTGATTTGTTTCAGAAGATTATAGGTAAACGACTCGATTTAACAGCCTTTGATGATTGTTGGCGCTCGGAGCCATGGAGCTAATATCAGCAAAACGGCTGCATTCGTTAAATGTTCAAGAGCAGCTGCTGTTAAATTTTACCGACTGGACTGTCTGCCGGAAAACTCGATCTTAGTCCGAATAACAATGTGATCTTCATTGTTTCCAACAAACGAAAAATTGCTGATTGTTATTCGGACTAAGATGATCTTGTGACTTTCCGCACCAGGGTCTGTCTTTCTCGTGGGCTACGTAAATACAGCAGTTCAATTGTTGTACTACAACAACAGAATTTGCGCGTGTGCACAGACCAGGGGATTAAAAGACTATGGCACGGTCTATAGCAATGACGTATATTAAAGATAGACTCCGAAGCAATTGTTGTAATTTGAAGCAAATTGGGAAGCTCCTTGCCCAGAACTGTCATGGCCGAAAGTGAGTGAAGATGTTGCAAAACGCATGGCTAAACATGAGAGTAGCTGATTAATAATTCTTTCACACGCCGATCACGGAGTGATAAGTTTATCTTTTCGTTTACTTTGTATTTGAAGTATTTTATTATATTTTATAAACAATTTTTCGATCATGGTTTCAATTTCAATTTCGTTTCGATTGTCTTTCAGTTAGGTATTTTTATTTTAGTTACGTATTTTTGATTTATGCTTGTGGAAAATGATTCCTGATCCTTTTTCGTGTCTGTTTGTACAGTTGTACGCAGAACAACTTTCAGGAATGATTTTGAATTAATTATTGCTCGGGCCCAAAACTTTCAAAAACAAAGCAGCCAGAAGCTAATTACTACACGGCTCACTCCTGCCCAGAACTGTCATGGCTCAATTTGCTTCACTTTTTGCCGCTGTTAAGAATAGAATTCGGAGTCTATCTTTAATATACGTCATTGGTCTATAGATATTCATGATCATCGAGCTTCGGCCATTTTCCATTGTTTCGAGAAGCTAAGGAAAACAAATCGCGCCAGGTGCCGCATAGATCGCACCAGGGCCAACCATGACCTGCGATAGAGGTTTTTCATTGAAACTGAAAATGAAAGTAAAGTTTCTGTCTGTCGATAGGGCGGCGCTGCAGGCGTTTATGGGCCGATTGTACATGCAGCGCCACTTTTCAATAGAGTTCCCGCCCTATTGGGAGCTAGAAACTTTAGCTTCATTTTGACAATGGAGCTCGATGACCATGAATATCTATAGACCGTGACTATGGCGAGGGCTTAGAAAGACACCCAAAAGTCACCTGACCATTTTAGTCCAAGCAACAATATACCCTTCAGTGTTAGCATCATGGATTTTAATAATCAGTATTTTTTCGTTTGTTGGAAACAATGAAGCGGCCAAATTTAGGGCTTATTATTGGTAGAAATCACAGTCTATAGATATACATGGTCATCGAGCTTCGGCCATTTTCCATTGTTTCGAGAAGCTAAGGAAAATAGATCGACCGTGATCTGCTATAGAGTTTTTCATTGAAACTGAAAATGAAAGTAAAGTTTCTAACTGCTGAGGCGGCGCTGCAGGCGCAGTTGGGCCGATTGTACATGCAGCACCACTTTTCAATAGAGTTCCCGCCCTACCGGGAGCTAGAAACTTTAGCTTCATTTTAACAATGGAGCTCGATGGCCATGAATATCTATAGACCGTGGTAGAAATACGAATAACAATAGCCGCTTGATGATGATGCAACAATGTATACACATTTTTCCGCAGGCCTTCTCTCTAGGAGGTGTTGCCTGGCCTGTGTTTCGTTGGCCTTGCGGTAGGGACAATTTCAGGCTTATTATTGGCAAAAATACGATTAACAATACCCTACCGCGAGGCCAACGAGAAAGACAGGCCTCGAAGCGGAAAAGTCACCTGATCATCTGGGTCCAAACAACAATCTAATCTTCCGGAAAAATTATTTCTAGTTTTCTGTTTTCTGCTTGTTAACCTCTCTGCAGGGTCTTTTTTATGAAAGTGGGTCTTAGAAGTATTTTTGCAGGGGGCGAGTGTGGAAGGGGTGAAAGTGTAGGGCAGCTTTAAAAACAGGGAAATTTTGTATAGCTTAAGAGTTTCATCATTTAAAGCTTCTTCCATCTTTTCCTGCCTCTATCTGTGTTATCTAATCAGTCCAGTTTGATCGCACCTCGTATATTAAATAAATAGATAAAATTCGATCAATGATAAAAACACTTTTAATTGTTCCAAGCAATTTTAAAAGTTATCAACCAAAACCAACTCTTTCCAGAGGCATTAAGAAGTTTTATCTTATTTTCAGATTAAAAATTTTATATTACTTTAAATTTATTTTCTCAATAAAATCAGTGTCATAATTGCGCCTTGGGGCCCTTTTGCATTAACATTAATTACAAATTACTCATAACTTTATTCCGTTTCCGATTTAGCAGTACACCCTCGACTACAATTCTGATATTGTAACTGACTCTACGACTCCGTCTAGTAAATCTAGCATCCGTCAATCCTAGCATCAGATAAGAAGTTTTAGGCAGTCTCAATAGCTACTGCGGAAGAAGAAAGGGAAGACGTTCCAGCACATGCCAAGTGTTAAAGCTCGTGGTCCCTAGTTTATTCTCCACTAGGGAATAAGCGGAATTTTTCTTTTTATTCTCCACTCTTAAAATTTTTAATGCATGTAAAACGATAGTGAATGAACTTCATATATAAATTGTTTATGTAAACAGCGACGAACACAATCGAAATGTACCATGGCTGCCAGTCTTTTCCTTTCACAGTTTATCGTTCCACTCTCTTCTATCTCTCTTTTACCCATCAAAATATAAAATTTGAATTCTTTAATATCTGGCTTTAATGTTCACCTTGAATTTCTAACAAACATTCACAGCTTTACCTTAAAAAATGGGTTATTGGGTAATTTATTGGTTGAATGCCAACCTCCAAATTTCCAGTCACGTTCCATGCAAAGCGGAAAAAAACCCTGAAATTTCATCTACAAGGAAATATTTTAAAAAATTATCATTTTTTATTTTTCATACGATATAATCAAACAAAAAGAGATTTCTTCGAAATTGCATGTGCAGCCAGATAAAGAAGCGCAGGCACGTATCATATTTCTATTGTCTTCGTACACGCAATAAAATGAAAGCGTACTGAAGAGAATGTACCATGGCGTTTGGACGAACAGATAAAGCATATGTGCGCCTCTTCTATGTCTTTCTGTTATGTGCGTAGGTAGAGGACATATCGAGGAACGTGACTACGGCTTTTAATTGCACTATTGTCTGATGATGATGTGTACGTGTGAGCGTAGGTGTGCACATTATATGAATCATTCAGTTCAATATTTTAAAAGCGATTACACTATTGTCTTTAAATAAATTTTAATATATATATTATCTTTAAACAAACCAGTATTTCTTTTATTTTTATCATTTCTAGCGCAAAAGTGAGTAAAAAAATATTTGGAAAGGTAGACATAAAATTATTACTAATCTTAAATATCATCATTATTATAAATGATTCTTGGCGAACATGAAAGAAAATTACGAGAAATATGATAGTTCTTGAGAAATGATGCCTGGTCTCACGGATGTTCTCAGAAATCTTTAAATTTTTCTTATTCTAGCAATTGATATCTACACAGCTAAAGAAAACAAACTTGATACACTTTTCAAAAATCATGTATCCATTTGTTTATATTGGAAGTGCATGTATTCCTATACATTCTCAATTTTTTGTGATATTTATTCTCAAGATATGATCGCAAGACAGCTCACGTTTGCAAATTATGGAAAACTTAATTCACATGGGCTGCAGCCAAGACGAGAGATTTTGTCGAGGTTCATTTAACACGTTCCCATTGTTCAAAGTGGCGAAACAAAACCAAAAAAATGCCGTATATGTTTATAGCATCAATTTATAGCATCAAAGAAAAATAAAAATCTTATTGGGATATATAGATACTATTGAGTATCTCGCATTGTCGCGTGATGAAAGAGTTAAAGAAAGACTGAATTGAAAATTGAAGATTAAAATGGAGATTGAATTGGACATTGGAAACTAAAATAAAGATTGGATTTTAACATAAAAATAATTAGAAGGTCATTAAATACTCTTAAGAATATCAGAAGGGGACAGAAGGCATCACTTGATCGGACAGTCTAATCATCGTTTCTAAGGGACGTGCCCAGGTGCACTGCTGTGCAGGAGTTTGTATTTTGAGCTGAATTAAAAATTAACAAACAAAGTGTCTCCACACAAACAGTCTATTATAATCACCATATCGTATGCAGATTCTACTTTCATCTGAGAATATAACTTGTCCCAATCAGTCACAGTCCATTGTTTATGAGTTTTAGCCCATTTCAGCCCCTTTGATTTCTGCTTTGATGTTGTGAAGGGTTTGGTTTATGCTTTACGCGATCTGTAGCCTTTCTCTGACAATCTCCTTTGAGCCATCTTGTCAGAAATGTTAGCTGCAGTGTCCTATGATGCATTCATTTCTCTTGAAGGGGAAAAGCGGTTGTTTTTCTTCACTATCTTGATTCAGATTTTCCGAATCGTATTATAGATATCATTGACGAGAATCGTCTAACTTTAACGGAAGTGACGTCAAATTTTTTCGTTTTCGTACGAAAAATTTCTCGTAACGAAAAAAAACTAACTCTCTTCAAGCCGGCGTCAACAATTTGAAAAACTAATTGTTTGGTCGATACAATTACGCATTTCGTATAACAATCGTTCCTCCAACTTATGGAGAGACGACTGAAATGACCTACACTGATTGGAAGAAAGTAATTGGACACCTCGCACAGTGCGTTTATTTGCTTTTATTGATAACAGTTAATATCCTGTCGGCCCCCCTCTGGCTGCAATCACGGCGGCCACTCTCCGGGACATGCTTTCCACAAGAGTACTACGACCCCCACAGGAATCTCCCGCCAAATGTCCCGTACAGACGTCCACAGTTCAGGTAGTGTTTTGGAGAGTGGGCTACTACCTGTCAACCGACGGTCGACTTCATCCCACAGATGTTCGATGGGATTCAGGTCGGGGATCTGGGCTGGCCACTGCATGTCGTCTTGGTACAGGCATGGCTCTAGACCGTAGGTTTGCCAAAGGATTGGGAGAACGGAATTGTCCAGGATGGTAGTGTAGTCCGTAGCCCTCATGATGCCTTCCACCTTCACTACCGGGCCTACGCCATACCACGAAAAACAGCCCCACACCATAATTCCTCCTCCGCCGAACTTCACTGTTGGGATGATACACTCAGGAAGGAGCTGTTCTCCAGGTAAACGCCACACCCAAATTCTGCCATCCGATAGAAACAATGTGAAGCGGGATTCATCGCTCCAGAGAACATGTTTCCAGTCCTCAACGGTCCAATCTTTGCGTTCCCTGACCCATTGCAGTCTGTTCGTTTTTTTCGCCTGTGTGACTAGCGGCTTGTGGGCTGCTGCTCTACCGTGACAGCCCAGCATGTGGGCCTCCTTTCGGAGGGTCTTGGTGGATACGTGACATCCAGATGCCTACTGGAATTCCCCGGCGATGGTGGTCATCGTCGAACGTCGGTTCTTCCGTATCTCCCGCTGCAGCACCCGATGGTCCCTGTCGGTCAATGCGGGTGGACGACCAGGCCTTGGTGCATTCGTACAATGTCCATTGGTCCTGTACTTCTTCAGCACATACGCCACTGTTGATTTCGGGTGGTTCCGGCTGCTGGCAATCTCTTATATGGATGCGCCTTGGAGAGACATTCCAACCAGGACACCTTTTTCGAACTCTGTCAGCTCCGCCTGTCGCGGCATGATGCTTCAGTTAGAGTCAATGGTGTTGTCTGATGACTATTTTTGCATTTCCATACAGTAGTGACACGTGTGGTAGCGGACAAATCCATTCTTTGCCGGATGGGTGGGTGTCCAATTACTTTCTTCCAATCAGTGTAGAACACGAACCAGTGAACCGATTTGAAAAATGTTTCCTTTAACATGCATTGTTATCAGTCCCGTGTATGTGTATCAAGTTTCAGCTCTATAGCTTGTCGGGAAGTTGGTTTAATATTGGTTACAAGATTTGACGGATACACAAACCTACAGAAAAGCAAGTTGAATAAAAGCGTATAAATAAATAAATAAATAAATGATAATTGTGGACACTACCGTACCGTTGATATATTATTTTCTACGTTTTGAGGGGCCATTGTGACTGGACACCCTTTGCCATGAAACACTGCTCTTCACGTTGGGTGTCATTGTGACACCTTCCCATATCTTACCACATTTTACGGCTAGCTTAACATCAACAAAGTTCCAAATAATCATCCTTAAAATCAACGGCCAATGTGTCGGGGTCGTAAAATAAAATTTATTTGTAAAAGATGCTCGAGGGTGAATTATTTCAAAGAGAAATAAACAGGCAAAATGTTAAAATCATAACAAAATCAATCTTTATTTCAAGATAAATATTAATTGGAGAAAAAGATTAAATGTAAATGACCTTAACTTCTAAAGAATAACTATATCAAGATACTAGTGAAATGCAGCTGCTTAATCAAGTTAACTCATTAAAGGCTTACTCTATCTTAACCAAATATATATCTCTATATTCTCCTACTCAAATTAAACGTGTGCTCAAGTGGTAACTCTAAAAGGTCTCACCAAACCTTAATATTGTCTACTACTTAACTTAGACTTCAAGAAATAATTCTATCTTTCAACATACATCTAACAAGTTCAAATAAATTTCATCACTTACAAAACAGTTGCCAGTCTGAAGATTTATATCCACAATAGTAATATCACAACACAAAAACTTCTATTTATCCAAAGGCACTATAACACTGCACTTAAAGAACACACAAATTCCACTTGAAGATCAATCTCTGTGCTTTGAGAGAGGAATCTGGATCAATCTCCCTATGAGTTCGTAGATTTCCTCAAAATGTCTAAGGAGAGTTCAACAAATTCCTACACTCAGTCCAATGCAGTTGATAAGTAGCCTGAAGAATCTCGGTTGCCTTCCCAAGTCGTGTTGAATCACAAGGAATCCTCCTCTCGCTTGCAAAATCGTGTTACTCCACTCAGAAGTCGTCTCGCTCTCATAAACTGTAGGATCGATGCTTCTTATCATTCACCACCATCAAAATTGATTCTCTTATTTATTTTATGTTAGGGGAGTTTCGCATAATATTCATCTTAAATCAGGATCCATTTAACATCTTATTTTATCACTCAGTTGATATTCATATAATTCTTTTGTATTTAATGGTGTGGAGAGTTCTCATTACTTCTATACACATTAGTAGGGGTTTTCCATAATATTTCTACACACAGGAGAAGTTCTCTTAATATGCCACTTAGGCCACTTCATGTCATATGCTCATCACTCGGTTGATATTCCTTATTTTATTTGGTGGTGAGACTCCATTGGAAAGAAAATGTGAGGAGAAGAAGTTTTCCATTAATCATTTGATACACACATGAGTGTAGTTTTCAATCATTGCATAACAAATTACGAGGGTTGTACCAAAAGTAAGGTTCCCATATTTTTTACAAGTAGAAAAGATTGTTTATTGTTATTAATTTATACATCGTTGAAAAGCTTACACTGTTGTCTATTTTTCAACATAGTCTCCATTTTTTTCGACACACTTTTGAAGACGGTGCTCCAGCTTTTGTATTCCTAAGTCGAAGAAGTCTCCCGCCAATCCGTTGAGGAAGCGTGTGCCGTGGGAACCTTCAGGAATGCGTTCAACAAGTTCACGGACAGTGACCCTCCGATCTTTCAGCAGCTCACTGTTGATCTTCTGGGCAATCGAATCCGAAACCGGCGGTCTTCCACTCCGTTCTTCATCGTGAACTTCCGTGCGACCCTCAGCAAAAGCCCTGCACCATTTTCGGACGTGCTGAACGGACATGCACTTTTCACCATAAACCTCAGTCAGTTGCCGATGAATCTCCACGGGCGGTAACTTCCTTGCGTGGAGAAACCGGATTACTGCTCGAACCTCGCACTTGGCGGGAGCGGCGATCAACACTTCCATCTCTGACGGCTGCCAAGCGAACACTGAGCGTCGTAGCGAATCGCTCGAGAGTGGGCTCGAGAGTGCGGGAACCACTGCGCACGGCACTGTTGTCGGATTTAGTCTAGCACCTTCCCTCGAGGCTGTAGCTCATTGGGAACCTTACTTTTGGTACAACCCTCGTAGGAACCATCTCCCTCAACATTTAGTTCGCCAACTCTAAGTAATTTTCCATCCAGCCAGTTGGAACGCATGGTTCCACCGCACCATAGAAGTTAGAAATTTGTCTCACCCAATGTCCATAATTGAGTGGTGGTGAGACATCCCTCAGTTGATGATTATGAAAGAAAAAGGTTCTGCTCTATGATGTGTCGATTTTCAGTGGTATGAGAGTTTTCATACACCAAAGAATCAGTCCCAAGAGATCCCCTTCCCAAAACATAATTCCAACCTTTACGAGTCCTGCTATCCAGTGGGAGCGTCGTGTCCCACCGGCATCACAGCGACTCGGGGAAAACTGTCTCACCTGCCCCTCCTTTCACACAGCATCCTCTTATAGATTCTCTATTTCCGGCCTCACTTTCGCCAAGAAAATTTAAATAAAATTCTCTAAAAACAACGTTTACCTAACAAATAAACTTCTATTCTACACCTCATGAAAGACACTCTCCATCTTTTAATGAATAATACTATTTCATCAATTATTCGTCGAGCACAGAAAGTAGAGTTCGTCGGTTTTTAGAAAATCACCCATGGTATGATCCTCTGCACTATGTGCTTATGTTTCCGTACGGAACGCAAGGGTGGCATATTTCTGTACAGTCGAAGAACAATGCTCAAACCACCTCTTTTATGCTTACGATCTTCAAATTGGTCATGTATATGTTTAAGCTCCGTGAAGACGGACATATACCGTGTGTTTCAAAAGTTCCCGAACTGCTTCTTCTGTATGTAGGGAAAGCCTAACGTATGACAGCAGCAGTAATGTTTTGCCAACCACTAAAATAAACCATGTGCTGAAATAAATTACATAAAATCAGTTTTACATAGTGGAAAAGTTTCTCAAATGTATTTATTTTATTTTAAATTCCCAAAGGAAACGGTACATGCAGGTTACACCAAAGGAGAACCATCTCTGCTCGTTCTTGCATACTGTATTTCATTTGTTTGCTTTCACTCAATACACGCTTTTTAAACTGTTACCGGTATAAGCTTAATACCGTATACCGTAGGTTTTATAAATAAAACTTCTATTTTTTACTTTAACCTTTTATTTCATTCCCATATTCGCGTATTTGCATTTATGTAAAATAAATAGCGAGATTCGTAACGACTGGGAGCATCCATTAATTGAAAAAAAAGAGATTGAGAGACAGTGGCTCCTGTCTACCACCCCTTCAGCATACCTGCATAACAGTACGTTATGAAGGGAAAGTCATCTCCTACGTTCGGGAACTTTTGAAACACATGGTATTAAAAAAATCGTACCTTCCCGTCTTCGCCGAGCTTGTCAAGGCAAAACCAAGACGGGAAACAAAGTTGTTTCTGTTTAAAAAGTGTATTCTGAAGGATTCGGACCCACAATAGCAAGGTTGTCGAACACGCCATGTAACCAACACGCCAAAATAGTATCATTGCAAAAATGTCAGTGTTTTTTTTTATTATAAAGGTGTTGTGCCCGGTGCAACCGAGCAGAAGCAATAAGCAGTGTTAATCACCCATAGATGATACGAAAAGAAATATATTTAGTAATTTCTAAATCTGCCCAGAATCTTCCTTTACATAGCAATTCTGCAAGTTGCGATTGAATGGGGGTATTACAGTTGAAGTTATGTTTAGATCAGGCCTAGCTTGAAAATTGAATGTGCCGTTCGCCCGACTATTAGTGAAGTGCTGCAATTCCAATTGTTGCCGATGCCAGGGCAATTTTGCCTTCCAATCGAACAGTCGCCAGCACTTTTTCCAGTCAGAACATACAGCAGCCAAGTGGTCAATCAAGTTCAAAACTGGATATCTTCGATACTTGAATACCTGCGCTCTGCTACTTCGTTGTTGAAGCAAATTGCGTTGACAATCCGAAACACGTTCATCTTCCGACTTGAACAGCTGCATTGCGTACACGCGCTTCATGTCAGCCCCTTTGTTCCTCTGGAGTTTGTGTTTGCTCTTGCGCCTTCTGTAGCCATCGTATAGCCGCTGGACGCGTAATCAAACGCCTTTTTCGGTCCTGTCGACTTTCATACTCCGTTGGATTCGCATAGGCTTCTTCGACCTCCGAGGCGGAGGCTCCGCGATTGTTTGAAATTTTCGCTTCGTCGGCGCCATAATCCTGTTTATTAAGAACCATTATTAATAGATATTCATTTACAAATAGTTATTACATGCATCAAACAATTATTGAGCGATTTTTCGAATCTCCCACACGTAGAATTGAAGTAGATAACGACCTACTATTGGTCACTGGTCTGAAGAGCCAATGAAAACTCCAAATTTGAAACTTTGAAATTTTTAACGAAATTCGTGATAAAACAGTTTAATTTTAACGAAATTCGTGATAAAACAGTTTAATTTTAACGACGCTGCGTGATAAAGCAGTTTAATTAATATGAATTAACACTGTGTTATGTGTTATATTATTATTGTTAAAAAGAGAAGAGATTTTTAATTGTTTACTTTGTTGCATCATTTACTTTGTTGCGTCACTTACTTCTGTTGCGTCACTCGCGTCACTTGTTTCACTTGCCAATGAAATGTCCGGATTTTCCATTTATCACAGACTGACGGACATTTCAAAATATTTACATAGATAGGAAAGAATATTCCACAGCCTGGGCTCGAACCAGGAACCTTCGGCTAATCGCCTAACTTTCTAACTAAGTTACTGTGGACATGGAAGCATTACGCTATTTACATATCCATTTGTGCTGGTTAGAGCATTTACCTAGTTCGCAGGTCGTGACTATCTTTCCTATTGGCACAATATTCATTAAAAAATAACTGATGAATATTAGTTCCACGGTTTTCATTAAATAAAATTCCACAGCTTGGGGCCTTCGGCTGATAGCCCCGATGCTCTAAACAAGGAATACTCGTTAACAGCTACTCCAACGGATAAATGATGCGGCCAATCAAATTCGTTAAAACGATGCCATTCGTGTTTATGATTCGATGACTCGTAGGTGTCATCCATAATATATGTTTTGTTTACCTATTTGTAATTCCAATCATAAAACTTGAGAGACCTTTGTTCATTTGTAACATATAACATTTTTTTCAAAAATAACGGGACTTGTTAAGCAATACGGCATACTAATCTGACGCGTTTCGAATAAATCGTATGCCGTATTGCTTAACATGTCCCGTTATTTTTGTATTTATCTGCAATATTACTGTAGACCCTAATATGGATTTATCCCATTTTTTACTCAACTTGATCTTTTGATCAATACGAGGTTTCTTGCAACAAAATGACGAAGTTTGCTACATTCGCTGCGGCTCATCCTGCAGAACTTCATACGATGCCACGGTAGTAGTATCTTCCACATTAAAATTTTTTTTATTAAAATATTTATTTATAACAGTCATACAAATAGACGAGGACGAAAGGTGTAATAAATAATGCCTAAACCTACCTAAGTAAATCTGCAAACAGGAACGAGAAAAAAATCAAGACAAGGAAACCAAATTTTATTCGCATTTCATTCCCTATAGTGACCGGCACGAAAGAAAAAGGAAGCTGGCGCATGTGTAAATGGAAAAAACTCGTTCAACCAATCAGAAACAGACTGGAAAGGGGTATTATTAATTCCTGGCATCATTAGTAAGTAATGCTCCGATTCCTGTCCGTTTCTGATTGGTAGAACGAGTTTTTTTTTTCATTTACACATGCGCCAGTTTCCTTTTTCTTTCGTGACGGGCACTATAGTATATTTTATGATAATTATAGTAAAAACTATGAACAGTTGTTCGAACATAAAATAAGTTTTAAATGAAGATCAATTTTATATTAAAAAAACCTACCTAATCGCTTTTGGGTTGGAGCAACTTTAAATCGATATGGATTCACAAGACGCTTACTTTTAGACATCGAGATGTTATGATTGTCATAGGGAAAGGTACAGGTGTGTGCATGAGTTTCGACAATAACTGCTAGCGTTTTTTCGAGTTATAAGTTCAAAACACTAATGTGAACTCTGGGTTTCAATACTGGGTTATTTGGTTTATCTTTCAGCACCTCTATATCATTAATAGAAGTGCGCAATGATAAAATAATATTTTCACTTTTACTGTCAAAGTTAAAGCATATTCAGAAAAAATATATAAAATAAACTTTTTTAAGCACACATTTTTACCTTAAAAAGTGCAGTAAAAAGTAAAAATCTAATTTTAAAAAAAAATTATTTATGTTTATTATTTAATTATAAAATTAAAGTAGCGGTTACATAAAGAATGATATCATAAAATGAATTGAAATTCGCATAGGCGCCTTCCCTCGGCTTCTTTTTGCATATGCCGAATTTTGCAGTGTCGCATTTAATATTAAATTTTAAAAAGAAAATACTACATAATAAAATGAACGCGCCACAACACTTTCAGCTTTTTTAAAAAAATTGGATTTTTTGCTTTTCACTGCACTTTTTAAGGTAAAAGCGTGTGCTTTAAAATTTTTATTTTACATATTTTATTTTATTATTTTTAGCCTTTATTTAAAAAAATAAGCGACTTATATCAAAGCGGAACATGACAACTCTAGAACAGGAATGGAACTGTTATTTTCCATCACTTAACACAGCAATACGATTGCATTCGAAACCCTTTTCATTGAAGTTTTAACGAGTTAATTTGATTCAACATAAGAAGTGGCTCTTTATCACTGGTCGTGAACTGAAAATCAAATAGATGTATAAGTATTAGTACCTTCGAAAAATTTAGATTTCTACAAGAGATAAATTACCATTTAATATTTAAGAAAGCTTTGACCCTTCTACTATTATTATCAGTATCATGTTATACGAAATAGGATGTTCAACATTAACAAATATTAATAAAAAAAGATAATTCATTGAAAGTCACACAAACAGGATGCCCTCACATTGAAATGTTCACCAAGACATTAATCTCACGTTTCTCAAAAGCATAATTGAAATAAAACAGGTTAACTACGTAATGTTTTTCATTATTTTCTTTTTCTCAATTTTTGCAGTTTAATTTTTGCAGTTTTTCATTATGTAATATTTTCCTCAACTTACCTATGTAACTAATCGAGTTTTTCTAATATTCTTGCTCCACTGGCTTGGACTTCCTGTTTCTCATTCCTTTTTTTTTTCTTTTCTTTCGTTTCCTTGTTTATTTTTGTTTTTTGTTTTTCTGTTTATTTTAGTTTTTCTTTTTTATTGTTTTTTCTCTTTCTCTTTTTTATTTCTATTATCTCTATATTCTCAATGCTTTCACCTAACTCCCCTGTTTCGCTATTCAGCCTTAATACCCTATTAACCACATTCAATCTCGACCATACTCAATCTTTGCATTTTTTTTTTTACTTAAATATTCGCAGTGTTGTTAAGGACAATTTTCCAACTCTGTTAGCCTCATTAGATGAACTTAATTCACCGCCTCAAATTATAATTTTGGTTGAATCTTGGACGTAGTCATCTTCGGAGATTCCCACTCTAGCAGGGTTCACTCCTGCAGCAATTCATCGGATTTCTTGGAAAGGTGGTGATATAATCACTTATGTAGCTAATTTCCTTCATTTTACCGTTTTTTCTGATTTTTCAGTTGTTACTGATGACTATGAATTACTAACGATTCTTGTTAATAATAAGCATCTCATTGTTTCTATTTATCGCCCTCCTTGCGGCTCTTTTTCTTTATTCATTACTTATCTTTCTTCTCTATTATTTGATCTTTCTCGGCGTAACAAATTTATTACATTGATTGGTGATTTTATTCTAAACTTCCACAAATCTTCGGCAAATTTAAATTTATTAAATGACTGAGAAGGCGGGCCTCCGTCCTACCGTTGACTCCTTTACTCATTTTTCCATGGCTTATAATTCCTATAGTGTTATTGACCAATGTTTTTCTAACTGAGGTAGCTCGTTTCAATGCGGTATTCTTAATGTATCCATATCAGATCATTTACCCATTTATTTTATCTATAATTCTTCCTCGCTTTGTTCTTTGGGCTGTAAAGTCATTAAAAAAATATTAGTTACTTCTTTTAGAATTGCAATTTTTGATCGTTTCTTTCGCTGACTAATTGGTCCGAAATTTTTTGCTACTCTTCAGACGTAAATGTTCTTTTTGATAAGTTTTATACTCATTTCAAATTTGGTTATGACCGCTATTTTCCCCTTATAACACACTAAAGTTTTAATAACTCTAAAGTTTTTCGTTAGCCCTGGCTAAACGCTCATATTATGCGCCTTATCTCCCATAAGAACACGATATATTGTAAATAGAGACGAAATCTCACTCAATTTAGGAACCTTAAATTTAAATCCTTCTCTAATTGGTTGCGAAACATTATTAAATCGGCTAAACGTAAATGCTATGCTCTGCTTTTTAGTAAAATGGAATCTAGTAAATCAAGATGGAAAACTATCAACAATTTTAATGATGAAAAATAGGAAAGAAAATTCCGCAGCCCGGGATCGAACCAGGAACCTTTGGCTCGGACCGCCAACGCGCTAACCAATTGCGCCACTGCGGCCATGAAAGCGAACCGCTATTTGCATGACCTTAGGGCTTGGTTAGAGCAGTTACCTAGTTCGCCGGCTGGGACTGTCTTTCTTTCCTATTTTTCATCATTATTTTTCGAACAGCTGAGGTCGGCGTACCATGAAAACCCTCACAGATCAACTAATGATTTATCAACAATTTGTTATCTAACACTTCGTCATTCCAGTCTCTTTTCACTGACACACACAACTTAAATCCATATTTACTTATGGAATGTTTTACTTTGCTCTTGCCTACTCCTTCTTCTCATCATTCCTTATCTTCTACCTACCCCCTCTTTACCTTCGGTTTCTTTTTTTGCTGCACCCACAGTTTCTCATGAAGTTTCTAAAATAACTCTTCAGACGAAATCTTCGACTTCTCCCGATCCTCTAGATATACGTGCCGATATTGCTGTCCCAGTCAACACTAGTATTGTTTTTTCCTTGGCCCACATATTTCTCTTACTGAGGGATCGTTTCCCAAGGCATTGAAGATTGCTAAAATCTTGCCTATTTTTGAAAAAGGAAATCCGTCAGACTTCCAAAATTACCGCCCAATTTCCATTCTCCCCTTTTTTTCTAAGGTGTTCGAAAAGCTTTTATTTATTTGTCTTTCGAGTTATATACATAATAACAATCGTCTATCTCCTTAACAGCACGGCTTTTCGCCGAAACGGAGCACCGATACAGCATGCTATGAGCTACTTGAGGTTATTACTAATCACCTCTCTGATAATAAGTTTGTTATATCGGTGTTCCTAGACTACTCTAAAGTTTTGACTCTATACCTTTACATCTTCTAATTTTTAAACTTTCTTCTTTCTTAAATTTGCATGGCCCCCCTTTGCTTTGGTTAACTAAGTTTCTAAGTTTCTTACAGATCGTTCTTACTATTTGTCTATTCATGGATTTTCTTCGCCTACACTAATCCGTAACGTTGGGGTTCCTCAAGGTTCTATTCTTTCTCAATTGCTGTTTATTCTATTATTAACGATGTTTCATATATTTCATCTTCGATTTTCTTAATTCTATATGCCGATGACACTACTCTTTTGATTTCCGATTCTAATATCTCTAATCTTGTTCTCACTATTAATCAGTCCTTATCTACTTTGGGCTCTTGCAATTCTGCAAACGCCCTGGTTTTGAATATTAATAAAACCAAGTATACGCTGTTCTATCAAAGGAATAAACTTCATGTCCCTTCTGTTCTTAACATATTTATAACAATTTTTCTATTGCCGGTGCCGACTCTTTTAAATACTTGGTCTCTTAATATCACGAGGTTTGTCCTGGGACTTGCATGTTAATTCTTTATTATCCGTTCTTAATAAAGAACAAGGTATGATTTCGCGCTTGCATTATCTTCCCTCCCACATTTTGATTCTTATTTATTATTCCTTGATCCATTCAGCTCTATGTTATGGTATTCAATTTTGGGGCTCGACTTCAAATTTTAGTCTTTCTCGTCTTTATCGACTTTAAAAATGGTTTTAAAGGTGCCTTTTGAATGTTCGTAAACCTAATTCTGTTTCTCACCATTTCAAATCACTTGGCATATTAACCATTTTTCAAATTTATATTTCTCAACGTTGTTTGTTTATTTATAAATTAATTAACTCTTACTTAGTATTGTCTTCTCCTTTAGTAATCACTTATCAATATCACTATCATTCTTATACTACACGTTTCGATAATTCCATTAGACTTCCTTGTGCAAAAAGTAATTATAAGCAACGCAGTGTTTCTTACGCAGATATCAAATGGTGGACGATTTTGCATGAACTATCCGCTCTTCTCTTTCTTGCCATATGTTTAAACGACTTCTGAAACTTCATCTCTTATCGTCCAATCCCGCTACTAACCCACCTTAACTTTCTGGTCCACTTTTTCTAAATTGTTTTTTTTTTCTTTGGTTGTTTTTTTCTACTTATTTATATTTCTTTTATGTTATTATTTTGTTTTTTCTTTCCTTCCGAGGACCCTTCTAGTCGGCCTTGAGGCCATTTGGGCCTCGGATAGAATATGTTTTTTTTGTAAAAATTTTTATAAATAAATAAAATAAATAAATAAAGAATTTTGTTAAATCAGAGTTTTCGTAACGTTAAGTGTGAAGTACTCTCTAAATTATTTGAATGATTGCAAGTGCGCCCTAAGTTTAAAAAAAAATTGAGAACTATGGTCTAATTCCACAGTTCCAGAACCCGGACGTTTCGTAGAGGTAATACCTATGATATCCAGTCGATACCGTTTGGCTTCCTCCACTAACTCTGATTCCTTTCCTGTCATGGAGAATACGTTCCAAGTGCCGATTGACAGCACCCGATCCCGTTGTCGCTTTATCAGTTTCTCCTCCTGGGTAAAGGCATGCGCTGCCCCCGACCGTTTCCCCAAGCGCATAGCGAGTGCACTGGTGGGGCTTCTCGGAGGCATTGCTCCGAGATAACAGCCGGGAGACTGTCGACTATTTTTCGAACGAGAGCCTCTGCACAAGTCCCCGGCTGGCAGATTATGTTGCAGATTGGACCCCCTTAGGTGGAAGACTGTGTCTCCTGAGGCTTCAGATAGGGAAACGGTCTCTCTCTCTATTCGTTGCATATGCTCCGAATGCAGTCACAGAGTACCCACTTTTTCTAGATGAAGTTGATGCTGCTCTTAGCAGGAGAGGGAGTGCAGATTCTGTCATCCTGATGGGCGACTTCAATGCACACGTAGGGGCTGATGACCAAACGTGGAGGGGCGTGATTGGGAGGAATGGTGACCCCGATTTAAATGCGAATGGGAGGTGCTTGTTGGATCTCTGTTGCAACAATGGACTTTCCATCACAAACACCTTCTTCCAGCACAGGGATGTCCATAAGTATACCTGGTACAGGGATGCAATGGACCAGAAGTCACTGATTGATTTTGTAATTGTTTCAGCTGACTTATTCCGATCAGTGTTGGATACTCGTGTGAGAAGAGGGGCAGAACTATCAACTGATCACCACCTTGTTGTCTGCACTTTGCGGTTCTCTGAATCCATGCCAACCAAGCGAAATACTAGGTTCAGACAAACTTGGCGCATCAAATGGGAGGCACTGGAGGATAGAGCTGTGAGGAAGACCTTTGCAGATAGCATATCTTCAAGTTTCAAAGAACTACCCAGTGATCGTGGTACTGTTGAAGAGGAGTGGCAGTTGTTTAAAACTGCTGTGATTACTTCGGCTGCTTTGTGCTGTGGTCGTAAGCGGCTGAGTGTGGCGCAGGGCGGTGAGAAAAGGACTGCATGGTGGAACGGTGAAGTCCAAGAAGCTGTCAAGGCAAAGAAGGAAGCTTATTTGCTATGGCTTGCAAATAAGTCAACTTCGAGTCGAGTGCGGTACACTGAGGCGCGAAAAGCAGCAGCAAAGACAGTATCAACAGCTAAAGCCAAGGCCTGGGAGAAGTTCGGGGAGAAATTGGAGGCAGACTATGGTTCGGCAAACAAGGTGTTCTGGCAGACCGTGCGCCGCCTCCGTGGAAAGAAGTCTCTTTCATCACAAACTATTAAGAGTTCAGATGGGAGGCTTCTGAAAACGGAGGAGAGCGTATTGCATAGGTGGAAGGAATACTTTGCATCTCTTCTTAATCCGGTGACAACAACAACTGAGGCATACGAGGTGCACCTTGGAGCGGAGAATAGTCACGGTAGTATCACTGAAACAGAAGTCAGATGGGCAATTAAGTCCCTGAAGACTGGCAAAGCTGCAGGTGATGATGAAATCCGGTCCGAGATGTTAAAGGCCTTAAATCAGGATGGTATCCTGTGGCTGACTCGGGTGTGTCAGGTTGCTTGGATATCTGGACAGGCCCCTAAGCAATGGCAGACAGGAATTGTGATCCCTATCTTCAAAAAGGGAGATCAGAGAGATTGCAACAACTATCGAGGCATCTCTTTGCTCAGCATTCCTGGGAAAGTGTACGCTAAGTGTCTGGAGAAGAGAAGTCGGGAAATAGTCGACTCCAAACTGTCGGGGAGGCAGTGTGGTTTCCGACCTGGCCGAAGCACGACGGATCACATCTTTGCTCTAAGGCAAATCTTTGAGAAATCCTGGGAGTATGCAAAAGAGGTCTACGCTTGCTTTGTGGACCTCGAAAAAGCATATGATAGGGTTCCTCGGAAGAAGCTCTGGCAAGTGTTGCAAGAGTATGGAGTGGATGGGCGATTACTGGTTGCTATCATGTCTCTGTACGAAAGCTCTGAGATGTGTGTCCGGATAAATGGCATTAAGTCAAGACCGTTCACCGTGGGTGTTGGACTCCGCCAAGGGTGCGTACTGTCGCCCATCTTGTTCATTATCTTTATGGACTGGATAGACAGGGGCAGCCGAGGCGATGAGCGTGTTTGTGTGGGCGACTGCCTGGTGGAGAGGTTGCTCTTTGCGGACGACCTTGTCCTGCTTGGGTCTTCTCGCACGAACCTTCAGCATGCACTAGACCGGTTTGCAGCCAAATGTGAAGAAGCTGGGATGAAGATCAGTGTGGCTAAAACCGAAGCTCTGGTTCTTTCAAGACAGCCTGCTCAGTGCGCTCTCCATGTTAGGGGAGCCTCATTGAGACAGGTGGAGAAGTTCAAGTATCTCGGGATTGCATTCACGAGTGATGGACGGCAGGAGAAAGAATTGGATGCTCGGATCGGTGCAGCAAGCTGTGTCAGACGTGAACTGTGGCGATCCGTGGTAACGAAACGAGAGCTGGGTAACAAAGCCAAGCTCTCTGTCTTCAAATCTATCTTTGTCCCCATTCTCACCTATGGTCATGAGGCTTGGGTAATGACCGAAAGAGTGCGATCGCGGGTACAAGCGGCCGAAATGAGATTCCTGAGAGGTGTGGCAGGTGTTACCCTACAAGATAGAGTGTACAGCAGCACAATAAGGGAATCTTTAGGTGTTGAGCCGCTACTTCTCCGCATTGAGAGATCTCAGTTGCGCTGGTATGGCCACGTGATACGGATGCCGCAAACTAGTCTTCCTAGGCAGTTGTTATTTTCCAAGCCGGTGGGTAAGAGACCAAGGGGTCGGCCTAGAACCAGGTGGCTAGACTACATGGAGAATCTGGGTTCGAGTCGCTTGGATATTACCAGGGATGACATGCGCCTGATGGCGGAAGATCGCGATCGCTGGAGATCCTCCATAGGGCTGCTGCCCCCGCGACCCTAACGGATAAGCGGGTTTGAAAAGTAAGTAAGTAAGTAAGTATGGTCTAATCTAATTCGTTATTGTATACCTAATCCCTACGAGAGAATACGGTACGATGATTTCGAGGAATTACATAAATATTAATTCTATAAAAGGGACTCTACATCCTTCTTTCAACGTAGCATTATTTCACTGAAACGTTATGTTATATAACAAAATGTGCCTTATGTTCTCTAACAACATATTACAAGACCATCTATATCCCAAGATAGTGCTTAAAATAGCAATTTATGAGACTTAAAATATAACCAATACTGTTGTTTTCCAAGCTGCGTCACATTTGGGCAAACGTACATCTGATCAAGTTGAATTTTATGCAGTCAAGATTCCACATTTTATTACCTCGTTTACACTCGCAGATAGGAAAAGAAAATTGTAAACTATGATACTGTTCATGCCTTTATTTATTTGCCATCAATATTCCACAAAATCTCTTCTATAGTCCTTCTCCAGCGCTCGAAAGCTCAGTATCCCTTCGAATAAAATCACCATAGCTCTGACGGAGCCGCTTCTTAGTGGCGTCGATAACAGCCCGTGTTTGCTTCAGCAGTTGCTGTTCCTTTGGAATACTGTGGTTTTTGGGTCTACTCAAAAGGGTCTGGGGAAATTGACAACCTCGCATATTGAAGGGCTCGGGGCAATAAGGACGTAACCGATAGGAAACTTTTTTGAGAAAAGTGATGTTATATTTTTAAAAAATCTGTAAATCTGTATGGTTGATGTTTTGCTTTAATGTGATTGCAGTTGACTTGTGATCTCTCTTTGCATGTTTACTGAAATATACTGCAAATAGATTTCACAAGCAGTAATTATTACATTTAGTAAGAACTTCCTCTTGCGGGTTACGTCCTTATTGCCCCGAGCCCTTCATTAACTGGTCTATAGAAAGTCTACAATTGGTCACCTTTCGCTCTGTGCTCTTCAGCCCGCACTATTCCAATGGACACTCCGATGTCGTGCCATACTCGAAATCCATCCTTCAACCCAATTTTCAAGATATCTAAATGAAGCCTTGGATTATCATAATGAAGAACAGGACCTAAATCTTGCAATCCGTCACGTCAGCTTCAACGAGACGGATATATTTTATGGCCCTGTTCCAGGAAATACACAAAGATTATCCTCTTTTGTCCCAATAAGCACTGCACGTGTCTTCTGCCGAATTTCTTCTTTCGAGAGATTTTTTGTACCGTCATTCCATCAATTGCCGTTTGTACTCGGGCTCATAATGGCAAACCCAGGTTTTGTCTTCGGTGAAAATATGCACACGAAATCCGTAACCTAATTATTCATAGCGCCCGAGAAGATCAGCACAAGCCTGCAATCCCTGCTTTTTAAAGACATTAGTGAATATGTGAGGCACTCACGGTTCACATTTTCCTGAAACCTGGTTTCTTGATAATGGTCTTACGAAACAGAGCTAGTTCTATAGCTGTACACAATTCTCTTAGTCGTAATTAGGTAGCCCTGGAGATTAGCTGGTTTACTCTCATTGCAGTTGGTCCTGCAGTATAAGGACGCTTTTCCAATGTTGTTGGACATATCTTTCAAAACTGTATAGCTGACGCTCTTATCCCAATGCCTGTTGCTTGTAAGTGCTAACACCAACAATCTGTTTCTCATAGAAGTTCTTGTAATATTTATGTAGCCCATTAGCCTTAATTTAAATTGCCATACAGGCGAGAGAGAAAATTAGAGGCATAAATTTCGGAGCGACCTTTATATTTGACGTGTTAACACTAAATTGCGAGCTATAAAAGTGATTACATGACTGCCTGATATATTGACTGCTGCATATTCTCACTGCGTGATTTATAATCTTGACGTGAAAATTGTTTTCTGCATCTGATCATCTGGTTATAGCAATTACAATATCGACTATTATTTTATTATATGACAATACTGATTTTACTGGGAAACAATATCCGACAGCTGGAAGAAACGCATTAAATTGTTTTCAATATGAAAGCTAAAGCAGCCAGTATAAGCTGTTTCTAAAATATCCTTCTTTTTACAAAGCTCTAGTGGGGTATGCATTAGTTTGTGCTGTATTCAGAAATTAAGAAATCCAAATTTTGTGAAATCTAAGGATACTTTATGAAATCGAACGGCATGCTTCAATCCACCGCGAATTGTGCTATCTTCATTCAGAGAATTGGATTAAAAGTTCCGTCGTTTACTGTGAGTGATTAATGGATGTCACAATTAATGGATGATCAATAGTATTCAAAATTATTCCGTATTCAGGATTATACATATCTCGCGTTCCTGTCGGGAAATTATCGCAAAGAAGCTTCAAATAGTTTAGAGCAAACTCAATTAGAAAAATATGTATGCATGTAAGCAAGTAAAGAAGTAAATCAGCTAATTGAGCAGATTTATGTATCATTGTGTAATTCTTAGAAATAATTGAAATAATAGTAATAAGCAACATGCAAAGAAAAAAAGAACGAACTACAAAGGTTAGGGTTTTTTAATTCGTTTCATCTGCCATCTACACTGAGCTGCCACTTTATTAGGTACACCTCACAAAATATGCAAATTGAGTGACTGCCTGATTTGCTTGTCACCTGGTCACAAGTCACTGTATAAATATCCTGAAGCAAGTTTTATACTGTTAATTAAGCATGAAGCTATAGCAAAAACGGGGAACACCAGTGATCTGACTGACTCTTCCAGCATGGCATGGTAGCAGGTGCATGACGGGCTGGATTGAGCATTTCAGAAACGACGACTGTCCACGTACAACAGTTTCAAGGATTTATCGAGAGTAGGTCAAGGAGCAAAAAAACATGTAGACTCCTGCGGACGGAAAACCATTGTTGATGTAAGAGGCTAGAGGAGAAAGTCAGGACTTGTGCACGAAACAGAAAAGCAACTTTCGCACAAACAATATAATTACAATTCATGTAATCGCTAAAATTATATAAAAATATAATAAACTAACCTTCAAAATCTGTGGATATTTGAATAGAGATGGAAGGAACGAAACCACTTGTCCACAAAACGAAATTTTATATAGTGTAGATGTATACATTTCGGCTATTAAATAGCCATCTTCAATATGAATCAAAATTATACAATCGACAATCGACACAATCGAACAGTGCAGGGAAAACGAAACGAGTGGTCCGAAAGCAACGCTTTCACTGCCATACTCGTCAAGAAAGTAACCACGGGAAGTATACTGAACTAGGCAAGAAGCCAGATACAATTCACAGTTATACAATCGACAATCGAACAGTGAAGTGTACATTTTTTCAGATGGGACGAAAGCAGCGCTTTCACAAAGCTCATCGAACCAGAATAAATTCCAAACGAAATACACTGAGGTAGTCAAGAAACCTAACCAACCCAAGCGGTCTTCCATATTATACAAAAAAGAAAATAAGATTGACGATTGACAGAAGCAAAATACAAACGAAATAAAAAACAAGGAGAAAGAAGATTATCACATCTTCCAGTAGTCCGGGAAAGAGACGTTGCTGATGTCTTCAAAGTTGATGTCAAGAATGTGCCTTGGTTTTCGATATTTCATATGCCTCTTCATATCCATTGAGTTCTTCAGTATTCCAGTCACTAGGTCATTGTCATGAATCTTCATCTTCTGCACCATAATCAAAAGGAGATCCTGTATAAATTTTCCGATGTGGACCATGTCTAAATCCGAGTGGATGGATTGGTTTTTCACAGTCCTTCTGTCAAGCTGGGCAATGGTCCTCAGGGTAACATTCTGGAATGACTATAGCTCACTCCATCTGCTTCTACAGTCGCCCACGCAGGCATGACATAGAGGATTATGGTCCGAATAATCGACTTGTACAGAAGTAACTTATTGTCGACGCTGAGGGTGCTGGTGCGGCTCAGGAGAGCTATGAGACTGTACTTAGCCCTCTTCGCTTTGTTCAGAGCGTAGGTCACGTGACGATTCCAAGAGAGTCTTGAGTCGATGATAACGCCAAGGTATTTGTAGTTGTCTACCCAGTCCAGTTTCTTATTGAATAGAACAAGAGAATCTTGGGGACGCTTGAACTTTCTGTTGAAGTACATAGCCTTGCACTTTCCGACATTAAGGTTCAGCTTCCAGCAGTTAAACCAGTCTTCGAACATCTTCAAGGTGTGCTGCAGACGAGTATTAACGTGAGCCGGCTTGTGTGCCCATGTCATAATGGCAGTATCGTCAGCATAGAAATATAGATTACAATTTTTAGGGAAATCAGGCAAAAAATAATTAAACAGCACGGGCCCGAGGACTGAACCTTGAGGGACACCGGCCTTTACAACACGTGGCGTGGATAGATTTTCACCAACTTTAGCTTGGTATGACCTGTCAGTGAGAAAGGATTTCACCATCAAAATCAAATCAGGAGGAAACCCGTCTCTAATCATCTTGTAAGAATCCCCCATGCCAAACTTGGTCAAAAGCTTTACTGACATCGAAGAATACCACTCCGCAGTACCTGGAAAGGTTTAAGAGGGTGCTCAGGTCTTCTACGAGCCTCCATATCTGCATCTGATAAGAGTGGGCGGCACGAAAGCCAAACTGATCTTTCCGAAGAAGGTCATTGGCGAGACAGTTATACAATTCAGATACAGCTATTTATATGAGAATTGGTCCAATCAGAATACTTCAGAAAAAAGGACTCTGATTAGTTACATGCTAAGGATTTAAGATTACAAAAACCGAGGACCTAATAGAGCGCTACTAAAGTGGTTAACAATACAAATTAAAAAGAAAACTTAAAGAGTTAACTGTGATTGGTTACAAACTTAATTAAGTCACATGAGATAGCAGGGTCTTCCATTTGGTTAAAACTAATGGACCTCCATCACGATTCATCAACTTGTCGGGGGCATTCTTTGAAATTTCTAGGGATTCCCCAGAAAATTTAATTTTCTAGAGTCATCCACAAAATGTAAGATATGGACAGTTTCTTTTTCCGCTCCATGCCCTGTAGTCAATATATGTTCGGCGAATGCCGATTTTTCTGGCTTGTAGTTTTTGATACAGCTGAAGTGTTCTTTGATGCGGGTTTCTATTCTTCTGTTACTTTGTCCCACATATTTTAGGCCACAGGAACCACACTGAATTTCATATAATCCTGACTTAAAATATGTGGGCTATTTCTATGATGCAGGAACGCAACAACCAGGCATCGTTTTTGCTCGTTAAAATTCGATATTAGTAACTTATTTTAAAAGGTCGAACGATTAAAAGTTCAATAAAATAGTAATAAAGAGAATTCTAACATTATCAATATAGATTGTGAATATCATACGAGTATTTGAGCAAAAAACATGCGTTCTCCTATGCGTGGCTGAGTGCTTCCGGATTCAAAATGGCGGACGGAAGTAGGAGTTGTCACCAACCTTCTCCGCACTTATCCAGGCACCCTTTTTCATTGGACGATTACATGCAGCGCCATTTCTCATTGGAATTCCCGTCCTATCGAGAGTTAGAAACTTCAGCTTCATTTTTCACTGGAGCTCGATGACAATATATTTCTATAGACCATGGTTATTAGCAATGAACTACTGACAATAATACGTCTAAAAGAAAATAGCTACTGATAGCAATTACCTGTTGATATTGTTAAGCCTAAGTAATTAGCTATTGATAGTAAGTCTAACAATAATTAGCTGTTAATAACAACAGGCCTAACAGCTGTTAGCTCTTGATAACATAAAGCCTAACGACAATTTTCTATTGATAGCAATTAGCTGTTAATAATGTAGGTCAAACGACTACACAGAGCTGACTGACACTTTATTGTTGTGTGTTGAACCTCCATTATCCTTCTGTATTTATTTGAGCATACATTAAACGAGACGCTGAAAATATTGAGGAGGAATGTTAACTCATGCAGACGTGAGAACTGCACGTAATTGTCGGAGGTTCGATGGAGGCGTAGGCAATGAGCGAACGGTCCTTTCCAATTCATCCCAAAGATATTCAATCTGGGACTGAGCTAGCCACTGAATCAAGAAGAACTCACTCTCGTGTTCTTGGAATAATCCAAAGTGATTCTGGCGCTGTTGTGCTGGTGTATTATACTGCTGGAAGGAGTCATCTGCGTCGGATAAACTGTGAGTATGAACTTGATCTGCAACAATGTTTATGCATGTTTAGGCGTTCAAACGACCATCTACAGATATTGAGAACCCAATTCTTGCCAAGAAAACATTACCCACACCACTATTCCGCCTCCACCAACTTGCAAAGTCCGCAACAAACATGGCTTCATATTGCTTTCGTCACATTCTAAGCCTTTTACCAACATGCTGCAGCAAGAACCTGGATTCGTCTGACTAGGAAATCTTTTTTCCAGTCTTCAGTGGTCTAATCCCTGTGCTGCTGTGCCCACAGGACACGCGCTTTCTTGTTCTTCTCTGACAGCATTGGTACTCGAGATGGACTTCGGTTTTGGTAACCCATTCAAGCCAAGGTGCGACTAGTTTTACGTTAGGATATTGTTTCTGGCTCTCTGAGTTGTAATGAGCAGTAATTTGCGCGATTATTGGGCTTCTGTTTTCGCGCACAAGTCTTGACTTTCTCCTCTGGCCTCTTTCATCAACAAGGGTTTTCCTTCTACAGGAGTGACGATAGCTACATGTTTTTGCTCCTTGACCCACTCTCGATGAACCCTTGAAATTGTTGTACGTGAAAAATTCAGGAGAGTCGCAGTTTCTGAAATGCTCACTAGGAGTTTTCTGTTGTTGGTTCGCCTCTCTCTGATGTGTCTAGACAACAACGCGAGAATTCGGGTTTTATGATGGTGTTCTAACTTCAATGTTGACGAATAATACGGTTTACCGATGTAACAAAGGTTCCAATCTTGCTTGCAATGGTCCGTTGTGTTGGCGGATTTTTCGTAAGGACTAGCCTCTTCACTGTTCGAATACACGGGGGGTGCGCTTTTCGTTCAGCAGCGCTGCACTGTAGATCCCTTTTTCTTCTGCGTTTGATAACTTTTGTTATACCATCCTTGGAAATAATGAAACCGTTTTCCTTACACTGTTCTATTATTCTGGAATATGGGTAACCAGAGTATTTAATTCTTGAAATTTGACAGCAAACTTGAAAATGAAGGACGGAATGATAAGATCGATTGTTACCGAACTCAGGTGTAAAATTTCATGAGCCTCGTGATTTCAAATCTGTGTTAGCCTACAACGTTTTAACAATCGTCACGATAAGCATGAAACAACCCTCCGTACTTGATCGTGTTATTGCCTGAAGTACACTGGTTGCACAGCTGCCGTGAAACAGTGAAATAAAACAATAAGGACAAAGTTCAGGGGTGATTCCTCCCAAGAAAAGTAACAAAAAGTTTACAACAACATACAGGATGAGTCAAAAGTCTCTTAACCCCCCCCCCCCCCACACACACACACAATTTCAAAACGAGTGGAGATACAACAATCCGTTGCAGGCAACATATAGGAAGTAGTGTCAAATTTGGCCTTTGATGTCGAATTTTGCACCTTGCAATTTGTAAAAATAAGTTTATGCTTATTAAAGAAAATTTATTTTCTACCTGTATTATAGTTTTATTCAGAACATAAAAACGTTGTTCTTAAAAAAATAACTTTTTATTTATTTTTATTTGATTTCTCCTTCCGATTTGTTGTTTCAATATTCGACATTATCCAATTAAAGTTCAGAGGATGGAAGATGAAAGAAGAGCATCAATTCTCAAAACTTGGTAAATTTTTGCCTATTCTTGCTTCGATTTTATTAGTTCATGATTGCATACACTTACAGCAATTTCCAGATCATAGGACTCATTTTATTAGGTTATAGCTCTCTGACTCGATTATAAGAATACAGTACTTCGTAGATAAGTTGTACGACCCATCTTCAAGTGTTTACGAATCCCCGACTCATCTAACAGCGCTAAACACGGCTTTACGAGTCAAGTCATAGGAAATGGGAATCATTTCCGGCAACGATACGAAATCAAGTTACGAAAACATGACGGATAGCGATAGGGACGATTTCGTCGTTCGTGTTAGTAAGAAGATTATTACAAAATTATTAGAACTAATGCTACTCTTTAATATGACAATGGATGGGACAAGTTATCTAGAGACTATCTATCAGCAGAGCCATTCTCCAACGTTGTTCGTCTTCCTCCTTCAAATTTTACCAGTTCAAGAAAAATTGACCGAAAACAGGAATCTAAGTAAGTTACACTTTTTTCTAACGTAAATTATTCTTATTTAATAGTTCCAAATTTATTTGCTAACACGTTTTCTTATTCATTATTGTTACGATTATTTTTTTTTTACCCGTTGTGAACTGAAATGCATTTCCACTGAACAGCATTCATTATTATCGACTGCTAACAACATGGCTAGTTTCTCGCAGCAAGAATGGATCTATACACTGAAAGCTGTGTATCGGAGCCTTATAGGAAGTAAGAAGGGTGGGTGACTTAATTTCAGCACGGAGGTCGAATGTTATATTAACAGAAATAAAATGTCACTGTTTTCATTATTGTAGGGAGTGCAAATCATTGATCTAAAACTCATTCTTTTTTCTGCATTTCAGATTGCCAAGGATACAAATATGAGGCTTCCTCTTCAGGCTCCTCGTGATAGTTTCCATTTAGCCTACCCAATGGAATGGAAAAGGAATCTTGCAGATTTATAATGAGAACGATGTAAAGGTTGCAATAAAAATAATCCCTTGATTTTTGTACAAATCCCTCTTCCTATTGTTGTCTACCGTTTAAGAGCTGTCGTTTCTCTATGAACACGGCGATCGGTATTTTAGAATTTAGCAACAGATATATTATTAAAATCCTTTTTTCTGCGTACAAGCTTGGAGTTCTATCTTCTGCTGGCGAATTTTGACTATAAAGATGATAAAATGCAAATACAGGTCGGTATACAAATGTAAACTTGTGTAAATATCAGTATACACGTGTGTAAAATTGTGTAAATAGGTGTGTAAGCCTGTGTAAATTGGTGTATACACGTGTGTAAATTTGTGTACCTGTATGTATTAATGTGTAAATATGCTATACAGATGTGTACAAAAGTGTAAACTTGTGTGAATTGACGTATGTAAACCTGTGTGAATTGGTGTATATCCGTGTGTAAACTTGTACATATCGTGTGTACAAGTGTGTAAATTTATGTAGATATTTGTGTAAGGTTATGTAAATAAGCTGTACAGATGCGCAAATTGACTATACACTTGTGTAAATTTGTGCACATATATGCATAAATGTGTGTAAACGTGTGTAAATAAGCTGTACAGAGTTGTACATAAGCGTAAACCTGTGTAAATAGGTGTATAAACGTGTGTAAATTTGTGTACGTGTGTTTAAATGTGTGAAAAGTTGTGTAAATATTCTATACAGATGTGTACAAAAGTGTAAACTTGTGTAAATAAGTGAATAGATGTATGTAAACTTGTGTGAATAGATATATACCCGTGTGTAAACTTGTGTATATTGTGTATACATGTGTGTTAATTTGTGTAAATATGACTATATAAGTGTAAATTTGTGTAAATATGACTACATACCTGCAAGTGTGTAAGTAGCTGAGAAAATATATAAATATGTATGTAAAAATGTGTAAATAAGTATATACGCGTATAGTAAACATTCCGTTAATGAGTCTTAATTCTTGTACAGTCGAGTCAACTGACCCGAGAATGGCGACTCGGAAATTCGGGTCAAACAACTCTTACTGACATTTGTGTCCAACGACTTTCTTAAATGGGTCGTATTGGAAGAATCATATGACTCTCACAAGCGGGTCATATTAACCGCATATTGCTGTGAGTGTAGACAACATGAATTCTGTAATTCATTGTGCTTATTTACAAAAATACAAAATCGATTGCTTATGTTAATTCAAGAAATGTATTTTACCAGCGCTACCTAAAACACAAAGCCTGCTTACCGCGTCATCAAACGAGGGCTGATAATCAAATCTTCATTGTTTAGAACAAACGAAGAAACACTTGTTGTAATCAGTGTTTATTCATTTGTTGTAAACACTGAATATTGGATTGTCAGCCCTCATTTGATGATGCAGTGAGCAGGCTTTGTTTTTTAAGTGGCGTTGATTTTACGCAGCAAATCTGGTTGAATTGACGTAAGAAGACCGCGCTAAAAAAAAGAAAAAAAAAAGATGAAACTGATGGAAATTTTCTCCTTGGTAACATAGAGCAGCTTATTTTGTCAGCCGTTTTCCTGTTAGCAAGGATATAAGAACAATATGGTGGCGGTTTTGTTTTTGTTTTTTTTTGTGTGTTTGTGCTATTGGTAGATGAACATTCATAATGTGACGTTTCGCTGCGAAAGAAAAGAAATGCACAACAGAGGAAATAATCTTTTCAAATCAATTCTAGCTTTAACTCATAATTATTTCCAAATTAAAAACTAAATGATCCGTAAATGTGATGTGTTGGAAAAAAAAATAATCTTTATCGCAACTCTTTTTTTTTTTATATTTCCAGTTGTTCCTTTTTTTTAATGCTTTTGTTATCAACTCAAATTCATTTGTAAAAATTTGATGAAAATTTACAGAAAAGTATTTCAGGTTAAATTCTCCATATCGGTTAAATAGTTCTTTCTTTGAAAATCATGGCTAGGATTAATAGTACATTCGTGTAGACGAAGGATAAAATAAAAATATACAATAGAGAGCACAATAAACTTTTAAAAATTAATTTTTTTAAAATAAAAATACGCTATAATCACCTTGCATACTTAAGTATCGTTAAATTCAGATCTTATTTTTTGTAAAAAGATAAATAACATGTTTATAATAGTTTTACTTTAAAAAATAGCCATATTGTCATCGCATATTCGTGTGTCTATGGCGTATCATCATTTATATAAAATCAGCAACGGTGAACTATGTCACAACAAAGAGAAAATCTAACAATGGGTTATTTCCCGATTATACAATCGGGTGGGTTCGCTTCTAATACAGTATATTTTCATAATGGTTAAGCTGATTTCAACCAAACTTCAGTTTAAATTTTCTAAATCATACATTTGGATCTAAATGAATTAATATCTTAGCAATGCTATGAAACAAATATTTCCCGTATATCTTACTTAATTTTCGTACTTTAAAATTTCTTGTTTAAAAAACCCTTTGAGAAAATAGTCTGAAAACTGAATTGGAATAACATGCAGAGGTGTGCAAACTATTAGACTCAATATAGGTTGTTGTTTTGTTGTGTTTTGTTTTGTTTTGTTTTGTTTTGTTTTGTTTTGTTTTTGTGGTACCTTTCTTTAAAAAATTTCGATAAAAAATTTTGTTTTATAAAATTTCCTTCGTAGCTGCTAGTATTGCTCATTAAGATTCTCACATCAGTTGTTAGTGTCTAATTTATTGCTTCTTTGTGTTTTTTCGAAAAAATGGGACCAATTTAAGCATTTTTAGCGATATTTCAAATTTTTTTGTCTATAATACATGGTGACAAGAAATAACGGAGGCTTTATTTACTTATGGTAAAATTGTCCATGATTATTTTGTTTAGTCCATTTTATTCTGAAATTCCAAGTTTTTATTCCCATTCTGTCTTCTCATAAAAAAGCAGAGCAAACGATATAAGGCTGGAAAGCGTCAAATGGAAATTGCTAACAAACAGTATCCTAAAACACTGCTCGATTCAAACAATCTGGCCATGAAGTTTCAGGTAGAGAAAAAAAACGCATTGCGAACACTTAACAGGAACCGGGAGCTCATAAAAAAGCGAGTCAACTGAAATTCAAGGGTCTCTATGAGAAAAATCACGCCCGTGAGTTCGGAATCAATCGTGAATCTGTCTGCCAAATAGTCAAAAAAGAGCTCGGACTAAACCTCTAAAGCTCCAGAAAGGCCAGCTGCTTTAGGACGATAACAAGGTTGAGAGGCTGCAAAGATGCTGTGCACTCCTCCATCGTACCACAAGCTCTGAATGAAAAAAAATCCTTTTCACACGTGAAAAATTGTTCACAATTGATAGTGACATACTCACCAACGCGAGAGAAGATGGACAAAAGAAGTCCTTGAATCCGTCATGGTGGAATCTGCACGAGTGGCAAAACACCTTTCGTTTCATCGATCAGTGTGCAGTCTTAATGGAACTTTCCGAAGCACGATTACACTATCTTGGCAAAAGTCATGGGGCACCCCTATTTTACATAAAAATGAGGCATTCCCATGCAGTTTAAATGTTATCGTTCATCTCGACACTACACAAGAGAGGTCGCTTGCATGCTGTAGAAATGGCTCAAAGAAAGCAGCTTTCGCACTTCGAGAGAAGTGCAATTGTTGGGTGACACATCAACCCTACTAAACATCTCCAAATCATTCGTTCAAAGCGTCGAGAGATAAGGGTACAGCAAGTGTTCAGCCCAGGACCGGAAGAACAAGATTATGTCGGCCAGAGACCGAAGAGCGCTTCGCAGGGTGGCCACTGTAAACCGTAAAACATCGGTTGATGGACTGACAAGATCCTTCACAGAGTACACAGGGACAACTGTAAGCACCAGGACTGTTCGCAGGGAACCGCATTCACCGGATTTTCACTGCAGAGCTGCAGCCCACACCGCCACTTCAGCACCTGCAATGCAGTGAGGAGATTGCAACGATGCAAAAAGAGACGTCACTGGACTCTGGGGCAATGGCAGATGATTGAATAGAATGATGAGTCACGATACATCATCTGGCAATCGGATGGAAGGATTTGTGTATGGGGAATGCCCGGGGAACATCATATGGCAAGCTGTATAATACCCACAGTGAAGTTTGGCGGAGAGTCAGTGAAGGTGTGGGGGTGCTTTTCGTATTTGGTCTGATCCAATCGTTTCTGTGGCTGATTATTTGAACGCGGAACGTTACCAGGACATCCTACACAACGCCGCACTACCTGCTCTCTGACAGCACTTTGGAAATGGCCCTTTTCTCTTTCAACACGATAACGCATTTTGCTATAAAGCAAGAGTAGTAGGGAGAAGGTCTGATGAAATGGGGGTGCAAGAATTTGACTGGCCTGCATATAGCCTCGATCTCAACCCCATCGAACATCTTTGGAATGTGTTGGAGCGTCGATTGCGAGCAGAAGCGGAGCGCCCGAAATCTGTGACTGGCGAAAATACATTATCTTTTGGACAATATGTCCGACAGAATAGAGACTGTGATAGGAGAAAAGGTGGACCAACCAGATATTAACACATGCATTTTTCTAAGTGTTTCCAGTAAATTGGTGGTGTCCCATGACTTTTGGCTAAATAGCGTATTTCAGCAAACAAAAATAACCAGGAAATATACCGACGAGATATTCTGGAAGCTGTAATACTTGTCCGGGCTCAGGAATGAGCATTTCAGCGGGACGCAGCACTTGCTCAAAGCATAAACAACACAAACAAGGCTCATTATACATGGGACCGTTTGTTAGTGAAATTTTGTGTCGCAGCTCTTTCACTAACAATCGGTCCCATTCCCGACGCAAGGATTGCTTTAGCGACTCCACACTTTGGTGGCACTTAGCAAAAGCCCTGGCGTCCAAAATCGACAGTATAGTGTAATCCATAGGATTGGATCTGCAGCATAGAGTAGCCATTCTAGAGATGTGATGAAGTCTGTAAAATGAGTCTTGCACCATCCTTGTGCTGTTTATTGGCCCAGACTAAACCACGAAAGCACCTCCACACCATTACTGACACTCCGCCAAACTTCACTGTTGGCACTAAACAGCATACCAGATGATGTTCTCCGGGTATTCGCCATACCCAAATCCTTCCATCCGATTGCCAGATGATGTATCGTGACTCGTCACTCCAACGGGAATGGGACCACTTGTTAGTGGAATAGCTGTGTCACGTGGCACAAAATTTCACTAAACGTTTGAAGCTCTGCATTAAAGTAAAATGAACCACTTTGAAAATCTATAAATATGTTGTATCCATAATTATATGTTATTATTTTTTACTTATCATGTCATTAAAAATTTATGAAGAGAAAGCTTGCCCTCGTTATTTCTTGTCTCCCGGTATGTGCTTTCGGTTCAATTTGGACCATTTGTATTATCAGTGTTCAGATTCTTGTAAATTGAGGTTTTTTGGAGAAATCAACAGATCTATGATTCCAGGAAAAAAATGTGTAAAATTGTGTAAATAAAAGAGCTTTTTAGAAATAAGGCTTTTTTTAAACAAGTAATTTGTTTGAGACTATAATATACAGGGTACATGTATTTACAAATGGTCGCAGTAGTTTCGTAAATTTCTTTCAACCTTTCTACTAGCATTGCGATTCGGTTATGAAATTCGGTTATGTAAGAGAAGCAGATCTTTAATTTTGTCTGAAGTGGTGTGCAATCTCAGAATTCAAATTTCTGGACTGTTTTTCTTTGTGGCAGAAACTGATGGCAGGATACATATATCTGGAAAATGGTGAAAACCGACAGACAGTGAAGACTTTTCAAAGGATGATGCTACGCCATAGTTCCACCACCAAATCCGTGACTCTTTTACACCATCCTGCCAAATCCGCTGCGATTTTGTCAAACCACTGCAAATCATTTGTAAATGCCCTGTTTGTTAAACAACCATTAAAGCATTCTATTGTGGACAACTATTGTAAAATGTAGCCATAGGATTAAATAACATCTGTGTTTAAACTGTAAAACTGTTACTACAAATACATGTATATAGAGAGGCGGGGGAGAACAAAAATTGAGCTTGTTATGTTATTATGGAAAAAAACTAATGGTCTATAATGGTTTATAATAGAAAGCCATAATGGTTTTTATTTATTAGCTTGTTTTCGAAACCTTGATAGGAATTATCTGAACTAAAATAATATAAAAAAAAGAATGAAAGCGAGTCACCATTTTCGCTCCGATAAAAAAACCATTACCATGATTTATATAGCTGATGACGTAAATACGTCATCAGCAAAAGTACGGATCTATGTTATTTCAATATTCGGGGAGAAAAGTTTGAAAAGAACCTGTAATAAATAAAAAATAAAATAATTTCGGAATATTGTAAATTTTCCCCAACTTATATTCGGACTGGCCCTCAAAATGATTTGCATAAAAATGAATTCTGTGAATAGCATTAAAAATTCATGAAATATGTGCATTTATATTCACAGTTGGTTATTAACAGTCGTTCATATAAAGTCCTTTGCATAATACAGCTGCCTCAGTGGGCAATTGAAAAAGGAAACCAATGCAAAAATCGCCTCCTCGATACTGTGAATTAAAGAGGAGTAACTTCATTTCAATTGCCATCCGGTTAGCTAGAGTGTAAAATCATTTTGATGAAAGTCATCGCCGAATGAAGTTCATAATGCTAGAGACGGGAATTTTTTTTTAATTCCGGCATGTGTGCGATTGTAGTGCGAATTTTCAAACTGGAGTGTTTCGTAATACTCCTCGGAGCCAAACATCTTCTTGATTAATCAAATTTTAAATAAACGCTTTAAAAATATGCATTGATTATATTGAAAAAATAATAAACTCTGTCATTTCCTTCAGAGATATCCTATTGAGTATTAAATATTTGGTTTTCATTTGAATCATTCTTTTGAATATCACTAAGTTGTTAACAATTTGCGCCCATTAACGATACATTTAATTATCAAACATACATCCACCATTATCATATAGCTATGTCGCCATTAGTAAACATGTTAAGGAAAGTTTTAGGGGATATTACCATTTGAAAAATTATTTTTGCGAACTTCATTATTTGCTAACCAATAATACTAAAAGGTTGCACCAATTTTCATGAAGTTTTTATTTAATATTATTTAAAGCACAATTTCTTGAAGATGAATCAAATCTAAGACTCATATTTACAGTTTATAGCAGTACAATTTTAAAACCTGTCCGCATTATATATCATTAAAAGCATTACCAAAATTGTTGAAACAATTTTTTTAAACATTATATTTAAATTTAAAAAAGGCAATCGAATAATTTATTGTCGGTAGAACCACCTGTCGATCATTTCATAACTGTGTCAGGAGATGTCGATTCAAGGACATGTATGAACATTAGTAATTTTTTTTAAATCTGTGTGAAGCATTAGTGAAAGATTAAAGTTCTTCCCCCTTTACTTTTACCTTTTAAAAGTTATCCGTGAGGAAATTAAACAGAATAAACGCCCACGAACTCATTATGACATTTTTTTATATACTTCTGTTCATATAAAGCAGAATTTGGTTTCATCTCTCCTCCATTGTTTGCCCCATCAGATCCACAACGCTTCTGCTTTTGCCAAGGTAAGAAACATACTAGAGGTATGAACAAATAAGAAGTTCACTCCCGTTATAGCTATAGACGTTAAAAATCAAATCGATATATACTCAAGACCGCCCGCGAAAACCTTAATCAGAGGATATTAGTTAAATATGCAATTTCTGTCTTTTTTTTTATTTTTTTACATAAACTGGATTCAACTTGTGTATTTCAAAGAGATTTAGATCCATAATTGATAATATAAATTCAAAATCATAATTTTTAATAGGTTTATAACTTTACAAACATAAAAAAGAATTAAAATTGCAACTTAATTGTTTTAACTATTACACGGAAAAATTGCTTGCTATAAGAATTCGGTTCCTGTAGATCATTGTTTTCCGAACAGGGGCTCACGAAATCTTTCAAGGAATTCGCCAAAAATTTTCCGACAGATTCGGCCCATTATTTGCATGTCTACTGTACGTATGTATGTTTATACAACAGGGGTTCACGCATTTCAGATCTCTGTGAAAGGGGTTCGCGAATCGAAGAGGTTGGGAACAAACGCTGTAGATAAAGAAGAATCACTCGAAGATGTTTTGCGCGGTTGGCGTGTTTTGTTTGTTTTTTTTATAGTGCAGGAACGTTATGAGAGAAATTGCTTTTAACTGCGTAGTGTTAAATGACGTTTTAAATGTATGGGAGGAGGAGTAGGGTCTGATGCGTCAACCAATCAACTGCTTTCAGTGAATATTCAAATCCGCGATTACGAATCCGCGGTTATTAAGAAGATAGTAGGAAGGATTTAAGTCAGTAAATGTATTTTCTTCGTTTTGCGATATCATATGATATATGTGTGTAAAAGATATTCATGATAAAATTTTCCTTCTTATAGTTAAATGAGTAATGACTTTGAAAGGGGTGGTTGTCAAAGAACCAAGCACTGCGACCTCAGATCTATTGTACTATCCCCTAATGACGATGAAAGAACGATTATGAACGAGACAAGCACAAATATCCATGCCCTAGGCGGGATTCGAACCCGCGACTCGCTGGTGTCGAGATTGGAAAGAACTGTGCCTTAACCCTCTCGGCCACCGAGCCGGCTCTTATAGTTAAAACTTAATAACGCTCATTTTTCCATTATTAAGTTGCGGAGCTGCTTATTGGTTTACTATGTCCATCCCTCTGCTCGTAATCCGTATCTTTCATATCTTCGACACCCTTTGACGTAGAAGGATGAAATTTGGTTTGTAGATTCGAGGCCTTTGTAGATTTGGTTTTTCTCGTTGGCCCATCTTAATTCTTATTCATTCTGGGCCAGATTGGTTAAGTTAGGTTAGGATGGAAATATGGGGATCGGACCGATCCCATCCTATTAACTCGCCTTATTTTTATTGGCCTTATTGCGTTTGAAGTAGAATGGAAAATTTCATATGCAGGTTCCTCTGGCATATTACTATAAAGTTTGTACCAGATTGGATTTATGCTTCTGCGTAAGTTACTATACATTCCTCGCAAAGGTTAATTTATTGTTTAAATAAACACCAAACATCATAGCGTCGTTTCGCTATGAAAATTAGTCGTCGATCCATAGGAGGACTAAACGGGGGACTAAACCACTTTAGTAGATTATTATCATTGTTATTATTTTTTAAGAAAACCAGTCGGATAGCTGCGCCACCATAGGATTTTCTTTGGTGCCACTTTTCACGCGAGAAAATGGGCAAATGGATAGCTTTCTCTAATACTTGTAGGCTATCGTCGAACACGTGTACAAGTTATTTGGTCTAATTTGTGAGAAAAGCAGACTTGGGTGTTGCACCGCGCTAGTTCACGCATGGTTTTCAAGGTATTACTCATTGGCAAATCTTTATATTGAGAAAATAGTTGATTATTAAATGTAAATTTTGAATTATGAAAGCACAATGAGATACGCTATAAAATAATTTAACACAGTTTCATAACTGAAAAATTCTCTTAATTTTGATTTTACAATGTTTAAAAATGTTTTGATAGGAATATTATCTTAGATACTTTGAGCATCCATGACTTACTGAATTTTAAATTTGATAAAATATTTTGAAGCGTTATGGGAAAGAAAGTATATTTAATTCTTTCAAAAAAATTGCACCTATCCCCTCAAAAATGAACCGCGCTAAACGATCAGAGGCTGAATTAAAACTGCTTGTGATGGGTCTCAGGGGATAATTCCGATAATTCTGTTTATGTAACTTAATTATAGAGAACAATTTATTTGGATTTGAGTTTTTAGTTTTTAATTTTCCTTTAATTCTTCTTTGATTATTATTACATTTATATAATTGACCCATTTTTTACACACTTTTATTGAACTTGACCTGTTTGTGTGTTTGTGCGCAATTTTTGTAATCAATATTTAGCCCACTTCCTGATTACCTACAGCTCTGCAACTTTCTCCAACGGCGTCTTATCGATGACAATGCATGTTTCAGGATTAGTTTCACTAGTCTTCCATTTATTCGTAAGTTATTTAATATTTAAGTTTAATATGTATACGGTGCAATCATGACGTAACGACTGCCTGTATTGTTGCTTATTGTTATCGTTGTTAATTATCGTATGTAATTGTTGTTAATTTGATCATCAATGCTAGCTAAGTCGTTGATTGTAACGGTTTTGTGGAGAGGATTATTTATGATTAACCAGCTTACTGTATTGTAAACGCTTTCCCGAGGTAGAGACGTAGCCGACTGGGCAGACTTCCAAAGTTTTTATGGTTTTGTAGGTATCATATAAAACCTTATTTTCTTTTAAATAAAGACTAAAAAGAATAAAATAAAATATATAAAATAAAAATTTTAAAGCACTTACTCTCACCTTAAAAAGTGCAGTAAAAAGTAAAAAATCTAATTTTTAAAAAAAAGGTAAAAGTGTGATGGCGCGTTTAATATTAAATTTTAAAAAGAAAATACTACATAATAAAATAAACGCGCCACCACACTTTTAACTTTTTTAAA
>JAHWFO010028233.1:0-20552 GCA_023313115.1 Rhysida immarginata | reverse complement strand
ATAATATTACCAAGTATTATAGCTTTTGGTCCAGTAGTTTTTTTTTTTATGGCCATGTCAAAATGGAACTTTAATTATAAAGACCTTGGATTTTATTCATCTGAATAAACCATTGATGTTTGCAAAATAAGAAATCACACTATTTTGTTTCTTTCAAAATAAATCGCGAAAACGAATTGCCTTCTCGTTCATCTGACCTTAATCCATGTGACTTCTGGCTGTGTGGAACCCTGAAGGCCCGTGTTTATCATGGAGGCGTACGGATCTTGTCTGAAGTGAAAGCCAAGATTGGTTGGTCACAGACGAATTGCGCTTTTGTAACCGTATGCATTAATAAATTTTCCGTTGGAATTCTCTTCCCCATGCTTTGCATAGCATGTACATAAAGTTTCATCATTATCTGTGCAATAACGCGGTCTATAGCCCGCGCAGATGTGGAGAAATTTTTATTATAACCACCCGGTATATGAATTAAATAAATGCAACTGAAGTTCGATATTGAATCTAACCCTGTGTTCTCCCTAGAAAATTTTAACACGTGTGTGGAAAGATTAAATAGCCGGGCGGACAACAATTAAAAACAAATTAAACATTATGCAGTGTTGTGCAGCTTTTCGTGTATTTAGCTGGGCGGCTCGCCCCTTCGAAAGGTCCTGAGGAGAACCTGCTAATCAATCTAATCTACGTGTCGAATTTCATTCAAACCACTCTCTAAACACTCCCAGCACTAATAAGAACAAACTGAAATTTTCAGCGAAGTCGGGCCCCCTGTCAAATAATCAGAAAGAAGCAGCAAATAAGCGAAATGGGGCCTCCTCCGTTCAAAAAAGTTAGCTGCGAGTGACGTCATCTTAGCCAAACCGAGACCGACGAGATTTATAGGGCCTGTAAATATCACCGGGCCTGTGCAATACCACCTAGAATCCTAGACACATAAAGCCTGATAACGGAAAAGCCATACATTGTTACATCATCATTAGTCGACCATTCTTAATCCTATTTCTACCAATAATAAGCCCTAAAGTTGTCGACTAATGATGATGTAACAATATATGACGATTCCGTTATCAGGCCTTCTGTCTAGGAGGTGTTGGCCTGTGCCTGTGAATGCGGCCACGGCATGTAAATCTCGTCGGCCTCGGCTTGGCTCAAAGCCAACTAGAAAGACCAAACTAGATCGAGCAACAATCCAATCTTCATTGTTTCCAACAAACGGAAAAAACACTGATTGTTGAAATCCAGGATGGAAACAATGAACTTGGATTGTTGCTCGATCTACTTTGGTCATGTGACTTTTTAGTGCCCCGGCCTGTCTTTTTCGTAGGCTACAGTTTGGCTAAGCTGACGTCATAAGCAACGCTCTTCTGACAAAATTCAAAATGAATTTATATTACTGGAAGTGGCCTTTAAATCATTTATTAAAAATGAAAAAGAATAAAATTGATATTTAGTATCAGTAAAGTATTCAAACTATGTGAAATCAACTTCCGATTTGGTGTCATTTGCCCTTTAAATTATTGTCAGAAAGAATATCGCGGATAATCCGTGCTTTTGGATTATTCGTGGACCCCGTCCTCTACATTACCCAGATAATCGCGAGGTGACTGTATATAGAAAGATGAACATCCTCCATTATTAAAACTGTTCCTTCAAGTTTTTAGCGTAACTTTAATAATATTATTTTAAATATTATCTTATAAGAAGGTTAACCCTTACGTAATATTATGAGATGAGATAAACAAGTTAATGTAATGATGTAATTAAAGTAGGAAAAATGGGATCACATAGTTATCCTTAAAAAACAAGCTGTTTGTAAAATTATACGTTAACAAATAGCAGGTGGATAGCCATGTGGGGATTTTTGCTCTTTGATTGTATATAAAAGAGGAGAGTCAGAATCGAAACTAGCAATTCACTCTGCTTCAGTCAGCTCAGGTAAAAGAAGAAACGATATACGAGTATAAATAAAATTCCAGAAAAAGGTTTCAGGCTTGTTATTCTTCTAAACTTATAGTTTAAATAAATTATTTTATAAATCTGATTTAATTTCAACGTGGTTTTCTATTCGCTTTATGTTTAACGCTAATTCATTAAACACTATTAATTTTATAATTATCCAATAGGGAAATTTGTTGCAAGCGCTCTTCTTGTGTTCTTTTATATCGGAATTAAAAATTGCAATGTCCAAGTAATTAGATTTTGAGTACGAACAATTGCCATTAATGTCGTGATATCTAAACGCGTCAGCTCCAATAAAGTATACCGTGTTGCAAATCCAGTTCTGTCCTCTGTAATTCTCTAAGCAACACTAAACTATAATGGAGATTATACAGGGTGACCCAAACTTATCCAGCATAATTGTTTAGGAACATTGTATGGTTCAAATGGAACAAGAAATGTCCAATAAATATTACATCTAGTTTCGATCGTGTGTGAGATATCGACGTTTGTCTATTTTCTTGCAATGAAATCTCTGAGAAACAAACAAAGAGTTATAGTAGGCGACTCAAATAACGTTGCCATTGGTTTAAAAGCAAGGAATGGTGCGCCAAAGGGGAGGTTTAGAAATACACCATATTGCCATTAATGACCGGACAATTTCGATTTTAGACGTTTTGTCGAATATCTAGAAAAATACTTGACGAATTATCCTAAAATTTCAGGGGTGTAAAACGGATGTTACACCTCATATATTTCAGCGAAGGTTTTCTCCCGAAGGTAAATAGGGGACCTGCAAAGAAGTGAACCAAAAAAATAATGTTTGGAATCACCCTGTAAAAAATAATGCTTGAAATGCATTCTAGCTATAGCATATGCTTAAGAGGCTTGGTTTACTTTTCTGTGTTCATTTGTATGAGAATAACACGTATATTCATGAAGATATAAAGGTTTCTTTAAAAAGGTCCAAATGTTTTCGTAAGTTTTTTGTTTATAACACGCGAGATTTTCAACCCAATGCAATCCATTTACAGAAAACTTGACAAACTACAGTACAGACAACACCCTGCAATCAGAATAGAAAAATATTAAATATGATGAAATATGAGCATTTTTAATAAATAAGTTGTAACTGCGCATGCGCATGCGTTACTAAATCGTCTTTTGCATAATTTATTAGCCAAATGTATAGAGCTACTCTGATAAAAAAGCCCAAGCAAATATCGTGAAAATTGAGAAAGATATCGCCCATAGAATGAGTTGAATTTCAGTTGCTCTCAATAATAAACAAAACGATAAGGGGCTTTCTCCAAACTTTTATTTTTGGAACGGATACCAGTATCAATTTCTTCTCAATTTGGTAACTTATGCGCATGCGCAGTTAAACATTATTTAGTACAAATGCTCATATTTCATTAAATATTTAATATTTTTCTATTCTGATTGCAGGGTGTTGTCTTACTGTAGTTTGTCATATTTTCTGTAAATGACATTGCATTGGGTTGAAAATCTTGCGTGTTATAAACAAAAAACTTACGAAAACATTTCGATCTTTTTAAAGAAACCTTTATATCTCTATGAATATACGTGCTATTCTTATACAAATGAACACAGAAAAGTAAAACAAGCCTCTAAATCATATGCTACAGCTACAATGCATTTCAAGAATTATTTTTTACAGGGTGATTCCAAACATTTTTTTGGTTCATTTCTCTGCAGGTCCCCTATTTGCCTTCGGGACAAAACCTTCGCTGAAATATATGAAGTGTAACATCCTTTTTACACCCTGAAATTTCAGGATAATTCGTCAAGTATTTTTCTAGATATTCGACAAAACGTCTAAAATCGAAAGTCCGGTCATAAATGGCAATATGGTGTATGTTTGTATCTAGACTAGACCCAGGGTAAGCAAGGATGTTATGGAGCAGAATGTGAATTCGTTTCTGGGCGAATAGATTGATCAAAAAATGTTGACTTTGGAACTGACTCCTTTCTGGCTAAATCTCTGATTGAGCAATGCAAATTGATTCACATTCATCCCATTATCAACTCGCCCACAAGAATAACTAAATCATCTAAAACCGTACTCGACCAAATTTTTCTTCCTCATTCATGGTCGGATTTTCTCGTCAAGCATGAGACTTTACCCAAATGTGACCATCACGCATTAATAGTTCAAATTAACAAAGTGCGCAAAAACGAAAAGCACCGAAACTTAATTCGACAGCATTTTGATTATGTTGGTTTTGATTGGATCAAATTTAAGAACATATTATCATACCTTGATTAGACTTGTTACTTCAATACCCAGGATGTTAATATCCTTTTTAGCATATTTTCTATTTATAGAAATGTGCTTATGTGATCGGTTTGTCCAGCTGTCCGTCCGTCCTTCCGTCCGTCCGTCTGTAGACAATCCCACAATTCACTGCGTTACAATAGAAAAAGTGCATGCATTGAATTGCTGGAAGACACGAATTATCCTAGCATTTGTGAAAACGCGTGTTGAGAACATAAATGGGTTCGGCTCTGCGTGCTCTAAACGTTAATGAGATGGTGCTCGTGCAGGATGCACGTGTTTGACGATTATTGAAAGGGCAGTTCGGTCTCTAAATCAAGAGAATTTTTTATTACGATAACTTGAAAACGAATTAACTTTTCAAAGTCTGTTTTCACCAATCCATTAATATGGGACAGAGCACGAACAAGTACGAACGTGAGATAGCCGGAATAAGTACGTACTATAATGGCACGTGCTTTAATGGTACCATTATGATATCCCCCTTAAAAACTTCCTATAATCAGGTATGGCATGTAATAAATCAAACAAATCGTCACAACATATCCTGAACGAATATTTAAGAGTAACTAGTGATAGCAGGTATTGGTCTAATGGCACGTGTACGTGCAAGTATGTCTCATGATTGAATATAACGCTTAAATGATGTTGGTGTGAAATGTTTAGTAGTACGTGTTTTAATGGTATCAAATGGAACTTTCAATGCTAAGATATGGCATGTAATATATCAAACAACTCGTAACAACATGCAACGAGTGAATATAACGAATAAATATTGATAATGGTTATTGGCTTGGTAGCACGTACCCTAATGGTGCCATACGATACCATATTGTACCATTGGAACTTTCTATGCTAAAACATGGCATGTAATATATCATCTATCTCGTAACAACATGTAATGAGTAAATATAACGAATAAATAATGATAATGGTTATTTTTTAGTAGCACGTGCCTTTATTGTGTCATATGATACCATATGGTACCAATGGAACTTTCAATGTTAATATATGGCATGTAATATATCAAACAACTCGTAACAACGTGTCATGAGTGTATATAACGAGTAAATAATGATAGTGGTTATTGGTTTAGTAGCACGTCCCCTAATTTTGCTATATGATATTATATGGTACCATTGGAACTTTCAATGCTAAGATATGGCATGTAATATATCAAACACCTCGTAATAAGTGTCATGAGTGAATTTAACGAGAAAATAATAATAGTGGGAATTGGTTTTGTTTCATGTGCCCTAATGGTACAATATAGTATTGTTAGAACTTTCAATGCTAAGATATGGCGTGTAATATATCAACCAACTCATTACGAGTTGTTAGATCTATTGTTATCCATAGCTTATTTGTATCTAGAGCATAATGCTGTTAGGCTTAATGTTATCTAAAATTCACTACTGTTATACATATTGCTTATTAATTAATAGTAGTTAATCGCTGGCTTCAATAGTAAACGATAACGTAGAAACACTTTAGTAATTTAATATGAAAAAATAATAGAAGCTTACACACAACGCTTCAGCAATTGAGGCTCACTTCTTTTAACATTGTGGGAATTCTTACAAATTAAAGAACTTTTATTTTTTTAAATGTATGAGGAATATCTCCCTCTCCATTTACCTTTCAGTTCTTCAAGTTTATTCGTTTAAATTCTCTCCATACATTAGCTTACTTAAATAGTAATTTACAATTTAGTTTTCATATTTATTTTTTTTTCTTAGGTATTTTAAAATGTTGATTAATTCAATATATCCAATTACGATGCTATAACATGAAAATGTGCTCCCTTTATCCGCTTTGGCGATAAAATCATTCTTGTTATATTATGTATTCAAATGTTAAATTGGCTCTGCTGGAGGCAGGCTTACAAATTAAGAATGTAAGGTACAATAAAATAAGGCGTCCTTGGTGGAACGACAAAATTTTATCACTTTGGAAAGATAAAAAATCGGCATATAAATCATTTCTTATAGATTAGAAAAGTAACTAACAAGCAAAGTTTAAAAAAAGGAAAACTTGATTTTCAAAAAAGAGATTAAACGGGCTAAGAGATCCATAATTGTAAAAAAAAGGGCACAAAAATATTTTATCTATGCAAATTTATTCGTAACCACAAAACACATAAATAACATTTTCCCTTCCTTCAGGCACGTGCCTACTTAGAATGGATTGATAACCCCAACAGAACAAACAGAAACCAAGATACCTTTGAGAAAAAATTAACTGTTGGTAATTTCAATATTCCCCCTATATCTTTGAGCGCTATTAGACTAGCCATAAAGCAATCCTATAATAAAACCTCGAACAGAGACGCCTTATTAACCATTAAAGTTATTAAAAATTGGGGCCACTTTGGCAATATTATTCTTAACTATATGCTTCAAATGGTTTGCATCACTCAAACCTTCCCATCTGATTTTAAAAATACCCTCATCGCTCCAGTGTTTAAGAAAGAAGATGGTACCAATATATGCAATTACCGTCCAATATGTACACTCTCAGCATTATCTAAGATTGCAGAAAAACTCATATTTGCTAAGTTATCGTCTTTTCTATGGTCCTGTATTTCCACAAACCAATTTGAGGGTCGTCCTCAAATCCCAATAACTTATCCTTTATTTAAGGTCTTTGACTATATTATTCACGCAGTCGACAAAGGATTGTCATGCTTCTTGATTAATACTGACATTGCCAAGCATTCAATACTGTTGAAAGAAGCACTCTATTAATGCACTTAACCCAGTGTGGGGTTGATTCGGTAACTTTAAACTTATTGGGTGACTATTTTACTAACAGAATCAATTACATAGAGTCTAATAATACTACTACTGAACATCCATCTACCCTGGGCCTAAAGCAGGGGTCCCTGGTCGCCACTGTGTTTTATGCAGCGGCCAGAGCTGAAATATTTAAACTACTTCTACACTGCAATATAATATCATTTGTAAATGATAATTTTTTGTTTACGGCCTTCCCTCCTAATGAGTTTACTTTAGCATATAATAAAATCTTTGACGATATTCAAACTTTGAAAAATTGGTACGTAACGCATGGACTACAATTTAACGAGTCAAAAACGACTATATTGTTGTTCAACAATCAAAACCCTAGCCCGTCTCACACATGTAAATTATTAGGCCTACAGTTTAATACCAAACTATCATTCAAAGAAACCATTGAATCGTTGCTTCTCGATCTCAATCGTCTGAAATTTCTGTTTCAAAACCTAAGAAATACGCTAACCAAAAAGGAGATGATACAAATATTAAAGTCAATGTTATTGAACAGATTAAAAGCACAACATTCTTTAACCACAACTAAAAAAGGCGTAAAACAAGAAATAAAACAAAAAGAATGAAAAAAACAATACAACCTGTAAACGTCTTTCGAAAGCTTTGCTTTCATCTTCAGCAGACAAGGAGAACCTCAAGAAATTCTTGAGAGAACATTCTTAAAGTCAATGTTAGTTCCTAAATAGAATATGGCGTCCTATTCTGGTCTGCAGCCTCAAAATTCACAATTTCCCGTGTTTCAGTAGCTTATAATAATGTTTTGCGGGTAGCCTTAGCACTCTCTAAATACGCATCGATGCCTGATATCTTTAATATGTATGAAATACCTTCCTTGCAATCTATAATTAAAATTGCTTGTCTTAAAGAAATATATCGAGCAATCACTGATAGCAACTATCCGCTCCACTATGTTAACCAATGGCTTACTGATACCTTAATACTCGAACCACGCAAAGATATAAACTTAGACCAAAGATTATGGTATCAAAATATTTGCAATCTTATTTTCCCTATAGTGCTTGTGACTATTGGAATAATTTACCATTCACTGCTAGGAAGGAGATTTTAAATTGCACGGTGAAGTCATGTTCAAACCGTAAATTGCATGTTTTTAACTTGATTCAACAAGCTGTACCTTAACCTATTTAACACTCTTTGTACTTGTCCAACTTTGGATGTAAATTTGCAAATAAATAAATAAACAAAATAAATATGCAAATTAAAATCAAAATATAAATCGTACTCTTCGTTCTTCTTATCGGTTTCGCAGGACGATTACGATAGAATGTTTTTGCCAGCGAACTGGCCCGTTGGTGTTTAAGTGGCTGATTTTTATGGAAGACTGCATGATGATCAAATAGTTACAACGGAGGAGGCAGTTATAGTTAGGGAATAATGGATACCTGTATCGTCTATCGGAATGTAAGGGGTTTGAAAACCAAGAGTGAGGAAGTTATTCAGAATATAGCGATTAACAAAAATTATATTTTTTCCCTCACGGAAACATGGCTGGATGAATAGGTTTCGGACTACATGCTATATGGAGAGGTCTACACTGTCTTTCGCAGTGACAGAACGACAAAATCTCGTAGAGGAAGGATATCATTGGCCATTCCAGCTGCTACGGGTATCTAGGCTGCACTTCAATTCCACCGTACCTGCAACTGACCTAGTGGGCGCACCATTTTTAGATCGAGTGTATCTAATAGGATGTCTCATGGGGGGACTTGCAGGTTTGGGCCATTTATGTCCCTCCGTGGCTCCCAATTTGATGATTTTTCCGAATTTCTGCAGACTAATGGTGATTTGATAGTCGTAACTGGCGATTTTAACTTTGATGATTCCAAGCATTACACAATCTCCTCTTGTTATGCTAAATTCCGCACTCACTGCAATTTCCAGAGCGTAGGACTCATTTTATTAGGTTATAGCTCTCTGACCTGATTATAAAAATACAGTACTTTGTAGATAAGTTGTACCATCCATCTTCAAGTGTTTAAAGAACCCTCGACTCATCTAACAGCTCCATACACAGCTTTACGAGCCAAGTCATAGGAAATGGGAATCATTTCCGAAAGAGATACGAAATCGAGTTAATCGAGTTACGAAAACATGGCGGATAGCGATGCTGGACGATTTCGCCGTTCATGTTAGTACAAAGACTAATACAAAATTATTAGAACTAATACTACTCTTTAATATTACTATCGATACGACAAGTTATCTAGAGACTATCTATCAGTTGGGATAGTCTCTTCAACTCTGAGTGCGAGAACAGTCTCCGTTAAAAACCCAACGTTGAATAAGCCATTCTCCAACGTTGTTCGTCTTGCTCCTTTAAATTTTACCAATTCAAGAAAAATTGAACGAAAACAGGAATCTAAGTCAGTTACACTTTTTTCCTAATGTAAATTATACTTATTTAATAGTTCCAAATTTATTTGCTAACACGTTTTCTTATCCATTATTGTTACGATTATTTTTTATTTATTCGTTGTGATGTGAAATGCATTTCCACTGAACAGCATTCATTATTATCGACTGCTAACAACATGGCTAGTTTTTCGCAACAAGAATGAATCTAAACACCGGAAGCTGTGTATCGGAGCCTTATAGAAAATAAGAAGGGTGGCTGACTTAACTTCAGCACGGAGATCGAATATGATATTAACTAAAATAAAATGTTATTGTTTTCATTATTGTAGGGAGTATAAATCATTGATCTAAAACTCATCCTTTTTTCTGCACTTCAGATTGCCGAGGATATTCATATGAGCCTTCCTCTTCAGCTTCCTCGTGATAATTTCCATTTAGCCTACCCAGAGGAATGGAAAAGGAATCTTGCAGATTTATAATGAGAACGATGTAGTGGTTACAATAAAAAAAGTCCCTTGATTTTTGTGCAAATCAATTCTGTTAGGTGATGGTGAATTTATTGCATTGTACATTATAAGTTGATTGTATTGTTAAATCAGTGAATGACTTTATAAAAAAAGTTGATGTTTAAAAATTTTAAAAAGATGTCGTTTCTCTTCCTATTGTTTAGCTGTCAACTCTATGAACACGGCGATCGTTATTTTAGAATTTAGCCAGAGATTTATCATTAAAATCATTTTTTCTACCTACAAGCTTGGAGATAAAATATAAAGATAAAATACAAATACAGGTCGGTGTGAATAGGTGTATAACCGTGTGTAAACTTGTATATATTGTGTAAACACGTGTGTAAATTTATGTACATATTTCTCTAAGCTTAGGTAAGCTTTACAGATGCGTAAATTGTCTATACACGTGTGTAAACTTGTATAAATAAGCTGAACAGAGGTGTACATAAGCGTAAACATGTGCATCTATGTGTAAATCTGTGCAAATAGGTGTATAGACGTATGTAAACTTGTGTGAATAGGTATATACGCGTATAGTAAACATTCCGTTAATGAGTCTTAAGTCTTGTACAGTCGAGTCAATTGACCCGAGAATGGCGACTCGGAAATTCGGGTCAAATAACTCTTACTGACATCTGTGTCCAATGACTTTCTTAAATGGGTCGTATTGGAAGAATCATAGGACTCTCACAAGCGAGTCATATTAACCCCATATTGCTGTGAGTGCGCCAAGAAAGAACATCGTTCTGGTTGAAAGAACTGGACATATGTAGTTTTAATACTGTGCCAAACTTTAAAGGCGAATCATTGGATAAAGTAAATGCTAACTGTCGACTTGAAGTGGTTAAGAATAGCTTTCAGCTAGTCGCTGAAGATCCTTATCATCCAACAATTCGGATAAAATTGGACCAATTTGCGGGCGATGAATAATAGCTGCATATAATGAATATAATTTTGCTCAGGGGAATTTTCAATCGCCCAGTTTGTTTCTCCTTAACTTTGACTGGGATCCTATTTGGAATCTTATATCGGTCGTTGATATGCTAGACTTTATAGTTAAGACCATTGCCTGGGCCATTGATCAGTTTATGCCAAAATCCAAAAGGCCTAATTATGGCGATCTAGAAGAAGATTAGAAAGATCTAAGATCTCTCGTTATCCCATTTGGTTCTCAACGGACACTAGTAATTTATTACGAGAAAAAAATTATTGACATTCACAATATAAGAAATTCGGGCACTAATCAGACTATGACAAGTTTAGTAAGATCAGGAAGTCGTTTAAACAATCGGTAAAAACCTCTTTTGATTTATATTATACTTCATCAGAGAGACTCCTACGTATCAATCCCAGATCGTTCTGGGTTTTAACTAAGAAAGTGTTGAAAAAAAATGCAAATACTCCTCAACCGTTATATAAGCATGATCTTGAGAAACTCGTTAGTGCCGTCGAAACTAATATGGCTCATTCGAGCTCTCTCTCCTTTGATTTTGATAGAGTAAACGTGCGCTGGAATACTATAGACATAAAATTTAATATTCCAATTATTACTGAAGCTATTGCCTGTTCAAAACATCCCTCATTGTGTCTATAAGGGATGTTTTGAAGCTTTAAAAGTCCCATTCTGTATTCTTTTTAATAAGTCCATTAGTTCTGGAACTTAGACTACCGCCTGGAAACATGTGAGAATTAAACCTATTCCGAAAGGGAGATCTCTCCTTCTAGTCCTGCTGATTATAGAACAATCACTTTGATCACCTTTCCAGCTAAAATCCTAGAGTCTTATGTTGCGGAACATCTGGCTAGCTTTATCGATCCCCATCTTCCCCAAGAGCAACATGGATTTCGAAAGGGTAGATCGACACATTTATCGATTCTCATACAAGAGCTTATATACAATTTTGATAGAAGGAAGCAAACTGATGTGATTTACTTAGATTTTACTAAGGCATTTGATTGAGTTAACGTTATGCTTCTTTTACAAAAAATAAATGTTATGGGATGCTCTGCCAATATACTTAATTGGTTTGCCTCGCTTTTGCTAAGGAGATCATTTTTTATATATAATATTGTCTGTAAGTCCAGAGTGGGGATATTCGGATCGGCGTTCCTCAAGACTCTCCCTTGGGTCCGGTGCTTTTAAATTTACTTACTGCGGATCTAATTCCAATCGAACCCCTTGACTCCCCCATCGAAAGTGTCTGTTTTAATGTACGCGGATGATATTGTCACGTGGATTAGCAGAGTTTATTGACAAGAGATAGAAAACGATAACTGGTTTAAGAAATAAACCCTTTATTTCGGAAATTAATAATATTACCACTAACTTATGATAATATTCAATGAAAAATACTAAAGTCACTAATGTTCTTGAAATACTTGGCAGTGGAAATTCATCAAATAACCAAAATAACTATTAAATAAAATTTGTGAAAGAAGCACCTTGTTGTTCACATCGATAAATCCGAAGTCGCGTATCTCGATTAAGATGTCCGAAGTAAATGTCTTGATCGGTCGAAAAATCTGAAGTATTAGTTAAGATCAGGTGATGCGGAAATCCAATGTAAACTTGTAGAAGAACTCGAGAGCTGAGCTACCCAAGAGGACTACCCCGCGGGATGCGAAGGCAATCCCCTTGCAAGTAGACGAAAACTCAATTAAATGAAGGAATACGATGCCTCTTGGTCGAGGTACGTGCAAACCCTTGAATAAAAGTCAGAAACTACACATATTCGTCGACACATGGACTTAAATGAAAAAAATACTTTTCCTGATGTGGGAAATGGACACCTTCTCTATTGGAGCACACACAATAACTGACAATCGCCTTCGGGCGTTAATTATTCAGGAATTATCACAATACAATGCTGATAATTTAACACTAACACTTTTAGTTGCTGGGATAATTGCACTATTACACTATTATGCTTAGACAGTGCTCGATTGTCCAGAATTAGTCTTTAAATGCTTTTAAATGACTCGGAGATTCTACACTCGCTGTGGGGGTGTCAGACGGGAAAGCAAAGCGGCCCCTCCGTCTGGCTTCCGTTTAAATTTTCAAAGTCAAGAATATCTTAAACGGGAAAAGAGGACTACACCTCCGGAATGATTCCTCCGGTTCCACACATTAAATAAGTGACAAGTGCGAACGGAAACACTCCGAGAGCAACGTCATTCTCCTTAAGTTCGTTTGCGTCCAGGCTAAACTACGAACGGAACTCGTTTAGCACTGTAACACGAACACACACACGAAATACCGTCAGGTTCGATATTTCGGACACCTGGCAATTAATGTTCAATCGTATATGAGAAAATGTCCTACGGTGCAACGAATGTTCGGTCGTTTCACCATCTCCGTCGTGGATTAACGTCCGACGTCTTCCATTCTCCGTGATGGGGACGGAGTGAGGTCGAAACTGGCTTGTTTCTCGCTGACAATCTTTCGTCGTACTTGGAGAGGATTCCAGGTATCTAATGAGGTATTCTACTGCATTCGCGAGCCTTCTTTCTTAATCACCTGGCTCCAGCCGAATTGCGCTGTCCTCCGTCGTGCTCCTGGTTTTGTTAGCGTTCTCGCCGGCCGTTCTTACGCTGTCGTTCTCGAACGCGTCGTGGCTCCAGGCTTGCTCTCTCGACGTTCCTTCGCCTGCTGGCGCATTGTATGTCTTCATGCGATGGCTTTCTGCTTGTCGAGGGCCGTAACTCTTTCTCGAAGAAATCGTAACTTTCTCCGGAGATCTCTTTTGCTGCCATCTCTCACGCCGCCTTCTTTATTTTTCTGTCTCTCCCTCTCCTAACCCACGTGATTCCTTCGGAATGATATCACATCTCTCTGACGCGTTTTCTACGTCATTCCTATTTTCTTCACTAACCGACGATCTCCGTCGACGCAGTCCACGTGACAGATATAAAGATATTTTCTACTGTTGATTGTTGGTCCGATGCGAAACTGCTGCAACATGCGCTAGATAATATTTTCTATTGGTCGCTTCAAAATGGTTTAGACTTAAATCCTAAAAAATCATTCTTTGTCTTGTTCTCAATAAAAACTGTAAATTTGGTAAGTAATTACGTCTTGAGCAAGGTTCCGCTAGAGAGAAAATATTGTGTGAATGATCTCGGGATCATTTTCCAATACAATTTATCTTTTAAGGATATGTGTGCGAGGATCGGGATAATTAAGAGATGCAATAAATTCTTTAAAGAATTAGACACTTATATTAATTTATATAAGTCCATTATTGTTCCAAAAATAACCTATTGCGCACTTATCTGGTTCTCCGGGGCTTACTAAGACTTTTTGCTTTTACAGTCCAAAGTTTTCAGATTTTACTTGGAGCGTTCAAATATGATTGGCACTAGAATAGTTTTTGTATCAAAGAAACCATTTACTGAAAAAAAGAATACAGATTATATTAGAGCTATTCCCCGCAATGTCTATTCACTTTTGCCATCGTTCTGGCAGCTTACGTATTTGCGTAGCAAACCATTCTTTGGGGGTATCCCGGCGCCACTGGTGGACAACTCGTCATGGATGATAGTATGGAAGTTTCCCCGTGATAGACCTGTTGCCCTCTCTAGTTCATCAAGCGTTATTCGCCTGTTGTCCATTACCAGTCATTGACACGCGGGCACTGTTTGCGTACAGTTGCTGGACTCCCAGTGCTTTTGCGTTTTTAAGCACAGTCCCTGCCGTCTTGAAAACCAAGTCCCTGATACCCAACGAAACACGGATCTGCGACTTGGTGCTGACTCCCCATGGCTCCTAACCTCTTGTGGATATCTGAAGTAGTCACTCCTTCCCTGCAGAGAAACCATACTGTTCACCGCTGCCCTTGCTTGTCTGCTTCCATGTAGTTTTTATCGATATCCACACGTGTTCTCGCAAGCCGGAACAATGGCTGCTGCTATTCGTAGACAGTACTATAGTCTATCTTCACGCATATATCAACACACATTTGAAACTGCCACTTTGCAGGAGTTATAAGAGGAGTGCCAATCAATATTGAACGACCTAAATATAAGTTTCTTTTAGTTAATTTTAATTGCAGTCGGTTTTCCAAAGTAAGTTTGGAATATTGTTTTAATCTATCACTGATCTTGGAAACATGTCTAATGAACACGTTAAAAAATTCTTCATGGGCTGGTGTTTCACCTAGAATTCTCGAAAGGATCTTTATCCGGGTATTCGGATCAAATCGAAGTAACAAAATGATTTTTACAGCCGATAGATGGTATACTCAGATTGCAAGGCAAGATCCAATATGCAAACTAATAAATTGTTATATGCAATATGTTAGTAGCGCTGATTGCCAGTATTTGTTTTTTGGTTGTTGTTTTTTTTGTCTGTTTTCACCAGTTTATTTTCTTTCTTTTATATGTACTTTCATTAACCCCGTTTTGGGCTATTGCCTGTTGGGGGCAATATAGGGCTTGGCCTACCAGATTATCTGGTGGTTTCTCTCCCCTTCCTGTTGGTGCATTATTATTTATGATTATTATTATTATTATTATTATTATTATTATTATTATTATTTCATATTTCAATGTTGACGATTTTTATAGAAAGAGAAATAGGCCTAACGAAATAGAATCACAACGAACAGTTCTAGAAAGGAGTTTCATTAGAAAATCAATATACGACTGCACAAATGAGAACCTATCTTGGTGTTAGCCAGGATTTATGGGCATAGCCAGATTAGGTTCGGTTAGGTTAGGTTAAGTTTGGTTTAGGTTAGCCGAACATGAACATAGATTTATGTTGAGGAAAGGGGTGAACAAGCCAGATATATTTGTGAGAAAATTATGTGGAAAAGTATAACAAATACCACTCCAAATTTGCAGAATAAATCCAATGCCCTAATAGTCCAAAATTTCCCCATTTACATATTATTTCCACCAAAAATCAAGTATTTTTGGCTACGTCCATGAGACCGACCTATCAAAAAGCAGTTGATCTGAATTCAATCATAGCCTACAAGGATAAAAGGATAACCTCCAATTTAGTGCGCCAATACTTCCCGTCTGTTGGAGGATAGGTTATGTAATCCGAAAGACTGTACCCGGTAAGTTCTACGATAACGCTCTCGGATTAGTCTCCTATATACTTATATGAATAAATAAAAAACCCGTAAAACTATGGAAAGGGTACTTCACTTCTATTCATTTTGAACAACACAATTGCTTTAGAACTACGCCTTGCCTTAGCAACCAGAGGCTTTCTTAGCAATCTCATCTGAACATATAAAGGGTTACCTTAGGAAACAAATGTTTTCCTTTTTTATCTTCGAGTATCTTAATATCTTATCGGTCCTGGGCATTTCGGTTACGTGACTTATTATTTTATTTCACTTTATTTTTTTAAGTTATTGCCGTAATATCTACAGTTTTTCTTTATTACTAAATTTCCAATTATTCGTCAGATATTCACTTTACAAAAAAAGTAAAGATTTTTTCTAATTATGTTAAGTTTCTCATTTATTTCATATATTATCTCAAAACAATTACGAAAGAAAAAAATTATGTAAAGAAATTTCAGGGATCTTGAAAATAACAAACTGTATTAAAAGAAAAAATTAAACTCCTTGTTGGCTTGAGTTATATCTTTAGATGTTTTGAATTATGCATTTGCTATCATGAAAAAGTTTTAATGTAATGAATTTCTGGTGATTAAGTATTTAAATTCAAAAGCTGCATGTGAAATTTACTTTTTTTAATGCTATCATAATCACGAGAAAAACTGTGCATACCACATTATTCAGCATATCCATCTGCTTAATTAACCCTTAGTCAACTTCTGAAAACCTGTTCGCCAAACGTAAGCGTTTATTTGTATTTCATACTTTTGCTGCAATTCATTATGATGGTTTGCTGATTATTCTATGATAAATGAACGGAAATAAAGCTAGCCTACTTTCAGATAAAGATAGCTACAGGAAAAGTTAACAAAGAGATTGAACTGACAGAAGCCAAGTGAATTCTGAGGGACTGTAGATGTCTTTGATTTTCATAAAAATAGATTTGGAATGCATTTCTTGTAGCTTCTTCTCATAGGAATATAGTGTTTGGGTCAATTACTTGGTAATAAAACTTAAGATCTAGATAAGTAAATTTGAAATTTCATTTATAATCTTTTCTCCCCCCACCCCCTTATTTCCCAAGTTAAGAAAAAGAAAAAAACGAAAAAAATATTAGTTTTGTTGCTGAGAAAATATTTAGTGAATAAATTTAAAAATTGACAAATATAATCGAATTCTATTGATTTTCTTTAGAGAAAAATTTCAATCAAGCCTATAGAAATCATAAATTTTGAAAACATTTCGTAATCAATTTTCACAAGTCTTATATATGTTTGCCTTCTTAAATATTCATGTTTAAATGCTCGTACACTTTAACGTAATTCAAGTGAATCAGAATGCAGTTCATTTAAAACCTAATTTTTTATCTATAATCGATGCTGTTTGAGTCGCTCACTTTCCAAATCGATTAATTCCACAAGATAAAAAATAGAGAAAAGTGATAAAATAATGTACTTGGTTTAAAATCTTTTTAAAATATTAATTCAAATGTACATTATAGAAGGTGTTATTACAGGTTTAGCTTTTATCTAACGATATAAAATGCGCATAACAAAATATCCTTGGAGTAATCGTTATTATTACAATTTTTGCACGAGTAATAGAATTAATTAATTACTTTGGCAAGTAAAAGTAAAAAAGAAAATAATATCATGACATAGTGGATAAGAATTTATCTAAAAGTATGTACAGGGTTGTGCATAACCTTTTGCTAGGGGTCTTGAAAATAAACAAAACTAAGTGGAATGTTCTGCGGTTGATAATCAAAAAGTACGTTTATTTCTGCTTTTATCACATCAATATTTAGTGTGGCCACCACCTGCTTCTCGAACAGCACTCATCCGTTTCGGGTAGGAGCGGAGGAGTGTCTCAAACAGAGCAGTATAGTACTCCATGTCCTTCAGCACAGATGTCAGGTGTCCCATTAGAAGGTCTCGAGAATACCGATTTTCACCACGTTCTTGAATCATTAAAGATTCCACTGCGTCTTTTAACACGGCTCCAAAATGTTCAGCAACGTTTAGGTCAGGGGATGCACCGGGCCATTCGTTTGACGAGAAGAAATCGATAGCACTTTCTCTTAGGATTTGCTGTGTTGCATTAGCCTTAAAGCAAGGTGCCTTATCGTGCAAAAAACAAACTTCATGCGGCATGGCAGTTATCATAACCTTTCTTCCAATTGTCCGTCACCCATCTATCCGATCGGTTTAACTTGTTCGCAACCCATTTGCGATTAATAAAAGACGCACCTGCTTCCATTGCCTCTCGATATGCATTTGCAAGAACTCTATCCATGAAACGCTGCTCTTCACTGTCATTTATTAAACCAGCCATATTTGTTTGATACCAATAGACGCACAATGAACTACTCTCTGCCGAAGCGTCATAAGAGTGTGCTACAACGCTGCGGTTTAAGTCGCAGCCCCCTAGCAAAAGGTTATGCACAACCCCGTATTATTCATTATATGTATTGTTCTACGTTAACTTTTAACAAAAATTTCTGCTTATGTTAACGAATAATGAACATATATGTTAGATATCACGGCCGGATTACTATTGTCAGAGATAAATTAAATTCAATAATTAAAAATTTTGGAATACAAAAATCAAAATGTTTAGAAATTATACAAAGAAATTCAATAATTCGGTGAATTCAATAATTCGGAGAATAGTAATTCATTAATCGGGAGAATTCTTTCCACAGGAAAAGCTTCTCTTCACAGGTTCCTATTTTCTACCAGCCCCATTGCAGTAAGCTAAGATTTAGCAAATTCCGCTTCTCATAAGATACGCAATGGGACTATTGAGAATTTGCGCTACATGCCTTAAAGACCCTGCTTCTTACACATTATCGACTCGTTTTCGGCAACAATAATCGCCAGCAACCAGAAAATGGGGTGGCTTGTTTCTTATGATAAAGCCATCTTGTTCTTTGTCTCTTTGTTTGTTGTTGTTATCCCGCTTGTCTCATATTGAAAAAAGTATTTTTTTCATAAAAAAACAAAAACAGCGGCTTTGGATACAGAACTATTAATCATAGAAATTCTAACATAATTAAGAATTTGAATTCTATACCTAATCAAATCATTGAAATTTGATTGAGGTGAACCCAATATTTCATTTTCTCCTGCTTATTCTTGAGGCACAAACCTACTGCAACTATATTTTCCACGTACATCTCGAGAGGCGCGAAACGGACAGCTTCTGTGTTGCCGGTAATCAATCGACAGTGTATAAGGAACATTAATCTCTTTTGAATCATTTTGTTCTGCAGTATCCTATTTGTCTTGAAAAATCGATGCCGCTGCACGTTGACGGTTTTGCTTATTTTGTGAAACTATACATCTCTTTGTCTTCTTCATTTTCTTGATCACTAATAGCCAAAACTCCAGGAGAGCAGTACGTGAAATAAACTACGTTGTTTAAGAAGGAGCTTTAGTTGTGAAGGAGAAACACAATTATTAGGAGCTTTAGCAAAAAGATACTTATAAGAATGCACGCTTGGTTTGTACGTTTATCCGGCCGTCCATCGTCCAAGTTATTCACGTGCGCGTGCCGATGTCAATAATGCGTAAAAGATGAACAGAAAGTAACAATCTATTCCTTCTTGACAAATCGATTGTTATGTGGCGAGTCTATTTTTATAAAATTATTATTGTTATTCAAGAAGATTGTCATCAACAATTATTTCTACGACGGCAAGAGCCTTCAAATTTTATTTCATTCTTTTTAGCACATTTTCTATATATAGAAATGTGCTTATGTGATCGGTTTGTCCAGCTGTCCGTCCGTCCGTCCGTCCGTCTGTAGACAATCCCACAATTCATTGCGTTGCATGTATTGAATTGCATGTATTGCAATCTCACAATTCATTCAATCATGTCTTGAATTGCTGGAAGAAACGAATTATCCTCGCATTTGGTAAAACGCGTGTTGAGAACATGGGTTCGGTTCTGCGCGTGCTCTAAACATTAATGAGATGGTGTGCGTGCAGGATGCACGTGTTTGACGATTATTAAAAGGGCAGTTCTCTCCCTAAATCAAGAGAATTTTTTTATTCCTAGGGAGCTTAGCATTTATTACGATAACTTGAAAACGAATTAACTTTTTCACCAATCCATTAAAATGGGACAGAGTACGCAGAAGTACGAACGTGAGATAGCAGGAATAAGTACGTGCTCTAATAGCACGTGCTTTAATGGTACCATTATGATACCCTCTTAAACATTTCCTATAACAAGATATGGCATGCAATATATCAAACAAATTGTCACAACATATCATGAACGAATATAAAAGAGTAACTAGTGATAGCAAGTATCGGTCTACTGGCACGTATACGTGCAAGGATGTCTCATGAATGAATATAACGGTATATAGTGATGTCTGAATTGTTTAGTAGTACGTGTTTTAATGGTACCAAGTGGTACCATTGGAACTTTCAATGCTAAGATATGGCATGTAATATATCAAACGACTCGTAATAGCGTGCCATAAGTGAATATCACGTGTAAATAATGATCATAGTTATTGGTTTAGTAGC
>JAHWFO010028215.1:0-13233 GCA_023313115.1 Rhysida immarginata | reverse complement strand
AAAAAAAAATAGTATCTAAAGTCGCCATAGGGGGCGCTTATTTCAAGAAAACAATGAATACCTAATTGTCAAATGAACAAATACCGTACAAACCAACTTTAGTAACAACAATAAACAATGTTTTATTTTTAATTCCAAATGTGTTTCAATATGACCACCAGTGTGCTGTTCCAATAGCTGCATGCGGTACACGACATTTTCTACGGCAGCTCGCAGCATATCTGCATTAATTAGTCTGATATGTAAAGTTATTTGATCCTTTAATGTTGAGAGGTCAGGAACATGTGCTTGATACACAAGGCTTTTCAAATATCCCCATAACCAAAAATCACAAGGGTTGAGATCAGGCGACCTGGGTGGCCATACCAAGGGAAATGCACGACTAATTATTCTGTTGTCTGAAAAACGTTCTCGCAAGATCTGCTGCACCTGATGTCCGATGTGCGGTGGCACACCATCCTGCATAAAAATGGTAGAATCCAGACAACCCTTTTCCTGCAATCGTGGTATCACAAAATTCTCAAGCATATCGGCATACCTGGCAGAATTGACGGAACAAGTCACCGGTCCACGGGGACGGATTTCTTCAAAAAAACACGGGCCGATGATGAAAGAAGCAGTAAAGCCGCACCATGCTGTTAGTTTCGGTGAATGCATAGGAGTTGGCAGACACACTTGTGGATTTGATGTAGCCCAAATACGGCAGTTGTGGGTATTGATATCACCATTCAAATAAAAATGTGCCTCATCACTCCATAAAATTTGCCATGGCCATGCATCATCCACTTCCATACTTGCTAAAAATCTCAACGAAAAGTCAGTTCGGGTACGTTCATCTCCAGGAAGCAATTGTTGAACAGGTGTGAGTTTATAGGGATAAAATGTCAATATCTTATGCAATATTTTCCTCACCGTCAAATATGGGATATCTGTTTGGCGTGCTATTGCGTGTGTACTGCTGGTACCCTGCACAGTAGTCATCTCCTGTTCCACAACAGCAGTTGCAACTTATTCAACGTGTTGCTGCCTGATTCGTTTGCGTCCCCGACCTGGTTGCACTCCTAGAGTTCCGGTAGATTCAAATCGTTCAATCATTTTCCGTAAGTTAGTTATGCTCAGCGGTCCTCTTCGTAACGTTTTCAATCGCCGGAGTTCACGAAGGGCAGCACTTGCATTGTCGCTCTTCTGATAAAACAACTTGACTAATAACGCCCGGTCAGGCAGAGTAAGCCTCATCGTCAGGCCATTCGTTCGTGAATGATGGGAAATCCTCAGCCTTGCCTTTTATCGTCATGATTGCTCAACACGGAACGCGCTTATGCAAATGTATTCATTGTTTTCTTGAAATAAGCGCCCCCTGTGGCGACTTTTGTTACTATTTTTTTTTTGTTGCAGAAATCGAAACTGCATGTTCCACTAAGTATATACACCAAAAGGTACTGCATTTGGCCTAATAGAATTCCCGCTAGCGAACTCTGAACACCTCACGTTATTTCTTGCCCACACCGGTATATTGTTGATCTTTGCATAGCGTTGGTGCATTGCGTGTTGACAACATTGTTAATACCTGTTGTTGCACGAACTTTTATTTGCATTGTTGGTCATGAGATATATATTGTTGGTCCGTGCAGAGTGTTTGTGAATTGCGTGTTGATACCATTGTTGATACTTATTGTTGCAAAAACTTTGACTTGCATTGTTGGTCATGAGATATTTCTCATTAATATGCCCTGCCATAACCATGTATATCGATTTTTTATCAATAATTATTATTTTTTTGAAATCTGAGGTAGACAGTGACCTTCCTCATGCTTTGAAGGTCATGTATGCGAAATTTTATCAAGATCGGAATAAAACTGTAGATTTGTATAAAAAGCAAACAAACAAACAATCATCCCTTTTTATATATACTAGCAGAGGACCCGGCGTTGCCCGGGATAATTACGCTTGTAGGTAAATACACTCAAAGAAACACAATCACTTTTCCCAATCGTCTGAACGCTTGTTAGGGAGCTGAAGGAAGACACGTGTACCTCCTTTGCCTCATCGAGAGAGACTGCCCTATCTATATCCATTTCCTGTTCATTATTAATAATTCTTGGAAACGAATATTCTGTTATTGCATCATCATTTTATGTTCATTGTTATAATTCTTTGAATAATTTTATCAAGATCGGAATAAAACGGTAGATTTGTATAAAAAACTACAAGAGTTACCCGGCGTTGCACAAATTTTCCTTTCATTGTTGGCCATGAGATATATATTGTTGATCCCTGCCTTGTGTTGGTGCATTGCGTGTTGATACCATTGTTGATACCTATTGTTGCACAAACTTTGCTTTGCATTGTTGGTCATGAGATATTTCTCATTAATATGCCCTGCCATAACCCTGAATATCGATTTTATCGATAATTATTATTTTTCTGAAATCTGAGATAGACAGTGACCTTCCTCATGCTTTGAAGGTCAAGTATGCAAAATTTTTTCAAGATCGGAATAAAACTGTAGATTTGTATAAAAAACAAACAAACAAACCCATAAACAAACAAACATCCTTCTTTATATATAGAGAGAGATAGGAAGACTAGCACAGGACCCGGCGTTGCCCGGGATAATTACACACACACATACACAAAGAAACACAATCACTTTTCCCAATCGTCTGAACGCTTTTTAGGGAGCTGAAGGAAGACACGTGTATCTCCTTTGCCTCATCGAGAGAGACTGCCCTATCTATATCGTCTATTATATCCATTTCCTGTTCATTATTAATAATTCTTGGAAAGGAATGTTCTGTCATTGCTTCATCATTTTATGTTCATTGTTATAATTCTTTGAATTATTTTGTGCTCATTTTTATTGGTGAATTGCGCATTGAGACCATTGTTGATGCGAACACGACGGGCTTATTGTTGCACAAACTTTGCCTTGCAATTGTTGGTTATGAGATATCTGTTGCTGGTCCGAGCGTAGTGTGAATTGCGTGTTGACACCATTGTTGATACCTATTGTTGCACAAACTTTTCCTTTCATTGTTGGTCATGAGATATATATTGGTTGGTCTGTGCAGAGTGTTTGTGAATTGCGTGTTGATACCATTGTTGATACCTATTTTTGCACAAACTTTGCCTTGCATTGTTGGTCATGAGATATTTCTAATTAAGATGCCCTGTCATAACCATGAATATCGATTTTTTATCGATAATTATTATTTTTCCAAAATCTGAGGTAAACAGTGACCTTCCTCATGGTTTGAAGATCAAGTATGCAAAATTTCATCAAGATCGGAATAAAACTGTAGATTTGCATAAGAAACAAACAAACAAACCCACAAACAAACAAACAAACAAACATCCTTCTTTATGTATATAGAAAGATTTCGTGGAATAAACAGTGTGAAGTTTGTCAGTTTTCCACTTAGTATTCCCTGCTTTTGTACCTTACCATTTTTTCTTTAATACCCCATGGGTGTCATATTCCCAGAAATTGCTGGATAGATAAGAGTTGCCACGTGAAAGTTACGCGTACAAAGTTGGAAATGATGCCTGCCGGACCACAATATACGGTTCTTATCGTATATAAATAAATAAATAAATAAATAACTGAAGTTATTTCTGTTCCCAGAGTTTCTGTCCCCTAATAGACTTATCTGTTAACTCTATTTCTGTGAGTTTATCCCCCATGAGAAATATATTCCATTATTTGTTACTGAGTTAAAGTAAATATTTGTTCCATATGTTCCTGAGAGAAAGTATAAAAATTAACTCGGTCCAACGAAAATTTGACTGGGCGTGTCCAATTAAATTTCCAATTTCAATTGTTAGACATTCTTGCAAAGCAAGGTTAACAATGACTAACAATTGAAATCGGCAATTTAATTGGATACGCCCATCAAACTTTCGTTGAACAGAGTTATAATATATGATATATCAGCTGATCTGGCAAGAAGAAATTTTTAAAATTTATATGCGAAATATTAAGAAGAAAATAGGAATCTAGAGAGGAATAAAAGGTTAATCTAGAATATTTGCACTAGTCATTTCGTCTTATTATAACAGCTTAGTATTCAGTGAAAAATACGCTGTTATAATATAGAGTTTTAAAGAAAAATAATTATCGAAATTAATTCAGGTGAAAGCACGATGGTTAGAATGACTCCTAATGTTTCAAGATTTTGCGCTAAAAGTCGTGTATGACGAATCACTGGTTATAAACAAGTGATTCAATATTCTGAACGTTCCTTTAAAGCCTCTAATGAAAATATTGATAAGAAATATGCCTCTTCTAAATCCCGGAATTACTTAAAATGCAAAATCGGAAGTACCTTCTTCATGCCGCTTCATGAACACTACGGGGATCGTAGCAGCTGTTTTTGGCAAAGAGTAAAATGAGAGTGATTCCCTATTCCCTTTATTTCCCGCCGATATGGTCCCAGTCGACTTTCCCTATTTCCCAAGACGAAGATGGTGCTCAAGGGGGTGATGATTTGACACCAGTGAGGATATTCGAAGAAAACCGCCTAATATGTTGAACAACATCGAAAATGAAGAGCGATTTTAAAAGATGCTTCACAGCGTTCAGTAAGGGCGTGATCGATATATCAAATGTCGACTTCGAAAGTAAAAGCTAAGGTAATCCTACCATTTATTTTTTTAAAAGACAGTTCTGGAATTACGAATTATAGCAAGCACACCAAACTAACGATAAAATATAAAACAGACTATCTCTTCCTTCATTTAATTTGGCACTGCCCTTTAAATAATTAACTTAATTCGTTTTTCTCTTAAAAAAAACTAAGGCATTGATAGGTAAGCTCTCATAAAACACGCGTTCTATTCTTTAACCATAAACTTGTTGTTTGATGAGAGGAAGCCTTTTGGCGCATGAACATCATAAAATCAGGAAACAAAATAACAAAATTGGTAATGAGAAACACATAATGCCATTTTCATTACTTAAGTAATTGCAGAGGAGAGAACACGGGAAGCTTATTTCGTTCCATCCTCTTTCGGTTTTCTTTCACATGTCGTGAAGGTTGTAAATTCGAAGTCAGAAAGACAAAGTCCATTTTATTGATCATAAAAATGGGCCATTAACTTCGGATTCTCATAGTACAGAAGACTTCCAAAAATAGGTGTTTTATTTCCAGTGATACACTAGCCTATAAAAATCACAAACACGAGACCAGATCATTTTTACAATAACTTCCTTCCTTTAGCTCATTTTTAAGGCATTCTTAAGGTCTTACATTATCTTTCCCGAGAATCGATAATGTATATATAATAAGCCAGATTTTCTAAATTTTTCATAAAAGGTGCTCTCATTTTGAATTGCATTTTTAAATTTCTACAATTAAATAACATTCTAATATTACTGGTTTCCTCATTGCACTTCGAATAGCCACAAGCTCTGTATGAACTTGAATACATTTAAAGGATTCTGCTTAAAGGGGAAATTTATTCCTAAAACTATATTTATTTACCTCTTAGTTGCTTTGTCGTTTTCAAATAATCTGTAGTCTTGCAAGTAATGAATATAATGAGTTCTTTACCTTATTTTCTTTAAATATTGCTATTTGATGAATATAATTGTTTGCAGGAATCGTTTTTTTTAATTTAAGAAAACTCTTTGGTTTTGATATTTTTCAATCTCAAAATTTCAGAATTCAATAAAAGTCATGTGTCATTTTGATTCCTATTGTGATGGTTGATGAAAAAAAATGTTAATATTCCATCTTGCTATGTATGTCTGTTCTTCCCCCAAATATGAATTGGAATGATTTTGGCTAATTAGAATCCCAGTTCTGGAGTTCTTGGAATTTTTGAAATTATTTTCATTTCAAAATATACGTTTTTCAAAATTTTAGCACAGAGGATTTTCCGAGAAATTTTTACGATTGCTTTACGAAAATAGCTTTAAATTGGCTAAATCCATAATGCAGATTTATTTATAAACGATTCATCGGAATTCAAACTCCTTTAACTTCTAAGCTATGGATCGTAGTCTATCGTGCCAGTCACGCAAAGAAAGAAACTATCTCAAATTGTCATGCAGACTTTCTTGTTAGATTATGTGGCAGCATGAGTTTCACAAAATGGCTTCTATGCAGCAGAGAGCGTTTTATGTTTTGTTAGATGGAGAGTCTTTTATCCGTTCATACTGTGCGTTGCGAAGACCATACGACAGAGAACCAACCAGGCCATCAGATCTTCTGCGGTGATATCGCCAGTTACTAGACAAAAGTGCATATGTAAAGACAAAAGCATAGGACAGCTAAGAGTTTCTAACAAAACAGTGGAGAGATTTAGTGAGGGTTTCACGTGCATTGTCACGACATGAAAGTCATACACGATAGCAGAGAGGAAAGGAGAGTGCAGAGAAACGGAAATGAGGAGATGGAGCAAACAATATCTTCTACAGTACTTCTTCCATGTAAATATGCTCGAAGAGAATATCTCAAACAGAAGGAGATGGAAACACGAAAAGGAATAGCAGGAGACAACGAGGCGACAAAAACGTTATCATAGCCAAAATATGGATTAAAAAAGGATCGTGACGAGAAAGCAGCAGGTGAGCAAACTGATAATTTAATGTTAAACCAGTGGTCGCTCATAAATATTACAAAGAACGCTACTATTAAACAACTAGTGAGGATTCATGTGCTCCAATTTTTATGTGGAAACAATTTCTTCCGATAATTGCGTGTCAATTAGTAATTTATCACCCCACCCCTACAATTGATGACTCTAAAGGAATTGAATTTCTTTACTGAAACAATATCCAGAGAGAGTAACGAAGTGGTTCTTTTAAATATACGCCGGAGAAAATTAGTAGGAAAATTTCCTGAAGGAATCTGAACATTTTTCAACGGAAAATCAGGAAGTCTAATCTTACGATAACCGTTTTTTCTTTATGATGCTCTAACGGTGTTAGAACTAATTTATTTCCTCAAGGGCTTCTGATTCAAATAATGAATCGAATTGCGTATTGTTCATTATATTTTTCGTAAGTACTGTATATTCCGCTTAAGTTGATGTGTCCGGGGACCATGAAAATCGTTGGAATTATCCGGAATTCGACTTAAACGACATGCCCTAAACAAAGCTGGATTAAGGTTCATGTGATTATGAATAACGTGTATGTGCTATAATATTTAAATAAAACTGGAAACTTAGCGCTGTGTAGCTTTATTTATTACATGAACAATTTATTTCCTGACATATGAAGAAAATTTTACCTACATAGATTTTTAGATACACTCAGTCTAAACCGTTACCATTCACGTAGTGTTCATCAATCAAAAATTTTTCAAGTGCATCTCTGATTGGTTATCTCGCATTAATTTTTTTCAATTTTTTTTTCTAATATTTCTTGTTTAAAAATCTATTCGGTGTATCTGGAATTAATCATAAAATTGTCTGACTTAATCGACGGAATTTGCATTATAAATTCAAGTAGGTCCAGGGATTTCAAATTTATTTCGATTTAAGCGAAATTTTGACTTAAGCGTGTTACACTGTAGTATTTTTTGAATTGAGACTTCATTATCTTTTGAGCTAACTAATTACGTATTGTGTTCTTAGTATTTCTGTGCTTGTGCTTAACAGGTGATTTTTTTGTGAAGAATAATTTCTTTTTAGACGGCATTCTTCTCTATATTAGATCTCACCTTATCCATTTATTTATTTAATTGAAGTGTGGAATATTGTGCTAATTTTATTATTAATTGTTCACTTTCCATTTTTCTGTGTTAAAGGGCGTCGTCGTTCCTCCTTATCTGATATACACATAAAACAGATGACCACGATTTCGTTTGACCGTTTTGAAATAAACCTTTTTTACATTGAAAACATTTCTATGCGATGTCGCAAATGAAAGATGATTCTGACAACTTCATATTTCAGCAAGATGGGGCTCCATTTCATTGATACACTGATGTGCGCCACTATCTCTGACTAACATCCTTATTGCTTCCTCCCCTTTCTGAAACCTTCAAAGCAGGGGACTATTATTTTATAATCTACTGAGTGCAGCAAACCACTTGAATTAATGCATAAAAAACAAGTTGATTGGGATGAAGTGATGGGATGATTTGCGTTGTTCAGACAGCCATTGTCCTGTGATTCAGGACTCCTTGTGTTCTTTTTCCTTTAGTAGTATGTTAAAGACTGTTTACGTGTCACCAGTGCCAATTATATTGGATGATCTCTGATACCGCATTATTGCTGCTTTGATGACCATCAACGGGCAAAAACTACAACGCATTTGGTTCGAACCAGATTAAAGCCTGGATGTGTGTCGTGTGACGAGTAGAGAGTATTTCGAACACTTGTGGTGTTGTGACTAAATCTTTATCAATTTCTATTTTTTTTATTGTACCCTCATTTTTTAATGTATAATACATTTGTGAAGTTTAGTTTTTGAAACCTAATGAATCATTAGCAATAATCTTGAATGTAGGGGAGTTGAAACTAGTTTTGACTGTATTTCTCCTTCTAAGACATTATAGATTGTACCATGAAATATAATGATTAATTTATTATCGTTTCATGTAAACAAAAATATTTCTTAAAGACAGGATTTCTTAGAAAATACATGCCTAGCATTATTTACTCAGCCAATAATACAGAGAGAAAAGTTAAATTTTGCATGGAGAATATTAACAGATTCCGCGATGTTAAGCAGGCTACTGCAAACAGACTTGTGTTACAAACATCGAGCTAAAACTGAATTCTTCTTATTTGCGCAAAAAGAAACTGTAGTGACTATTAATAATTTTTGTGCGCTGTGCATGAAATCATGTAGTCGATAAGAGCAACCTTAATTGCTGGCCTCAGATTTAAAGTGTCAGGAATTGTAGAGTCAAAGGTTTATGATCAGCCGTGCTTTTATTTCCAAAAAGTTGTACTGCATTCATGCCATTACTCATGTCGCCTTGTGATGTGGCGACAATTGCCACTACAGCTTTCAGTCAAGAATGGAAGCCCAGTTACAATTATCGAAGTTTCGGTTTTTCTAATATTTGCGCAAGATGGCTCCTCAAAGTCTCACAAGATGACAGAACTTAAAACGTACACAATTTGTTTCTAAAATCTGAGTGAACATTTGTGAGCCATCGACGAGATGATAGTCAATGGAGGACGTTATCACAATCCCCTTGAAAAAGGAAATTCAAGACAACTCCCTCAGCCAGCAAGTGGTGATCAATGCCTTTTGGGACACTGATAAGGTGATTCTTGTGAATGTGACGTTAAGAGATGAGATAATAAATATTGACGTGTACATCAAGATACAGACAAAAGTAAATACAAGTGCTCTCTTTTGGGGCAATTTTGGAGCTTGGCCGCCATCTTGAAATCCGCCATTTTGGGTCAAGTTTCATTTTTTTAAATGGGAAGGGGATCACGTGGCTTATCAAATAAAACCAGATTTTTCTCAGGAGTTCATTCCTGCAATCGGATTTCAGTTATCTGTTGTGGTTAAGTTACTAACAAAAATATTGACACTGCATCCTTGTCTGTTGTAGGTAATTGAAGATGGCAGTAATGAAGGAGGAGAGGATTGAGCTGATCCTTATGTCCGGAGCCGCCATTACCGTACCATTGCTGATGATTTTTAACGCCCGGCATCCCGAAAGCGAACCAGTCGTGCACCGTAACGTCGCTTATGCGATAACACATTTCAGAGATACTGGGACTGTTGAACATAAAGCTTGTATAGGCCGGCCAAAAACATTAACCGATGAGGCAATCTGAATATTGGTATCGGCAGCATTTGTAAAGATTCCTCAATCATCCATAGCACGGATTCTGCTTACCAACAAGTGGCATCCATTCAAAGCTCAGATGCAGCAAAAACTATCCGAGGATGATCCGGACAGATGCGAGGAGATCTGTACCTGGGCTCTGGACAACCGTTGACAAGATCCATCATTTGCAAATAACATTGTATTCAGTGATGAGGCAAGTTTTTACATCCATGATGAGGTGAACCGTCAGAACATGAGGCACTGGAGCGATACGAATCCTCATTGGACAGATCCATCCGAAGTCGTTGATGACGTCAAAATTATAATGTGTTTTGGGATATGAGGTACTCTTTAACTGGACCAATTTTCATAGACCGTATCGTAAATGCTGATAAGTACTTCGCGAATGTTACAGAACACTGAGTTCCCGTTACTGTTTACTGAAAATGGCAATTCCTAAGTTTTTCTCGCAGGATGGTGCACCACCAAACTAGGGACGTACGGACATAATCTTCGTCAATGGCTGGATTCCCTAACTCACACCGCTGGATTTTTACCTATGGAGCCACTTAAAACAACTGAGAAAATCCAAAGCATACCTCACTTTCAGCAACGCATCCTACAGGTCTGTGACAGCATTACTCTTAGCGCTTTAACCTGGGTGTCTAGGAGCGGAACAACACACTGAACGCATCCTTTAGCGGCTGGAACCAGTTTTCGGTGTATTTTGTTGTTTGAAAATGTCAATGTTTATGTTAGTAATTTGTGAACCATATTAGATAACTGAAATCCGATTGCAGGAACGAACTTTTGAGAAAAAACTGGTTATTTATATGCCATATGACCCCCTTCCCATTTAAGAGAATGAACCGTAACCAAAAATGGCGGATTTCAAAATGACGGCCAAACTGTCCCAAAAGATAGAGCACTTATTCTATTTTCTGCTAGCATGGTGACATTGTTCATCTTACACACCATTTCCGAAATACTGTTTTGACTCACCCTGTATTTACTAATGACTACTGTGCAATAAAAATGTACCAAATACTTTTCCCTTTTCAAAGGACTGTTAAAAAATTTTTGAATATCAGAGTGAAATGCTGCGTACCTATATTGCAAATATTGGGTTAACGGAAAAGTCAAGACATAATTTTGCATCCAGAATTAAAGGCACTGATCGAGTCAAACCCATGTTAGACGATGCGAGAGATTGTAGAAACGTTGCAAATCCACCGTTCAAGCGTTCACGATCACTTGAAGAAGCTGGGATGCGTAAGCTAGGTCGATATTTTAGTTCCTCGTGAACTCAAAGAAATTCATTTAAAGGCGCATATAACCATCTGCGATATGCTCAGTAAATGTAATGAAAGCGATTTTTGAAATGGATTGTTTACAACAATGTGGTGCGAAAACGGTCTTGTGCCGACGTGATGATTCGCCACAAACGACATCTAAAGCAGACATCCATCTCATGAAGGTGGGATGTAAAGCTGTCGTGTCTTTCGAGCTTCTACCAAGAAACCAAGCAATTAATTCGAATGTTTCCTGTCGGCAATTGGACAGTTGAACAAATCCATCATTCAGAAACGTTCAGAATTCGTTAATCGTAAAGGAATTGTGTTCAACCACGACAACGCGAACCGACACACAAGCTTGATCAACCGACACACCTATTTTTTTCGGTCTCTTCAAAACTCCTTGCATCGTACAACGTTCAATTCAGATGAGGTTGTAAATCAAAACCTTGTGCAGATTTAAAATAAATTAAAAAAAAAAAACCCAACAGGAAATATATTTCCACAAGATTTAATAACATATTTATATTTATTATGTACCGAAAGGTGCTTTATGCTATCAGTGTGGGGAAACGTGTCTATCTGTCTGTTTGTCTGTCTGTCCGTCCGTAACTATGAAAGATTTTCAAAATCTGTTTTCGTCAGTCGATGGATATGGTTAATGGCACGAACGAATCACAATTATTATCTAAATCGGTTTATTGGCACGTGCACAAATGGTACCTCTAATTTCCCGCCAAGCAATTTTCAATGGGAAGATACAGGTATTGGACATTGAAACTGAAACACCTTCGCAAATAGCACTGGATACCCCCAGGGCTGAATAGAACCTTCTGCTAGGTAAATTAATCGTATGCATATCAATGAATCACGTGTCAGAGTTCTTGGTAGTCACTCCAGTAGAAAAGTTCGATAGTAAGCTTCAAATTGTCTGTGCAGAGCGCTATAATGGGAGACATATCCGACTTCAAAAGAGGGCAGATTGTTGGGGCGCGTCTAGCAGGTGCATCTGTGTCCAAAACTGCCACACTTTGTGATGTCTCACGTGCTACAGTATCCAGGGTGATGTGTGCATACGAACAGGAAGGACGAACCACGTCCAGGAGGAGCAACTGCAGGGGAAAACGGAAGTTGTCGGAAAGAGACGTCAGGACATTGACCAGGATTGTTGCACGAAAGCGGAAAGCCGCCGCAGCAGAAATCACCGCAGAAACGAATACACACCTCCAGGAACCTGTGTGCACGAAGACAATCCGTCGTTACCTGCATAAATCCAACATCCATGGCAGGGTTGCTATACCGAAGCCTTTCATCAGTAGTACAAATGCCTCCAAGCGGGTTCAGTGGTACCGGACGCATAAAACCTGGACGTTGGATGACCTCAAACGCGTCATATTCTCGGATGAGTCCAGCTACACTGTCTTCCAAACAACAGGGAGGGTATTCGTCTGGAGGAGCCCCTCTGATGCCTACAACCTAGACTGCTTGGCACCCACAGTCAAACACGGAGGTGGATCAGTAATGGTTTGGGGTGCAATATCATGGTACACATTGGGTCCACTAATTGTTCTCGGGGGACGTGTCACTGCCAAGGACTATAAGACCATTTTGGAGGACCATTTACACCCTATGGTTCAAACACTCTTCCCAGACGGTGGTGCAGTGTTCCAGGATGATAACTGCCCCATTCATACTGCAAAAATTGTCGCAGAGTGGTTTGATGAGCATGACAATGAGCTTCAGCATCTGCCGTGGGCCGCTCAATCGCCGGATCTCAACATTATCGAGCCTGTGTGGGGTATCTTAGAGGATCGAGTGAGGAAACATTTCCCCCCACCGCGTACACGTGCTGAACTTGCAACTGTGCTTCAAGAGGAATTCCTCTGCAAACTGTACAGGACCTCTACCGATCCTTCCCAAGACGTGTTGCTGCTGTGCTGGCTGCCCACGGTGCCCCAACACCTTATTAAATAAAGATTTTGGATTTCTACCAGGTGTTTCAGTTTCAATGTCCAATACCTGTATATTAAATAATCTATCAAACAAATCGACTTGACGAGATAGAAGCGGTTATTCATTACTATTTTCGTCAGTCGATGAATATGGTACAAGGCACGCACCAATCACAAATATTATCTAAATCGGTTCAATAGCACGTGCACAGATGGTACCTTCACGACCCCACCTAG
>JAHWFO010028196.1:752-12588 GCA_023313115.1 Rhysida immarginata | reverse complement strand
TATTGTTCAAGATGTCTGCCGCAGAATAACCTCTAGCTGCTAATTTCAGGTAATGTAGACAGTGATGACCGCATGTGTCAGACGTCTGATGTTGCACTATTCTCGTGTTGTAGATCCATTTTTCCGAGTGCATAAGCATGAACTGGTGGAATTGCGGTTGAGGAAACATTCCGAAGGAATCAAAGATGTATGCTTGTTTGCAGGACAGTATAAAAAAAGCCACCTAATGCGAACCTGGTTTGCTGGAATCATCCGTATTAGCAATGAGTAAAGCTGGATGCAGAGGTTTGAGTTGAAGCACCAAGTCCGCCGGGAAAACACCTCTTGCCATAGTACATGTGAATGGATCTCTCTCGAGAGCCCTCCATAGCTCTTGCGTTAACTTTAACTCTCTCGACATTCAGCGTTGCTTTTCAGATTGTAATCGGATAATTTGGGTTAGCTACGTCAGACATCAGAGCAAAAGAGGGATTACTTCTGTAAAGCCTTAGACGAAAATCCGTAGAGTTTAGTAGCAATCGACCCTGCCGAAAGATGTCTAAATGGAGAGGGCCTTCCATGTAGTAAACGCCGTTTCGCGCGAGTCTTTTACGTAACTTTAACCCATTGTTTGCATCGTCAACATTGTCCATTTTACTGTTGGTGTCTCTACAATACCCGGCTGTTGTGAGTTGACTTTGTTTAGAAGTCTGCCCATAGTTCAAAAGAGTTTCAAAATAAGCTCTGTACGAATAAAACTTATTACTATGACTAACTAACGTATCACCTAGATAGCAATCGACTTGTGAGAATAGCGAATGTAAGAAAAGGTTCTCAGGTCCTGTTTTATCACCAGCTGGTAACGGTCCGTCCCCTTTGCTGATAACGACTTCTAAGTTTAATGTAGATTGATCGAGATCTGTGTAAAAATCTGCCAAACCAGGTACGTAGAATTCAATAGGGCCGTCTTGGCTGATGATGGCTGTTGGCTGGCACCCCGTGACGTGTCGCTTTACCTGCTGGCCGCTCGTGTGAGGTATAGAAAAAATGTCGAGATCGCTGTTGAGACATTCAGTACTCATCTGGTGAATCATGGATGCCATGATTACGTATGTATTAGGCAAAAACCGATGATAAAGGACGTATGTTTATAATCGGCTTAGAACGTAGTTTTGTCTGCGTTTTTGTCGACTTCTTCTGTTTCTTCTGCCCGTTTTTCAGTTTTTTTGAACGCTGCACTCGACTTCTTTGTCTGTATTCACTCTTTAGAAAGCTCTCCACGCTGTTCCTTCTGGGTCGTTTCACATGTGAATGAGTAGGAAATGTCGAATTTCGTCTTTTAACGCGACCTCTACCTCTCTGAACTCTAGCACCCATTTCCTGCAGGGCATTACCTCCAGCTTCTTACATACGCGATGACAGCGACTGTTTAAATTTTTGACCTTGTATCACATCATTAAAAACGGAAACACCACCCTTTAGGGCATGCCGACCGAGAATCTTACCCACGGATTTAAGTAAAGGTGTTGCCAAGCGAAACAGATTTGAAAATACTGAACCAATCCCATTGCCTCTCTGGAAAACCGACCCTCTAAACACAGGTAAACCATTCCCTCTCTGGTTTAAATAGTAACGCGATAATACTTCCTGGCTCGGCTGATAGGGGATATGCATCTTGAAGTAATCGAGGAGGAGAGAAAAAGAAATCAACCTCGCACTACAGTTGTTTCTTACGAAAATGTAATTTCACTATGGTTTTACCTGTTAAAAACGCGAGTAAATCACTGTGGTCGGAATGAACCGCGATTTCAATCGCGTCAATGACGTTTTTACTTAAAGGAAAGTAGTCTGGTGAATGAAAAGTCTGATAAATCACTTCTCGTCTGGCATGTGAAACGGGTATGATTCGTAGGAGCGGAGCGAATGTGTTACCCACGACCTGCGGTTGTATGATGTCTGTATACAGATAAAAACCATGTATGCCACGCGTAAGATCTATCGGGATTGAACCCTCACTGATAACGAGTTCTAGGTCGGCGAGTTCAGCCTGTAAACCCAATGTGTAACATAAACCCTCGCTAAAACTAATATAGCGACCTTCTGTGCATTTGAAATGAAAACATTTGTTAGGTGTGAGATTGTTTTTTTAAAAAGCCTGTTCTTTCAATGGAATCAACTTAGCGAGCGCCTCGACAACATCGCTACGACTATCATAATACTCCTCGGGAATTTTTAAGATGCACTGTTCTGGAGTGTCAGGCAGATCAAAAATAACACAGCTGATAAAACCGTCATCTGTGTCGTTTAAGGGCATAGTAATAGGTGATTTCAATTTCTTGTTCAGAAACCTAGCCGGTATAAATCCATTGTTGACAGCGGCTGGGAATTCGATGAACTGCGTTGAGGACCCCGTAAACAATACAAGATAATTAACAATCTTTGTCTCGACGCCCGCCTTTCTAAAACTATCTTTTAGAAAATCAACTGCGGCTTCCCTATTTTGCAGTTTGGTACTCTTAAATTCAAAAATTTTTTGATAAAGAGGTGCCGACTTGGGATACCTAAACGTAACAGAAAAATCGGATACCCACTTAAATGGCCGGTAGTAATCCGGAGTTAGAGAGAAACGGTCCTCGTAGAAAATGTTTGGCAAAACATTGAACAACTTACAGAATTCGGGCGTGTTAAAACGTATCCCGACATTCACAGGCAAACTCATGATGACATTGTGGTCTAAAGAAGGGTTATGGTAAATAAGAGCATCTTTCAAATAGGCTTGTAACAACAATTCAACTTCGATTATGAAAGTCTGGAATGTCGGAGTTCTTACTGGTGAAACAATGCTGAAATCGATATGTTCATCTATGTGATCAGCCTTGAAACCTATTTCGAAAGTGTTGTTTACAGTCGTAATGTTCTTGAAGAGGGCAGGGAAATGTGTTTCCGATAAACCTACCTCCTCTCGTCCTTGGAAACGTAGCGTCCTCGGCAATCTTGTGATAAAATGAGCTGTTGTATTGGAATGAATTTGATCACCAGTAGGTGTATTTGATGGTAGCGTAACATAAAAATCCGTGTCTTCATACATGATGGCTGTACTCGGACCCAACTGCTGTCAATCGCCTCTTGTCAAGCATTTAAAAGATCAATCTCTCGCACCCAGCTGTTCATGCTGGCTGGGTAACCTTGCCATTTCACAAAAGCTTCGCGAACACCACGCCTCGTGCGCCAGCGAATAATCTGTTCAATGTTAAAAACTTTTGTAACTCCTGGTCGTAGAATACACATGAGAACTCGTTGCCATCGTAATCTTTAATTTTATACACAATAGGTTTTTTATAAATGATTTTTGAAACCTCAACCACCTCCTCTGTCCAGTTTGGAAGATAACCTTTATCAAATATGTTTTTCACTTTCGAAATACGTATGTAATCACCGACTTGCAACCTTGGCTTTGTTTGTGGTGCTGCTGTATAATAACTCTGTTGTTTCAGCCATAGAGCTGGGGGCATTTCGTTCATTGACATCAGCTGGTGGCATACCCAGGGCTCTGTGATTGCGTTGGTTGTAGCTTAACACGAGATCCTGTAAGACGTCGATGTATCTGTGTTTGTTGGTAAATGTAAAAAACTTAAACCTCGTTTTTAACGTACGGTTGAATCGTTCGATCGTAACAGCTTTCAAATCTGATTCTGTTGTGAAGAAATCGATGTTGAGTTCTTTAAAATAATCTTGAACATGTTTGTTTAAAAACTCTTTCCCTTTATCGCTGTCACTTTTACAGGAACACTCTCGGGTGGGAAAATTTTTTTAAATGCTTTCTGAAGCTCGAGTCCCCTCTTCGTTTTTAGAGGAATGACCCACGCATAGCGCGAGAAAACGTTGATGCAGGTCAGTAGAAATTTATAACCATCGTTCTGTTTTGACAAACTGGTTAGATCAACCAAGTCCACTTGAAATTGCTCAAATGGCGCATATACACGCATGCGATTACGGGGGGTAATGATGACGCACCGGTTTGTGTAGCGTATAAGCTCTCACGCCCCTTAACCATTCACATGTCTCTTTTTCAGAATGATTTGTTTGTTTAGCTAAACCTCTCACTCCACCAAAACCGTCCGCGTTAGCGGGGTTAGAAAATGCCTCATCTATGACCAAAATTTAAATTAAGTTATGTAAAGAACACATCTGCATTTATTTATTTATTTATAAACAGGTATATGATTGTACAGTCCCAACCTTTTAGACAATATTAGCCCCTACTTAGCTGCACACCTGTCCATTGAAACAATGTATCCATTAGTTGAAAATTAAAAACAATACATCTTGAAACAGCAGTCGTAGAAGACACTGTGAAAGAGTTTGGAAAAAATTGGGTTACCCGAGAAACAATAGTGAATTAGCAATTAGGTAATCCGTAGTGAATTAGTAATAAGGTAATCCGTTGAGGGGCCAGTACTCGAGCCGCTAGCCGAAAAGTAGAGTATTTAAGCGAATCGACTGGTGTTCACTTGTAAGCCAGAATCACCCAAGTGGCTTTTGCTGAGAGCATCAGGACCCCTCTAATCTCTCACCCTGGTGCTAGCACCAGCACCAGGGTTATATCAGAGGGTTCAAAAATTAATTTTATTTCAGGCCCCACCCAAAAAAAAGACCAATGCCCAAATAAAAAAGCCAACGCCCAAATTAAAAGGCCAACGCCCAAATTAAAAAGCCAACGCCCAAATTAAAAGGCCAACGCCCAAATTAAAAAGCCAACGCCCAAATTAAAAGGCCAACGCCAAAATTAAAAGACCAACACCCAAGCCTTCTTCACACGGATTGGCTGAACGTCAGTGATGTCAGGAAGGGGGGGGGGGTGGTCACGTGACACGAAGTCGAAGGGAGAGGTGGTGTTTGGTCACGTGAGTCGCCTTCTGCACACGGATTGGTTGAACGTCTGTGACGTCAGGCAGGGGTAGGGGGGAGGTGGGGGGTCAAGTGGTGCGAATGCTGGACGCTGATTGGTGGAAATCGAGGTTTAATTGGCCACGCCCACCCCATTATTATGCACCTATTCAAGGACTTTATCTACTAATGTCTTATAATAATTTGAGGAAAACCTCTTAAATTAATATCACTTACATAAATGCTTCTACGCTTAACTAGTGCGGGTGAGAAAATAAAACACTTTTATTTTAAACAAAGTAATTTAAATTTCTTTATTAACATAAAGATAAGAAAAAGATTATTATCGCGTTTTTAAAAGTCAAAATTTAAATGTATTATGAACACATTAAAAAAATTGAATAGAGTATAATCAGTAAAAATTATAATCTCACAAAATGAACAGACCTAAACGTATAAAGAAAGTACAGTATCTAAAGTCCTGAAATTCTAACTTTATAAATTCAAAAAAAAATAAATAAACCAATAAAAGATATAAAGCAATTAATTGTTAAAGTAGTGAAATTCATGAAAGGCTACATTGTAACACTAGATTATGGTGTTAAACACTGTTATAAAATCCCGGAAGCAAAAATGAAAATAGGTGTTGAAAAATAGGTGCAAAATTCAAAACTAACAACGAAGTGTTAGAATAAATAAAATTTAAATGTGTGATCAACACAAGAACATCTCAGAAGGAACCCTGAAATGTGGAGTTCAAGCTAGTCATACAAAAGACCAAAGAAAATTACTGAAAAGGCATTACTTATCAGAAATTTATAAATAAGACAGCATAGAGATATTTTATAACCACTCAAAATGAATTACTCTTCTATATTTGCTTAGAAATAGCAAATAAGAACGTGACATAACAGAAAAAAATTGTGAATACCCCCCTCCTTTCCACTAGAAGAACCAAGAATTAATTAATGAAACTCCCCAAAAAATATTAAAGAGAAAGAAATTTCGAATTGCAATGGCCGAAAGGCGATCAGAAAGACTATAAAAAGAAAATAAAAAGTTGTTCAAAGATTACAATATACATAATCCTTGCCCCAATGGGGATGAAATGGCACACAACAGAATAAAGTCAAATTCTGTCATCTTGGATAAAGGACGGTAAATGATGATCACTTCCGGAGAAGAGACAGATTGGCAAAGCCAAAACAATCTGGGTCAAAGTCTTTAAAACTCATTTCAAAGGGAGTAAATAGTTGGAAAAGAAAAATGAAAAATTCTTACATATCCGTTACTGAACAAATATTTCTAAATAGAAAGAGACTTATCTTAGAAGAATCATGAGGAGCTATGAAATATCTGAAGTGGCCAAAGACGATGACAAATTCACCATGGCTGGCAGAAACAGAACAACTGTTAGAAAAGTGGGGTGGCGGAGTACTGATAAAAATTTCTTCAGAACTTGAATTTTTTGCTTTCTTTGGTAATGTGATGTTTCATCACATGTTTTATCTCTCCCGTTTTTTTATTGATAGTCATTGAATGGCTTTTATTTTAAAGGCCTACCGTTTTGAATCCTTTATGAGAAGTACCACGACAGAAAACGTGGCTTTCAATGGTGAATCTTTGGTCCAAGAGTGCCCTTTATCAATTAAAAAGAGTGAATTATTTCCGTTTAATAATGTACCTGTGTTCTGATGCATGCCTGACTGTAAATTTGTGCTCCACAATTCTTCATTTTTTTTTTTCGTCGGTGTTGTGCTTCAGTTCATTGCCATATTTCTACTATTTAGTTCCGTTTGCAATCGCCTATTGGCATATGGACAGCGCCGGCCGTTGAGTGAGCGCCTTTCTCTCAGGAAACCAATCGCCATTCGTTCTTTTTAATTTGGCCAATCAGCTGTTGAGCATGGGTGCCAATGAAATGTCTCCTTTGCCTCTGCACAAGATTCAATCGGCGCTGGAATGCTACGTAATCAAATAAAAGATGAAGCATGGACTCAATTATCACGGACAAATACAACATCATGCTGATGGACAACTAACTATTGGAGTACCTGACAACCAGCCCTGCTGTTGGAGGAAGCCTTTCTCCGGTATATTTTAACTCCAGTACGGCCGAGGAGATGGAAGCCGTCGGCTGCTTGAGGCTGCTTGACCGTTTTTTATGTAGGCCTTGTTTTGGTCTGGTGCTAGCCTACAAAGCTCTCTCCTGCATTCACCATTGGTGTTCGTTGGTTTGCGGCAGGCATGTTCCCTTCCGTGCCTGTTAGCTATCGTCATTTACCCGTTGAATGGACTTCGCCTTCAAGATATATTTTTGTTTACTTGTTTTGTGGTTGGTGCACGCTTTGGCTAGACTTGAGTGCGACATTGTTTCTCTTCTATGGTGGAATATTGTCCCGTCAATTTCATTTCTTTTGTTAAGTTTCAAACACATTTGTATATTTTCTTTTTGTGTATAAAGTAATTTCTCTAAACATAGTTTTTTAATTCTCCTTCTTGAATTTATTTGTTCTTAGCTATGATAATTCCGTGGTAGGAGGCAACTTTGTTTTAACACTAATTCTGTGTTTGGTTGTTAGTTTCAGTAGACCTTCTATTTTGAAGGCTTTTGCGAATGCTGTGTAATGTGCCTCAATTGTTTTGTTTACTTGATAATTATCATAGGTTTTATTGTACTAATGCATTCTTTTGTATTTTATTGTGTGCTATAAACATACCGTGATGGAGGTAACTTGGGTTAACTTTAGCTTTTCGGGGTTGTTAATCATACTTCATAGACCTTCAGTTTGGAAGGCCTTTGTTGGGCTTAGTGTTTTGTGTGCCTCACTTACTTTGGTATTTTAGAATGTTAATAGCGTTTGTTAATAGCGTTAATAGCGTTAATAGCGTTGATTTTGTCATGAATTGTCTTTTCATTATTCATTGGAATTGATTTATGTAATTTCTTTGATTGTTTTATTTTGTAGTTTGTCTTCTTTGCATCAAGGCTTATCCCTTAAGGTGACGGGCTCCCTTATATGCGTGGTTACTTTTTTGATGATCCCCAATTACCCCGTGGGATCTCATGCGTGTTTGAGATTATGTCAACCTGTTGGTTGATGACGTTTCTGGAGGTTCAGTTGTTTTTGTCAAATTGTGGGAATTCTGTTTACCTTCTTTGTGTAGATTGTTTTTGTTTAGGCCTGTTGGTGGTCTATTTTTCCTTCGTTTCGATTTGACACTGAGCTTGGAGTCGGCTTCTTTTGTATCCAGCTCGACTCCCCTTGTTCCAGAAACGTACCATACCTATTTAGTGTTTCTGGTAGAATTCTCCCGTGTGTCCTCACTTTTGGGCAGGAATTAGTTTTGTATTGTGAGTCTCAGCGGACTTTTGTCTATGTGGAATGTAGTGACGTGGTATCTTTTTGGTATTTGATTTCTTTTTTTTATTTTGACTTGTTGATATAGCTACTTTTACTATACAGTAGAATGTATTTTAATGTTATATGTCAATGTGGAATTGCTTTGATGTTTTTTTATTTTGTCAATTGTATTTATTCCCGTATGGTAAGGAACTCATTTGTATAATGATGTTTTACAACTTTGAACTTTAGGGTTAATGTGTTCCCTAAATTATAATATTATTATTTACTTCAGGCAGGACTTGTTTGTAGCTCCTTTCTTGACGAGTGTGCCTCTCACTGTTGGGGTCTCGTCACAGTAACTATTCAAAGGCACATGTTTAGCAAGTGATGACAGTGGACTGTCACTTCCAAACAGCGCAATCAAGAAAAAAGAAGAACAACTGAAAGCTACAGATAGCAATCAAAATTAATCATATCATTGTAAGCCGATTTAAAAAGAATTCTACAACAGCTGCCTACAAGACAATATTTTCTTAAACAGAAAACATTCCTGGAAAAAAAACTCCTAAATAAATACATCTGAAAGAACACCATTCCATAGAAATTTAACTATCAAATTTTAAGAAGGTCAATTTTATATTCCAGTTGACGTCACACACGCAAAAAATAAAGAACTGTTTTGAGTTCATACTTCTATGTTTAATTGTAAAAGCAATCAAACATTCAAAGAAGGTAATACATTAGAAATCACAATTTTGAAATATAAAGTAATAGACAAAACATAGTCTACTAAATTTCCAAAGATCAAAGTATGCTCTTAGTATTGTGGACTTGAACGTTTAAGGGAGAACCTTAATAAATTCTAAGTTGAATAATAAAAGGATAGACCTTTTTAAAATTATATATTAGATATTTAAAGGCGAGAACTATTTTCAAAATTGAAAGTTGGATTCTGAAAAGAGGGGCATCATTAATCATTTGAGTTGGATATTTAAAGGAGGGTTTTCATTTAAAGTTGTAAATTGGCCAACTCAGATTAGAAGAAAAAATTCCTACCAAAAAATTATAGTTAAAAGTCTCATGAAAAAAAAACATAAAAATTTTTGAACATCAGAAAGATAATAGTTAATAAATAAAAATGAAAAATAAAATAATAAATAACAAATAACAAAATAATAATAAAAGTAAGGAAAATCAAAATAAGACTATAAAATCAAATAAAAAGCTGACGTTTCGGATAGAGCCTATCCTTTATCAAAGCAAAAAAGGAAAATTCTCTAAAAGCAAATAGAATATCAGAGAATTATCCTGAAGTTATGAAAGTTGTACTAACGGACGGGTTTATATATAATAATATTTATTAACTATTATCTATTGTATTCCAGGGTTTTTGTGTCTCGTCCTTTCTTCTTATAAATATCCGTTCATTGAACATCAGAAAGTAAAATTATGTGATATTTGAAGTAATTAAATAATTTACTTCGTTATTAGCAGCATAAATAGAGACAAGACAAGCGGGATTATCAATTTTTTAATTAATTGAATACTGACACAAAAAAGTGGCTTGTGACAAGAAAAACTTTAGCTTCCTTTACTGTATACGTTTACAGGAAAAAAATATGAACTATACTGCTTAAGAGTTTTATGTTATAAAATTTTTTTATGGAATTACATCGATTATGAAATAGATTTTAAACATATCAAGGTTCTCTTGAATATGTTTTACTAGGCGCTTTAGCAAAAAATGCAACTAAAGTGAAAACCCAAAAACGAAGTCATAAATTAGCTGGAATTTTATAGAATTGTTTTTTATTTTGAGGAGGGGTGGTTTTAAAAATATTTTCTTAACAAAGCGATTGCATGGACATGTAATCACGGAATTTAGTTGATATTTTAGAAGGTCAATCTACATCAGCAGATGAATCTACCTGCAGGGACTTTGAAATGTGGAGGGGGGTAACCTCAAATTTTCCATCCCGCCACACAAAAAGTTCAAAGGTGTTTCCACCACATTCTGTTGTCTTGGCCCTACCACTCCACATTCCAATGTCCTATCCCCAACCTCTCCACATTCCAATGTCCCTGACTCTCAGTGGTACTGCACACTTGACTGCTGATGTAAAAGGTGTATAATGAGGTTGTTAATTACTCTTACCTATAATTAATGTGGGTTTTATATATTTTATTTATAAAATTTGTTTCAATCTGAAAAATCAGAGAGAAGAAGGGGGAAACACCAAAAAAGCAGCTTTAACGAGTGTGTTCTCCAAAAATGCATAAAAAACCCACAAAAACTAATAAAAAAAGTACATTCATAAAAAAAAAACAATCAAAGGAAAGAAAAATAACACCGAAAACACTATTCCACATAATAAATTTTAATGACTCAGATGTACATTTCGGAAACGAAGTTTCCATCGTCAGTGACTCAAAATGTTTCCGAAATGTACATCTGAGTCATTAAAATTTATTATGTGGAATAGTGTTTTGGGAGTTATTTTTCTTTCTATAGTTGTGTCCACAGTTTTTGGCTGGAATACAATCAAAGGAAATTAGAATTGACAATTTAAAGTTATAACTTTATAACGCCCATTTTAGAATACAATGGTTTAATTATGTTTAGATATGTAATCGATTTTCATCCTTTTGGACATCATCAGTATTTCCAGTTGAAATGTTTAAATGTCTTACAATGGTATTCTTTTTAAATTTTTAACAATACTTCTTCTATTCATTGTGTTTTAGTTATATTGTTGTCATTATTTAGTTACAGTATTATTAGTAAACTAGAAGAGGTACCCGGCGTTGCCTGGGATAATTACACTTGCACAAACTTTTCCTTTCATTGTTAGTCATGAGATATATATTGTTTGTTCATGCAGTCTGTTTGTGAATTGCGTGCTGATACCATTGTTGATACCTATTGTTGTACCAACTTTGCCTTGCATTGTTGGTCCTGAGATATTTCTCATTATTATGCCTTGCCATTACCATGAATATCGATTTTTTATCGATATTTATTATTTTTCCGAAATCTGAGGTAGACAGTGACCTTCCTCATGCTTTGAAGGTCATGTATGCGAAATTTTATCAAGATCAGAATAAAACTGTAGATTTGTATAGAAAACATACAGACAAACAGACCCACAGACCCACAAACATCCTTTTTTATATATATAGAAGACTAGCAAAGGTACCCGGCGTTGCCCGGGGTAATTAACCTTGGATGTAAACAGAACAATCTCAAAAAATTAAATTAAATTTTGCAATATCTTAAAAATAAACACATGACAATGCTTAGAATTATTAATACAGTAAAAATTCTTAATAAAAATTTCAAAAAAATCTTTTTAAAGGCTCACAATGGCTGGACCTCTGCAATAATTTCTTACTCACGTAATCTTATCTCAGATGTATACTTAGTGTTGTTGCAATTTCCACTTTTCTCTCGATGTGTTGAAGCAAAACTTGGCCATTCATCACTTTGTGCAGTCCAGCGGTCGCCGATTCTTCTATTTACTTGCTTCCCATTTGCTCAATACATCACGGAGCTAAAGGAGTGCTTCCTCTGTCGTGTTTCCACTCTTTCTCAATAGTCTGCTAACTCTCCATTATCTCCAGTT
>JAHWFO010028194.1:405-10899 GCA_023313115.1 Rhysida immarginata | reverse complement strand
TAAGATGAATCATATATACTATTACATGAATTTATTTGTTCATAATAATATGAACGGATATTTATAAGAAAAAAGGACGAGACACAAAAAACCTGAGACTCTAATATTTTAATTGCTTTTAGAGAATTATCCTTTTTGCTTTGATAAAGGATAGTCTCTATCCGAAACGTCAGCTTTTTATTTTATTTTATATTTCTAGTTTTATTTTGATTTTATTTATTATTTATTAATTATTTTGTTAATTATTATTTATTTTTCATTTTTATTTAATAACTATTATTCATTATAATATCAGTTATATCATGTAATGTTTAAAACATCACTGGATATGAAACATTAACAAAAAATTAACATAAAATCAAGGAATATTTAGAATTTCTTTATCATAAAAAATATTAAAACAACACTACAAAATTACTTAAATGTAAAAGTACTTAATAAATAATTAGATAACTGTTTCGAAATAAAAATTATTTTTTAGGTAAGAAAATAACTGAAATTTAACACGAATAATATAAAAAAAATTTTTATATATAAATTTTTTAAATTTTTTTTATATATTTGTAACAACAGTGAGGGAAAGCCCCACCAGATAATCCGGAGGGGAAAGCCCCATGTTGTCCCCCTACAGGCAAACTGCCCAAAAACGGGGTTAATGAAAATCACATTAGCAACAAATGAAAAAAAAGAAAACAAAAATAAAGACGTACACATAGTTACGAAATTAAAAAACTCAGAAATCAAAGATGTAAAACTGGATAAAAAAAAAAAAATTATAAAAAAAATAATGATTAATAACATTTTATCTAAATTACAAGCAAAGAGAACAGAAATGTATACAAAACCATGAATTTTTACAAAAAAATATATCTATGTTGATATATATCAAGATTAATGTCTAAAAATTGAGGATTATTAATTGATAATAATAATAATAATAATAATAATAATAATAATAATAATAATAATAATGGAGTGTCATCAATTATAATAATGGCAAAATGGAATAATGGAGTGTCAAAATGTTTCATATCCAGTTTCTGCATAATTATTCTTAACAATATCTATCATTTCTCTGTCATCCACTGTATTTTTTCACTGGTTTCCCCTATGGAGGAATTAGATGTTTTGATTGGCTATCGACGATGTTGTCGCTGGTCGCTTGTCGCTTCCAATTGAATTCAGCTCAATAGAGGCGACGTCTCCTGAAAACCAGTTTTTTTCCGTTGCCGCGACCAAGGGCAAAAAAGAGGTCACGCTCGGGCGACAAGGAGCGACGCCGACGCATGCGCAGTGCCCATGGCGCGACCCATGTCGCCGCGACGAAGTGTATTTGCGGCGGGCCTAAGAAGCCACTACAGTGCTATAAACTGCCCGCGCTTCGGACACGTATCCATGGGCTGCACGGAAGATCCTCGTTGTAATAAATGGCAGAGTGTCCCCAGAATTAAAGGACAAGACACCCCAAAGTCCATAAGATATGGAGGACAGCACAATTTAAACTATATGAAACGTCTTAGGCCAGGCGCGCACTGAGGTGGTAAGCAAGTGGAGTGGGAGTGGCGTGGAAGTGGCGTGGGAGTGGAGCGGCAAGTGGAATTTTTAAACCAATGTAAACAAATGCAAGCGCGCACATCAGAGTGGAATGGCGGTGGTGAAGTGGAGTGGAAATGGCATGGCACCACTCTGGTGCCACTCGTCTCTGACATGTTTAATTTTCGAGTGGCATGCCACTTGGTAGTACACATTCGAGTAGGCAGAATGCGAAACAGCAGTGGTGTTATGAGAAAATTGTCTCTTTCTTTTGAAGCACAGGACATAGTATTTCAAGTAATTTGCAAAAAGTAATAGTTATTAATTAAAAATAAAAAATAAATAATAATTAACAAAATAATAAATAAATAATAAATAAAATTAAAATCAAAATAAAAAGCTGACCTTTCGGATAGAGACTATCCTTTATCAAAGCAAAAAGGATAATTCTCTAAAGCTTTTTATTTTGATTTTGATTTTATTTATTATTTATTTATTATTTTGTAAGCTATTATTTATTTATTTTTTGTTTATTTTATTTTTAATTAATAGCTATTATTTATTGTATTCCAGGGTTTTTGTGTCTCGTCCTTCTCTCATATATATCCGTTCAAGTAATTTGCAAAATGTTACTTTCTTCATTCGGAAAAAAGATTAAATTTATCGTCGTTTAAATTTAAATCATGTCTATATACGTCGTATATTCCATATTTTTTTTCCAGAGAGGGTGAATCCAAGGACACTTTTTTCTGTGATAATTTTGTATATTAAAATTAGCAAGTTGCACAAAAAAACAGCATCTTCATCTTCTGAGGATGACATACTAACAAGGGAATCCCAGATAGCCTTTTTTTGCGTGCAAGCACACTGTGGAAGCGATAGCCTTGCGCGCCAGTGAAGCGCCCCGGATGTGCGCAGAGTTCAAAAAACATGGCGGAAAGAGAGGAAGCAAACTTGTTAGCGGCGATCGACAAAGAATTGCAGTTAGAGCACTGTTATTAAGCATAAAACCTTAATTTTGCTGTACAATTATTCGTCTCGAAATAATTTATAAGATGAGGTAGGCATCCATGAATACTATTTTTATTCAAAATTTTAAAGCACCGCGATACATACCCCCTCACCAACGCAACGTATTACTCGACATTGCACATGCAGTCAGCCCTGTGTTTGATTACCGAATTATTTAATAAAATGAAATAATAAATTAAGGAAAAGGTTATTAATTACTCTAGACATTTTTTACTGGAAGGCAATTAGCTAATTGTAATAATCTATTTTAAAACTTAAGTTTGTTCAGAAATTTGAGAAGCCATTCAATTGCCATCTGCTGCTGTCTATTTCATCTGAATTGGATTCGTGCTTATTGCTGTGAGTAGTGGAAGAAAGAAGTTCCGTTAAGCACATTAATACACCGCTTTAACAATGACTCAAATATTTTCGTTTTCGTGGTTTATTTTGAAAGAAACAAAAATCCGCAGTCTTATTTTGCAAGCATCTATTGTAGCTTCAATTGAGTAACATATTTCAATTTGGTGGAAATCTGTGACATACATGTTCGAGGGATTACCTTGTAAGTGGCAAGTCGGCGGCACGATATGATACTTGCCACTTCAGTGCGCGTTAAACCACTTCAATACCACTTCGCCACCACTCCACTCCCACTACACCTTGTTGCCATGCACCACTTCTTAACCACGCCACTGCCACGCCACCTCAGTACGCGCCTTGCCTTAAGTACACCAGGTAAAAAGGATGCTTAGTTCGAAAGTGACCCCGGATAATCTTTTGCAGGTGCCGTGTCTAAACTGAACGAAAAAAGCCTGAATATCGAAGATTCGCAAAGGTATGTATAAAAAACTTGGACGTTTATGTCATCTATTTATTGATCTAAGCAAACGTTTCCTGACGACCAACTAATTGAAACATGGCTGCTCGACAAAATATTATGATCAACAAAGGGGAACTTCGGTGCGTGATACGGAACGCTACGGGGATTCCCCGTCAGCGTATCGAGTTTCACAAATATCAGATGAAGCAGTAAATCGACATTGCTTTCCACTGTAAAACACACCTCAAGTCAAGCCAAGACTTCAACTACATGGTTACCCCTCTACTTCGATTACTCCTCTGCTTATTTTGTGTACAGTAAAGACCGAATGACTCCAAACAAGACCGAATGACTGCAAGATATGTCTCTAATGGCACTGCGATCTTCATCAAGAAGGGAATTAAACACCAAGAACTGGTCTCCAAGTCTTACAGAGTTGCCGATTTCGGTAAAGGTAAGCTACAAATATAAATGGGCGCAGCGGTTTCTACAAATAATAATTCCATACCAAGTTTCTTGCCAACCAACGTTGGTTCCAAAAATTCCGGGCGGGAATGACGGACCTGGCAAATGAGCCACGCGGCAGACCGCCCAACGTGTTGAATGACCCTGATCTGAAGCGATCTGTGGAAGAGGACCCATCAAAAACTGTTCAAGACCTATATTGACAGTCGGCAAAGTGAAAAAGCCGGACAAATGGGTCCCACATGAACTTACGGAAAACCAAAAAGAGCGTCGGTTGAAGGTGTGTACGGAATTGCTTTTGCGCCATGAAGAAGCGGGGATTCTTGATCGCATTGTCACCTGCGACGAGAAGTGGCTCGTATACGACAATAGGAAACGGTCAGAACAGTGGCTGGATGCTGATGAACCCCCGCGATAGTTCCCTAAACCCCCGTTGCACCCCAGGACGCTCATGGTTACAGTTTGGTGGAACACCTGTACTCTCTGGACCTCTCCCCTACCGACTACCATCTTTTCCAGAGCCTGGACAATTTCTTCGGAGGAAAACATTCTTAACCCAAGCAGACGACGAAAACGCACTGCGGAAGTTTAAGCTTATTGAGTCCCGTGACCATGGATTCTATCAGAGAAGGCTCGAGAAGCTGCCAATGGGGGTTATTTCGAATAGCACGTGTGAAGGTGTCCTTTCTAGAGGGCCATTAAAGATGACCTCTGCAATCCGACATTCGATATGCAACGACCTGATATGTTTTTAACAGAAAATTGGTTCAAAAATATCAAAGTCTTTCTCCGGTAAGTCAAATTAGGTTGGATTAAATTTGATTCTGTGCGAGGTCAAAATCTACTGGCGAAAAGTCTCATTTTTTTCCTAGATTGGACCCTGGCTAACTCAATGCGGGAATACACTTTCGGTAAGTATCACTTCAACATTTGGGTCACTTTCAAATCTCTTTTTCATTAACAGTTTCGCTAAACCTTTGTCGTATTTTCAGAATAGTTGTTTCAACCAACAAACCCAGTGATCGATTCTACTAAGTGTTTCATTGTCTAATTCCACAATTTTGCTCCTTTTAATTTAAAAGCTGGTTTTTATTTAATTTAACTCTCAGTCAAAACCCTTTATCCTTTTCGTTTTTAGGGTCCCGTACCCAAATGGTCAAGGTACCCTATTACTAAGCCTCTGCTGTCGGTCCGACTTTTTAAGGGCTGTATTATTTGAACGGTAATAGGTAGCCAGTTGAAATTTTCACAGAAAATGTGTTATTATGGCGGATCGTGTAACGAATAATATAAAATGTAATAAAAAAAATAAAAAATAAATAATTGTTTAAATGTTTGTACTTGGTAAAAGAAGGCGGTGGATTACCATGACGGATTTATAACTAATAATCGTACAAATGCATTTTTTTAAATAAATTTTGACATTTAAACAATTATAGATTATAATTATATAAGAGTAGGAGTTGTAATATTGTATAATTAGTTAAAATATAGTAGCTCCATTTTAATTAACGGATATAGAAATAAAAATAAATATTTTTAGGGATTATAGGGAATATTAGCTCCGATAAGGTGACAAAATTTTCTTGAATTCATCCGAGCAGTTTCCGAGATATTTGCTGAATAGTGTGTCACTACTCTGTAGCGAGTTTTTAGAATGGAGAACCACGTGGGCGTCTTTTCAATGGAAAAACAACGTCTGAACCCAAAAAATAATTCACTATGGTTTTAAAATCCTTAACTTTATTAGATCTTCTGTAATTGTCTTTTTGTACATTGATGTAACTGTGGCACGTAGGATGAGTGATCCTTCAGTCTGAAATATGTCTTTGCTAAGAAATGGTCATGGCGTGGCGTGCTATGTTGCAGAGAGGCAGCCGCATCAGGTGACACCGTTCGGGATGGCCTAAGCATAAGCAAAAGGAGGGAGGTTTTTGGCAACATTTGCAGAGACTTGCATCATATTGAGACAATCTACCACTCGCCCTTGGTAGTTGCATATTCTTGTGTTAATTTTGAGAGTTCATGGTGTTTTATTATCCTTGCTGAAAAAATAACAGAATGAACTTTGGGACATAAGAATGGATGATTAACAAAGTTAGAAAGCTGGAAAGCATAAAATCCATACACAAGGCGTAACCAGAATTTATGTTCCGGGGGGGGGGGTTAAATATATGTAACCAGAATTTTATATATATGTATCTTAATAATATGAGAAAATTATGTGGACTAGTGTACCAAATAATTTTGTGAGCTTCATCTTTGCTGAATAAAGCCAATAGCAATACTTCAAAGTTTGGCCGTGTAATCTTATTCTCGGCAAAAATCAAGTATTTGTATGCAAGTTTACTTCATTTAGTGAAGAGGGCAATGCCCACCCCCCCTCTTGGCAACTCCCATTTCCATACGAGGAGTAAATGACAATGTTCTCTTGTCCGTATTAGTCATAATGTAAATTGGCAAATGTTTTCCTCGATTAGTTTAGCTTTAACGACAAAAGAAGTCGCATCAGTCGTATTTGCACGATCTCTATAAAAAAGGTTTAGTACAGGATATAGCCAACTATAGGCCTATACGTATACTTTCCTCACTAGCAAAAATAATTGAAAAAATTGTTTTCCCAGCTTACTCAGATGCTTTGGTCCAAGATACCCAATAACCAGGCGGGGGGCAGACCTTTAACGCCTACTTATTTTACTATATTATCGATTCTAAATTACATCGTGAATGCTCTGGATAAGGGCTTATTTTGCTACCTGTCAATACTGACATTTCAAAAGCCTTTAATACAATTGATCGACAATTGTTTCTTCAGGATTTGACCCATCTTGAAGTGGATCCCGTTACCCATAATCTGGTTCAGGATTATTTTAAACAAAGGATTAATTGCATACACCATGAGAATGAGATAATTGAGTATCCCTCTAACAGGGGTCTGATGCAGGGTTCCCCCACAGCCACAATCTTCTATGCGGTGGCTACTGCTGATATTTATAAATTGCCCCTCAACTGCTTGATAAGTTCATTTGTGGATGATAACTTTTTATACAAAGCTTGTGCGGTGGATCAGCAGAGTACTGTTTTTCAACAAATCCAAGATGATATCACTACACTTAACGAATGGTATACAGCTCATGGGCAAAATTTTAATCAGGCTAAAACAAACATACTGCTGATAGATAAGAAAAGCTTGAATCTGAACTGTTCATGTAAAATCTTAGGAGTTAGTATTGATAACCAGCTATCTTTTAGAGAGGCTATAGAATCCTTGATCGTTGACCTTAACCGTATGAGGTATCTGTGTAAGAGCCTTAAGAAAATACTTAATCGTAAAGAAATGATTCAGATCATCAAATCTACTCTTCTGCCTAAAATTGAATATGGCTGTTTGTTTTGGTCGACTGCTTCTAAAATACTTATTACAAGGGTGCAAGTTGCTTATAATAACGTAATTCGTACTGCATTTGGTCTCTCTAAATATACTTCCTGCTCTCAGATATGTGACAATTATGGCTTACCGACTATGCTCATGTTAATAGAATATACTAAAATGAAAGAACTATACTACGCTTTGTGTAATGAACAACATCCTTCCCATTACGTTAGAGCTTGGTTAATTGAATCTCGTGAGACAGACACAGAGATTTAAATTGGTTCCGGCGGACATTATCTCCAGTTTTCGACAGCGTTTTTTCCCTTACAATGCTGTCTCAACCTGGAATTCTTTCCCTTATGACGTGAGGTACCAAATCATGAATTGTACCTAAAGTCGTGTAGTAATCACAAAATCCATGGGCATAGATTGATTTTAGAAACATTAAATCACAAGTGATGAAATATGATATATCCCATTTTTAGGGATGCAATGATTATAAATAATAATAATAATAATAATAATAATAATAATAATAATAATAATAATCAGGAAAAATCAAGAAAAATTCAGGGAATTTTACGAAATCTTTTTGCTAGGCACCCTATCATTCCTAAACTTTTTTATAATTTCAATTTCATATGTGTCATCCTATTGCATTTTTCTCGCCGCCCCCTTATTATTTCCTATTTGTCCTCCGTCCTGTCCTATCCCAACAGTTCTCCTAATTAATCTCATTTGTTCTCTTCTTGTTTTTCAGCCAATACAGTCTTACTATTCCCCATGCAAACTATATATAAACCCGTCCGTTAGTATAACTTTCATCGGTTGCTTCTGCTTCTATTGGTAAGGGAATCGCTGACCACGACGAATTGATTAAAATTCAAAGGTATCTGGGTAACCTAATAAATATGTTAAAGGATAGTGGCAAAGCGTTGCCGCAGACCACTCAAACTGAGACAAGAAAATAATCATGGATAGACAGCCCTACAAAGTTATAAATCAAGGTAAGCTACGTTGCACTATATGGAATGCGAGGGGCATCCCTCGCAAGTGTCATGAGCTCTACGATTTCCTCACAAGCTGGAACATCGATGTTGCCTTCCTGTGCGAAACCCATCTCAGAGTAAGGCTTTCAACCTACCAGGGTATTATGTTTACCGGAAAGATAGGCACCCTAAAAAAGCTTCAGATCCAGCTTCTGGTGGGGTAGCTATTGTTGTCAAAAAAGGTATTAACCACACTAAGATTGTCACACCTAAACTTGTCAATATGGAAGCAGTTTCCATTGTCATCAAAGATGCTGATGTTGGAGAGGTGAAGTTTACTTCCCTATACAACCCACCCAGGCACAAGTTAGACCCTCACGACTTAGATGAACTACTGTCTGGGCCCACTCCAGTCGTTATAGCGGGTGATTTGAATGCGAAACACCCACACTGGAACTCCAGGTGCACTAATCAAAGTGGTTTCGTACTTTATAGGTACATGGTAGATCAGATCGACACTTCGGTTATTGGCCCTCTTGAGGATACATACTACTGTGATCACTCACCCGCTAGTGACGTGCTCGACATTGCTGTTCTCAAGGGGTTTTTCAAACCCTACAATATTTTTACAGTGAATGCCTTGTCGTCTGATCACCTACCAGTTGCACTAAATTTTGAGGGGATAAATATTGACCTGAGAATAAATCTTCGTTGTAGGCAGGACTGGAAATTTTTTAGAGAACTTATGAATGACAGTAACATTCCCTATCAGGATCCCGTCACCAGCAGTGACATTGACGAAAATGTCAAAAAGGTCACTCACTCCATCAAGATGGCTACAAATGCTAGTGCTACTTCGGTGGATTGCAAGCGGCCAGACCACCTGGAACTTCCTCCCTCCATCAGGCAACTCATTCACGAAAAAAACCACTTCAGAAGACTTTGGCAGCGTACCAGATTTCTCCACTTCAAGACGAAGTACAACAGGCTATCCCGCAAGGTAAGTGATCAGATTAAGGATTTGAGGAATCAGAGATGGAACGACAAAGTTAAAAGTCTGTCCGTCCAGGATAACTCTCTCTGGAGTATGGTCAGGGCCCTTAAAAGCAAAAGAACTATTGTTCTTCCTCCTTTGCTTACAGAGGGTGGCGATTTCGTTAGCAATGACCAGGACAAAGCACAAATTATCGCCGATTCACTGAAGAGCCAATTCTCTACGCCCAAAGAGGATGATCTGGTCAATATTACTCGTGAAGTCAAAGACGTGTGTGATAGCTATGACCACACACAGCACGCTCTTGGCTCTCCTGATGTCATTGGCACCTCTGAGATATGGGACATCATAAAGCGCCTCAAAAGCAAAAAGGCAGCCGGCATCGACACCATTACCAACAGTGCTCTCAAGAATTTGCCTCCCAGTGTTATCTGCATCATCACCAAGGTCATGAATGACTGCTGGCTTAGCGGCCATTTCCCTAGTGCCTGGAAGGACTCAGTCATCGTCACCATTCCTAAACTTGGACTGGATCCTGCTCTTTCCACAAGTTATAGGCCCATTAGCTTGTTGCCCATGCTTTCCAAGGTCTTCGAGCGCACTATACTCAAGAGGTTCAACGACTACTGCGAGGCAAACAACCTCATTCGTAGTGAGCAATTTGGTTTCCGTCCAGGCCACTCTTGTCAGCTTCAGTTATGGAGGCTCGTTGCTGATTTAAACGGTCCTCTCAACCTCTCTATGTTTGGTGGCCTCATTTTCCTCGATGTCCAAAAGGCCTTTGATCAAGTCTGGCATGATGGGCTCATTTACAAAATGATTACCTACGGGTTCCCTGACGACCTAATTGCTCTGGTTCGCTCCTTCCTGTCAAAGAGGACTTTTCGTGTTAAGGTTGGGGACTGCTTGTCTGAACCCTGCGATGTTAATGCTGGTGTACCCCAAGGCTCTGTCTTGGGGCCAGCATTATTCAACTTCTTTATCCATGACTTTCCCAAGTTTACAAAGTGTAATCTTTACTTATTTGCTGACGACGGGTCCATCATGACCTGGGCACGAAACCCAGCACATGTCATCACTCGACTACAAAAAGCTTTACATCAGTGCGAGAGCTGGTTCACAAAGTGGCGATTAAAGCTGAATGTCAAAAAGTGCAAGGTCATGTTTATCACTCGCAAATGCAAAAACCCTCCAAAGCCTCTCTTCTTATTTGGCAAGAAACTTGAGTGGGTAAAAAGCTACAAATATCTTGGTGTCATGATCGACTCCAAACTAAATTGGAACGACCAAGTCCAATACGCGCTCAACA